>JAYESA010000016.1:116221666-116816666 GCA_036927795.1 Iris macrosiphon | reverse complement strand
GTGGTGGCCCATGCAGGTCCTGATTAAATCGTTTCAGTTACTTTTCGGTACTGTGCGAGCCTGTAATCAAAGTTAGCAGTGTTAGCATCTCAATCCACAACTGACTTAAAAATTCTTTGGCATTTGATTATCGCCCTTGAACTTCATAAATTGTACTCTTTTAATCCCCTCGATATCCTTATTATTGTTTATCATCTCTTTCTATTTTGGAGAGATGAATGTTCGTGCACGGTGTTTCCTCCAGAAACAGATCCTTGTCAAGGCAGAAGAAGATATGCTGGATATAAATTTTTTGAGAAAACGGTTACCTTTAGTAGGATAGTAGATAGGTTATTCCTATATGCTAGAGTTAGTGTAGAGTTTAGCATGAGAATTGAATATAGTATCAAAGACCTAGAACTAATAAAACCTTACCCTTCCTTAAGGTAGCAAGTAATTTGGAAGTATTAGAAGAAAGGAAAGAGGGTTTGATTCTAATGCACCGAAATACTTTAGGGAATACATAGCTTGATGCTAGGGATCAGATGTGGCTCATGATGGTGATACAAGAAATTGTATTATGACATTAAGAAAATGGAACCTTGTGTAGTAGGCCATAATGGTTAAAACCTTGGTTGTCTTGTGACTTGTATTAAATATTATGACCCAGCTGTTACACCCATACTATTTGTGCCGAAGGAGGATGAGACGGTACGCCTGTGTATTAACTACAAGGCACTGAACGCTGTAACCATCAAGAACTGATATCCCTTGCCACGCATTGACCAGTTGAGTGATGCGAGTGTATTCTCAAATATAGATCTTGGATTCAGTTATAACCAGATTAGAGTGCGTAGAGAGGATATACAAAAAATATCCTTCAGGACCAAGTATGGATACTAGGAGTTCTTAGTTATGCCGTTTAACCAACGCACCAGCTGTGTTCAAGAGTTTGATGAAATGAGTTTTGTACCTAGACAAGTTAGTGGTTGCATATTGATGATATCTTGATATATTCCAAGAGCCACGTAGAGCATGAGCATCACTCTTTCAGCAGGCCCAACAGCAGAAGAGGGCACCACCGCAAGGGCGTGGGACAGGCTTTTTTGCAATGACGGTGGAGGACGCACGGACTCGAGGAATAGCGAATACGAGCAAGATTTGAGTTTTAACATAGCTATCTATTTCTAGTATTGCTTTAGCACATGCCTGTTAGTTCGTGACCTTAGCCTTAAACCTAGTATTTTGAACTTGTTAATAATAACCTAGTTTTTCTAAAAGCTGTAGTTTTCTTGCTTTAACTATATTTTCTTCACTCTTGAAATTTGCATAACTTTCATTTCTTAGGGAAATGATGTTTTCCCTAGGTGTCTTGCTTAAACCCTCATTCCATTATTCTTCTTGATCATGATTCTTTGATGGTGTCATGCTTCGAACCTGTTTTGTAAACCGTGTCATCTCTGCTGACCAGTTATTTCTTTGATTGTGAGGACGCGATCCTCTTAAGGGGGGTAGATTGTAAACCCCCTGATTTTTCAGGATTTTAAAAATAAATTTTTAGAATTTTTTCTGGAAATTTTTTGTGATTTTTCACAAATTTAAAATCAAGGTATTTTAATATTTAATAAATTTAAATATTTTTAATAAATATTAAAATCTTATAAAAATAATATTTTTTGGGTGTAAAATAAAATATTAGACATATGGTAATTTTTCTGTAATTTATTGGACCCCAGAACCATTTTTAAATACCTAAAAATCCCATTTTTAATAAAATCAGGCTAAACCGGGCTCAATCAGGACTGAACCCGGTCCAACCGGACCGGCCTAGGCCCAATCCTAACCATAACGGGTCGGGTTATATCCTACCCGACCCGATCCGGATCTGACCCGACCCGAACTCACCCTCTCCCCTCACCGCACGACCCCGCGTTTCCCGGTGCCCCGCCCCCGCTCCGCGGCCACGACCGTCATGCCCCGCCACCCCCGCTCCGCGGGCCACCCAGGCCACGATCCCCTCCCTGACCCACCTCTCCCGGCCATGCCCCCGGATCCCTCTCCCTCTCCACTCCATATTAAACCCCCCTCGCCGGATCTCCCTGCCACCGCCAACACCAAGCCACCACCACCACCGCCCTCGCCAACTCCGCCACCGCCTCGCTGCCACTTCCGCCAGCTCTGCCCCGAGCCCGGCCACCCCCCTGTCACCGCCTCCGCGAGCAGCCGCCTCCAGCTCCGCAAGCTGTCATGCCCCAGTCCCAAAATATCGAGGGACTAGACACGTGGCAATGGCCAGCAGCACACACCGATGGACAAACCCAATTTAATGGATCCATCGGGGCGTACTTAAGCTATAGTACAACAATAAATAGGTCCAATGATACAAGTTACAGTATATTCTAATCTCATCCACAACAGATAATCATAGATCAAATGCCAGAATAAATGCAAATAAATATAATCTAACATATCTCAATAAAAGTGTCTCGGAGAACAACCCGAGAATAAGTCTGATACATCAATGCAATAGACAGGAAATAAAGTAACTAGAAACAGAAATAACTGAGTATATAAAGCCAATACTCAGGAGAAGTCCTTTGGCACGATCTCGTCCTCGGGTTCTGGTACTGCTCCAATGTATGCACATATTCCTGCTTCTGCTAATGCTCCGGTCCCGTATAACTCGGGATAGATCTCGTCAGCTAATCCTGGGGACATAATCCGGATCCAGGTCCTCAGGGGACATAGCAAGGTACAAAATAACTCATGCCAAAATAAATGCAGTGCAGCAATAAATGAAACAATAAGGTAAACTATATAACCAACTAAGTGATATGCAAGTGAGAGTTTTAGTCATACTCGGGCTGAGACTACTATAGGATCGGTGTCGGAGAAACCCATAGCAGTATTCTCTCGAAGGGCCAGTACGGTACCAAAGCTCTGTGTCAGAGTCTAAGGCACTTCCATAAAAGTATTATATATATATAATCAGCCTTTTGTATGGTAAATCTCTCTCCACCCAAGGTAATCTCACGTCACAGTTTCACGATGTCTCATGTCCATGTCACGCAAGATCAAAACTAATGCAACAAGTCATATAATAAGATCTAAGAAAATAATGTCTATGTCATGAAACCTGTATCCTATACAGAATCACCTTAAATATTTCAGAAAGATTCTAACTCATGATTAGTGTCAGGTGTCCTGGGTATAACGTAGTAGATATGACAAGTACGAGAATGTAAAGGGTCACGATATCCATCTCTAGGTGACATTACACAACTCCGCGTACGGTGTTGGCACCCGACTATTAATCGGACGCTAAGTAATGTCATACGGTCCTAGGTCAAGCATGTACAACAATATATAAATAAGTCAAGAAAATAAGTAACAAGAACTGCAATGTTGGCAAGGTACACTTGCCTGTGATTCTAGCTCCAACTGTAGCTCTGGTCTCAGTGGGACTTGCAGGTACTCCTCCGGTTGCTGAAATAGACATCACCATCAGATTCAGAAAATATCAAATAGCTAGAAACGTCTATCCTTGAGTCCAATTTGGACACAGGAGCAAAAATGACAGTTCTTGGTCAAAGCGGGGTCCACATGTGGCCCGCTTCGCACCGAAAAACATGTCAGAACCAATGGTCTCCAAATTCGTCCAACTTAGTGTCAAAAAGTCCAAAACGATGATACGAACCCAACGGAACTTTCAGAACTTGATTCAGATGAGCCGATCACAAAATCGTCCGTCAAGTGGGGCCGTGGGGCCCACGATACGCGATTTTGTCAACATTCTCAGAATCGAACCTAACTTGGGTCACAGGACCAGCGTATTGCTATGAGTCCGATGGCGTAAGTTTCGTTTCGATCCGATGTGTGTACACAAAGTTACAACGTGTTCCAGAACAGGTGGATACGGGACGTTGTCGACGGATACGCGTTGATTTCGGTGTGCACGCACATCCAAATCAACTTCTGCGAAATCTCGCATGTCCGTATCAACGGCGCACATATTTCGGTGAAGACCGCACGCGACCAAGTTATCCCGTTTGGTGGGGCGCACTCAGTTCCGGAAGAAAATGGGGTGTTGATTTTCCTGTTTTTGGATCGTGGTTCACGATCACCACAAGACGCGACGCACCGAGCGGGTTATACGGGCATCGAGAGGGTTACATAGCCTACGCGTCACAACTGACAGAACGAAAAATGGAGCAACGAGGAGAGAGAACGGATTACCTGAACGGGGCTACGCATAACGGGGTTTCTTCGTGTCCGTGAGGCGACACGACACAACTGCACCGTGCTGCTGTGTCCGGGTTCTGCCGTGTCCGGGTCAGAGTTAAGATGGAGAATTGCTGGGGCTTCGCCGTGGCGGCTCACGGCTTCGCCATAGGAGGACAGCACCGCTGGAGCGAAGACAGCGAGGTAGAGGAGCCGCGGGGAGAGCAGCGGCTGCTGCTCGGTCGAGGCGGAGGAGGAAGACGGGACTGGGCGGCCGGGGTTCGGGTCAAGTGGGGCACTGTGGGTCGGGGACGGGCAGAGGACAACGAGTGGTGGTCGAGGGATGTGGGGGTTCGTCGGGAGAGGTGGTGGAGAGGGAAGGCGGATAGGTTAGGGTTCAGGCGGTGGTCGTCGAGGGCTGTGGGGGTTCGTCGGGAGAGATGGTGGAGAGGGAAGGAGGAGGGGTTAGGGTGCAGGTGGTGGTCGGACCGAGGCACTGCGGGTCGGGGACGGCGAGGGGATTAGGGTTTTGGCCGGCGGAGCGAGGAGATCGAGGGGTTTAATAGGCCGCCGGAACAGTATTTCTTTTAGGATTAGGTTTAGGGTTACGACAGGGTTAACGGGTCCGGGTCGGGTTCAATTCGGATCCGACCCGACCCGTTAAGAGCTGGGTTTGGTTCGGTTCGGTTTAACTGCGGTTTGGTTCGGGTTGGTTTGGTTTATTTTAAAATAAACCGGATTTATTTCAGGGTTTATTTAGGGTTAATTATAACTTGGTTTTTAGGGCTTTAAAAAATGTTTCCGGGGTCCAATAAATTCCCGAAAAATTACCCTATGTCTAGTTTTTCATTTTACACCAGAAAATATTATTTTCATAATATTTTAATATTAATTAATAATAATTAAAAATCATTTAATTATAAATACCTTAGTTTTTAATTAGTTAGAAATCCCAGAAAATTACAGAAAATTGTGAAAAATCCATTTAAAAAAAATTCCTGAAAAATCAGGGGGTTTACACAAGATCCTCCGGCCACCTCCAGTTCCGACGATGCCTCCCCGCAGCCCCCTCCGTCGTAGAGACCTCCGGCCGTGCCCTAGCCGCCGAAACCTTAGCCGGTCGGCTGAGCATCGCGCCGCCTCGCGAAATCCCATATTTTTCATCTTCTGCGGAGCCCTATTCAGGTGACTGTATCTCTCTCCTCGCTGCCCCTTTTTTGTTCCGTCTGCTGGTACGTGTAGACTGCATGACCCTCTCGATATCCGTACAACTCGCTCGGGGTATCGCGTCCTGTGGCGATTGCAAACTGCGACCAAAAATCAGAAAAATTAATACCCTATTTTTCCTCGAAACTGAGTGCGCCCCGCTAAACGGGATGACTTGGTCGTCTGCGGACTTTACCGAAAGGTGCACGCCATTAATACGGACGTGTAGGATTTTGCGGAAGTTAATTTGGATGTGCGTGCACACCGAAATCAACGCGTATCCGTCGACAACACCCCGTATCGGCCCCGTTCTGGAATGTATTATAAATTTGTGTACACATGTCGTATCGAAACAAAACTTACGCCATCGGACTCATAGCAATACAGTAGTCCTGTGACCCAAGTTTGGTTCGATTCTGAGAATATTGACAAAATCGTGTATCGTGGGCCCCACTGCTCCACTTGACGAGCGATTTTGTGATCGGCTCATCAAAATCCAATTCTGCTAATTTCGTTGGTTTCATATCATCGTTCTGGACTTGTAGACACTAAGTTGGATAAATTTGGAGAATATTGTCTCTGACACATTTTTCGGTGCGAAGCGGGCCACATGTGGACCCCGCTTTGACAAAAAATTGTCACTTTTGCCCCTGCGTCCAAATTGGACTCAAGGACAGGCAATTCTAGCTATTTGATATCTTCTAAGCATGATTGTAATATTTGTTTCAGCATCCAGAGACATTCCTGATAATTTCAAGAGCAACAGTTGGAAACCAAACACCAAGCAAGTGTACCTTGCCAATCTTGCAGTACTTGCTACATAATATTCCCTTGATTTAATTATATGATAAATTGTTCAACCTAGGACCGTGTGACATTGCTTAGCGTTCGAATAATATTCGGGTGCCAACACCGTACGCAGAGTTGTGTAACGTCACCTAGAGATGGATATCGAAATCCTATACATTTTTTGTGCTTGCATTATCAAGTATGACATACCATAGGACACTTGACACTGTTCATGAGACAAAATCTTCCTGAGATATTCATGGTGATTCTGTATAGGTTACAAGATTCGTGACATAGATATTACATATGCTTAGCTATCATTATGACTCGCTGCATTAGTTAGAGGTCATGATCTTGCGTGTTATGGACATGAGACATCGTGGACATGAGACGTATGATTACATTGGGTGGGGAGAGACACACCATAATACAGGTTGATTATTGATATATATACTATACTACTGGAGGTACTTTGGCACATATATTGGAGTTATGATACTACTTGCTTTGGTATATAGGGGAGTCGTGATACTGCTTGCTTTGGCATATATACGGGAGTCGTAATACTAAATGCTGCTATGGGTTTCCCCGACACAGAGCCTATAGTAGCTTCAGCCTAAGTATAATTAATGCTCTCAATTGCATATCATATAGCTGGTTCCATAGTTTGCCTATTGATACATTTTATATACTGTATTTATTTGGCATGTTGTTTCTTGTACCTTGTTACGTCCCTCTGAGGACTTGGTCCCTTGCCAATTTTGCAGCATAGACCATTGTGGAGCATGTCTGGAGTGCTGATGTGTATTACTTTGTCATACAGGAATTGGTGCCAGGTACTTACATCATTTCTTCCAGAATATTGGTTATTATTCATATTGTTTATTCATCTGCTGATATAGCCTAGTTTTATAGACTCATATTCCTTTCTCGAGTCTATTCGAGCTTATGGATTACTGGCGGCCGACTTTAGCACATTTAGCTCATTCTTGTATATTCTGTTCATTGTGGATTGAGGCATAGATATTTATATTCACTTGATTATACAGATAGTGACCCTTCTAGTACAGCTTATACGTATTCGAATCGGACCAGAGTCTGGTCAAATACGTAGCTGGCATGTTACGTATTCCTAGTCCTACGTATTTTGGGACTGGGGCGTGATAATGTTGTTGCGTATAGCGGAAGCAATAATGGAATATGAAATCAAACGAGACAAGAAAAGAAATAAGATGCAAGATTTACGTGGTTCGAAGAAATAACTCCTACGTCCATGGTGGTGCAGCCAAGTATTTCTTCAATAATACACAAGAGGATTACAAGGTGTTATTCATCTCAAGTCTCTCTTTCTCTCTAATTTTTGCACACATCAAACAAATAAAAAATAAGCTTATTTATAGGCACAAGTAGATGAATCTAGATACATGCAAGAATGTATCACACTTATGAGGATTAATTATTTCTTTGACTGAAGTAGGAAAGACATGGATAGATTCATCAATGAACTAACAAGTTCATGCGTCAGCTTTAGTTTGAGTCAATCTATATTTCCAACAATCTCTACCTTGACGAAAAATTTTCGTATCCTCATAACTGACTTGGCTGCAAATGGGTGCACCGACTATCCAATATTGATCAGGTCCAAGCAATGGACCAACTTATCTCGAGTAACCACTTTCGTTAACATGTCGGCTGGATTTTCGACAGTAGCTATCTTCAACAATCGAATATCACTTTTATTAATAATCTTTCGAATGAAGTAAAATCGAACATCAATATACTTGGTTCGGACATGATGAACTTGATTTTTTTGATAAACAAATAGCACTCTGGCTATCATAAAACACCTCAACTTGCTTTTGAGAAATTTCTAAATCATTCACCAAACCATTCATCCAAATAGCTTCCTTAAAAGCTTCAGTGACTGCCATATATTTAGCTTCAGTAGTGGACAATGCAACTGTGGATTGAAGCGTCGAACACCAACAAACGGGTCCACCAGCCATAGTGAACACATATCTAGTAGTAGATTTCCTTTAGTCAAGATCACCGGCATAGTCTGAATCCACATAACCAACCACTAATTTATCAAACTCTAGATCATTCTTTCTTTGAAATTTTAAACCAAGATCAACAGTGCCATAAAGATATCGAAGTATCCACTTCACAGCTTGCCAATGTCCCTTTCCCGGATTGTGCATGTATCGGCTAACCGTACTAACAACATGCAAAAGGTCAGGCCGAGTGCACACCATAGCATACATCAATGATCCAACAACATTTGTATAGGGAATATTTTTTATGTATCCTTGTTCTTCATCAGAAGTCGGGCATAAAGAAGCACTTAACTTGAAATGAGGGGCGAGCGGAGTACTTACAGGTTTGGTCGAACCATGCATATCAAATTTCTCCAAAATCTTTTTCAAGTATTGAGATTGTGACAACCAAACAGTACCATTAGGACGATCCCTCTTGATCTCCATTCCAAGTATTTGTCGTGCCTCGCCTAAGTCCTTCATTTCGAACTCCTTTCTAAGTTGGGCCTTTAATTTATCTATCTCCACCTTGCTCTTGGATGCAATTAACATACCATCCACATACAAGAGCAAATAAATGTAGGAGCCATCATTAAGTTTTTGAAAGTATACGCAATGATCAAATTGGCTACGAGTGTACCTGTGTTCCACCATGAACTGATCAAAATGAGTATACCATTATCGAGGAGACTGCTTAAGACTGTACAAGAATTTTCGCAGTTTGCAACCCCAATTTTACTTTCCAAGAACACGAAATCCATCAGGTTGTCTCATAAATTTTTTTCATTCAAGTCTCCATGCAAGAAAGCCGTCTTAACATCAAGTTGGAAAAGTTGGAGATCAAATTGAGCTACCAACGCCAACAACACTCGAATAAACGAATATTTCACAACAGGAGAAAAGATCTCGTTGTAGTCTATATCCTTCGTTTGAGCATATCCTTTGGCCACCAATCGAGCTTTGTATCAAATTTCCTGAGTGTCATCTTTCTTTGCATACACCCATGTACATCCGATAGCTCTCTTTCCCTTAGGAAGTTGCACCAATTCCCAAGTCTGATTCTTTTTCAAAGACTTTATTTTTTCGTCCATGACCTCCTTCCATTTCGAGCTTTCTGAATCTTGAATAGCATCTTTGTAGCTATTTAGAATTCCCACGATCACAGGGAGTGCAAATGCAACCATATCATCAAATCGAGTTGGCCGTTTAATTTTCCTCCGAGGTCTATTCTTTGTAATAGACTCAATTACCTCAGGTTCTCGAGTCTCTTCCACGAGACATTCCTCCACCTGCACGATGTCCTCCACCTGATCGGAGTTTTTCTCATCATCAACCGGTTTATTTTGACAAGATTCTCCTACAGGAATAACCGGCTCAGGAGCAATAATGACCTTCTTAGCCTTCTTAGGAGGTTCATCGGTCTTTTTCAAAAGTATTACCGATTCGTCAAATGTCATGTCTCGGCTCTTGACGATTTTTTTTGACTCCGGACACCAAAACCTATATGCTTTAACTCCTGAACTAAAGCCCATGAAAATGGCTTTTTTTGCTTGAGAGTCAAGTTTTGATTCAGAAATATGGTAATAAGCAGGGCAACCAAAAATATGCAATTGATCATAATCATTAACAGGTTTACCTGACCATTTTTCAAGTGGTGCTTTACCCCCGTTTGCAACAGTAGGTAACCGATTCACAAGGTGAACTGCATAGTTGATTGCTTTTGCCCAAAATACTTTTCTCAAGCCTGCCTGAGACAACATGCACCGAGCCTTTTCAACCAAAGTTTGGTTCATCCTTTCGGCGACCCATTTTGTTGTGGATTTTCCGGAAGGGTGAAGTGACGAACAATTTCTTCTTCTCGACATACTTCAAGAAAATGATCAAACTTGTATTCTCCACCATTGTTCGATCGTAACTTCTTAATTTTTCGTCCAGTCTGATTCTCCACCATCTTCTTCCACTCAAGGAAGATATCCATGATTTCATTCTTATGGCTCATCGGGTACATCCAAACTCGTCTCGAGTAATCATCAATAAAGGTGACAAACCACCTTTTTTCTCCAAGCGACGCATTCTTCGTCGGACCCCAAACATCCGTGTGAACATAATCAAGGATATCCTTCGTTTGGTGTATAGATGTGCCGAACTTCACCCTTCTTTGCTTGCCAAAAACATAATATTCACAAAAACTAATTTTACCGGTCTTAGTCCCTTTAAGTACACCTTGTTTTATCAAAATTTGAAGAGGCTTCTCACCGGTTTGCCCAAGTCGCATGTGCCAAAGTTTTGAAGCATCGAATTTCTTGGAACATGCCGAAGCTGCATGTCCGACAATTGTGCTACCCTTAAGGAAGTATAGATTTTTTTCCCGGGTCCCTTTGATCGTCACCAATGCGCCTTTAGCAACTTTGAGAGTTCCATCATCCATGGTGATCCGATAGCCTTTCGATTCGAAGACTCCAAGCGAGATGAGGTTCCTTTTCAATCCAGGAACATAACGAACATCTCCAAGTTTTTGGATTGCTCTATTAAACATCTTTAACTGAACCGAGCCAATGCCCTCGGTTTTGCAAGTGTTGTCGTTGCCCATGTAGACAACACCACCATCAATCTTCTTAAAATTCAAAAATATTTCCTTGTTGGGGCACATGTGATAGGTACACCCCGAATCAAGGATCCACTCATCAATGTTACTGACCGAAAGTGACACGGTCAAAGCCTCGTCTGTATCACTTTCATCTTTCTGGACTACATTTGCCTTGGACTCCTTCTTCATGTTCGGGCAGTCCTTCCGATGTCCCTTTTGGTGGCAGTAGGCACATTCATCTTTATCAATCCTTTTGCGGTCAAATTTTTCCTTCGACTTCGATCGAGGCTTTCCTCTACCATCATTTTTTCGAGAGAAAGTCATGCCTCTAACAGTGAGAGCATCTAAGCTAGAATCTCGCTGGACTTGTTTGTCCTTCTTCCGTACCTCGTTATTCATCAAAGAATTACAAACATCGTTAAATTTTATCTCAGATTTACCATGCAACAAGGTAGTTGTCAAATGTTCGTAAGACTCGGGTAAGAAATTTAACAATAACAAGGCTTTATCTTCATCAGATATTTCAACATCGAGATTCAACAAATCAGTGATAATTTTATTGAAACTATCAAGATGCTCAACCATGGTCGTACCTTTACAATAGTCGAAGCGGAAGAGTTTCTTCTTCAAGTGGAGTAGATTTTTCACGCTCTTTTGCATGTATTTGGCTTCGAGTTTATCCTAAATATCTTTTGCCGAGGTCTCCTTCATGAACGGATATTTTTGGTCCGTTCCAAGACACGATCGAATAATCCCACAAGCTTGTCGATTAAGCTTTTTCTATGTCGAGTCAGATACATCATCGGGCTTCTTCTCGAGTGTGAGATCCAAATCTTGCAATACCAAAAGATCGAGTACTTCACCTTACCAAATACCGAAGTTGTTTGTCCCGTCAAATTTCAAGACATCAAAACTCGAAGTCGACACCAAAGGTCGATGCAAGTTACTTGAAGACTCTCCAGTTGTCTTTTTATCTTCAGCCATTCCAATGAATTTCTTTCACCAAGTGTGTTAGACAAACACAACTACAATATTGGAATAAAATTTCAATCACAAATCAATGTCCCAAGATATTCAAAACCATGGAGTTCTGATACCAATTGTTGCGCACAGCGGAAGCAATAACGGAATACTAAATCAAACGAGACAAGAAAAGAAAAGAAATGAGACACGAGATTTACGTGGTTCGGAAAAATAACTCCTACGTCCACGGTGATGCAGCCAAGTATTTCTTCAACAATACACAAGATGATTATAAGGTGTTTTTCATCTCAAGTGTCTCTCTTTTCTCACTAATTTTTGCACACATCAAAAAAATGAAATACAAGCATATTTATAGACACAAGTAGATGAATCTAGATACATGCAAGAATGTATCACACTTATGAGGATTAATTATTTCTTTGACTGAAGTTGGAAAGACATGGATAGATTCATCAATGAACTAACAAGTTCATGCATCATCTTTAATTTGAGTCAATGTATATTTCCAACATATGTTACCATGGGAGTCTCGAGAAACAGTTGCACTGGCAGAAAATTTTCTAAAGGAATCAATCATCACAAGATTTCTTTACGAGCTCGATATGTTCGAATGTTTATATATTTCCTACTGAATCCAATATCACTTCAGCTCTGGTGCAGGGCTAACTTCTACAAAACTTTGGATTTGGACAATTTTCTCTTCTTAGGACAAACTTTTCAGATCCGATGTGACCTGCAAGAGATCAGGTCAGATGATCTCCTAGGACTAGTCTACAAAAAGTATTAAGGAACAATCAAAATAAGTTCCGGTTCGGATAATCCAACCTTTCGAACCGGTCCTGTATGGTCCAGCAGCTTAAACTGGCACTCACACATTTGAGGCACTGGATCATTTTTCTCGCTGCTCAAGTTCACTGCGTCGTTGGCTAAAGCGTGTGACAAAGGATGCTTCTATTCTTTTCAGCAAAGGTGGATTGATGCAAATATGCGGTTAATAAAAGAAAAAAAGAAAAAAAAGAAAAAAGCAGCAAGCACTTGCTGATGAATTTCTTCCATCCTCCCGCACTTCATTTTTCTCTATCCATCTCGGTGAGATCCTGCAATATCAAGTTAACCAATTTAGCTCCTTGTAACTAGAAATTATTAGATTTGTGGGACATAATTTATCTTTCACATACCAACCGTTGGATTATCATGAAGATGTGTATGCACACATTCCTATGCAATCTAACTGTTGAAAAGATATCGAATACACTGCTTCCAGTCCATATAATAATTTCTTCCTCGTAACAACATAGGAAAACGAGAAGCCTCTCATCAGCCTCGCCAACCATGGTAATGGCGAAATTTCAACCTCCACAGAGATCATCACCACCATAATTTCTTTTCTCCTACACAGAGATCATCAACGTCATCCTTTCCCGTCCCTGTATCTTCTCCTGCCCATTTTCATGATTCTCGGTATCCTTCTCCTGTTCATCCTTTAATCTGCTATTACTTTTTCTCTTTTCCTTTTCCTTTTCCTGTCTTTCAATTGACAACCAACATCCATCAACCTACAATGAAGTCCTGGATAAACTAAGTTCTCTTCTTCCAATAGTCTCGACAGAGGATACACCATCTTCCTCCTCAAATTCCAAAAATATGGAAATGCAAAGTTGCAGAATATTTTGGAGGGAGGATCTTATTCGGCTAAATTTGATCATTTGGAGTATGTTCTCGATAATGGTCCTTGGAAGATCAATAAGCACTTGCTTATCATTGAAAGATGTCTCCCCAATAAGCTTCCATCGGATTATTCTTTTTCTGCAGCAGACTTTTGGGTCCAATTCCATGGATTACCAGTGAGTTTATTGACGACAATCGACTTCATCACTGTTCTTGCGGCAAGACTGGGACAGGTGCATCCTATATCTAAGGTTGATACCAACACATGGAGCTTATTTGCAAGAGTTAAAGTAAGTTATCAACATCACTCGACCTTTGGTCAGAGAGTTGAAAGTCCCATTATTGGGTGACAACACTGATTGTATCGTTATGCTGCGATACGAGCGACGTACGAATTGCCTGAGTTAAAGTGGGCATCCCTTATTGTCTGCCGGAATCTCTTCCGTCCACCACCGGCGCCGTTAATTCCAACTGCCACAACTCTCCTACACTCCATTCCTCTCTCACCTCCTATTCCTATTCCTATTCCTATTCCTATTGCCACTTTCACCAAACGCATAACTACACCCGATACCATTTTTAAAATTCCATCCAACCCATCCCCTATTATTCAAATTAACACCACTACCAGACCATCCATCAAAACATGTCTCACCATCTTGCCAACCAACTTCCAACAGATACCTCTGACCCAACTGATAGCCAGAAACATTATCAAAACTATTTCTACTTCTCCAAATAATTTAGTACCACACTCCATTGACCCAACCGGTTCAATATCAGAGAGAGTGTGCCCTGTTCCTCTCACTAGTATCCACCATTGCAATTCACCGAACGAAGAGGATCCCTCCTACAGTCACCAACATGCCTTCTGTAACAAATATCTTCACCAAGCTGTTACAAGCAATTGTTGGAGTGGGTGGGATTCCCAACCTATGTGAAATATACTCCAGAGTTGGATTGAGTATTCCTACATATAATAGGAATACTTCAATGAATTTGGATTGGATATTCCTAAATATAATAGGAATATTTCAATGGATTTGGATCGATGAGAAATTTGTAAGGAGTCGGTGAATTTCTTATTCCATTAGTGGAGGCTTTTCAGGGTTGGACTCCGATCGTCCCGTGATTTTTTTCCGCAAGATTTTTTCACGTCAAAATTCTCTGTGTCTGCAATTTGTGTTTGACGTTTTTTGGTTTGTGCGTTTTGTTTGGTTCTCTCGCAGGTACTCCCTGATTTGGGAAACGGTTTCCGCACTTTTGTTCCCATCAGCAATCTCCTCTCCTCCGATTCCACAGACCATATTATCTATCCCCCCACAAGCCTGCTATCTTTCCCTCCCCGAGCTCTATCCCGGATTTCCAAGATACCACTAATGATCAAATACCTGACACTCAATCTTCCAGAGCCCATTTCCATACTTCCCTAAAACGTCTACACTCCGAGTCTTCAATTGCTACTGAAGATGAAAATGACTGTAGACCAAAGAAAAAACTTACTACTCATAAGGCCGGCATCGGCTGGCCTCCAACAGCCGACATAGGAATGATTTTATCTTGGAATTGTCGGGTGTGAGGAATGATCCGACAATTTCGATCCCTTCAGTCATTTCTCCGAGGCCGTCAATCACGTTTCTGGCAGAAACGAAATGCTCGTCTGCACAAGCAACTTCTATCACACAAAAATTGGGGTTCTCAAATAGCGACCATAACCCGATACTCCTCAAGCTTGACATTAAACAACGGAAACGAAATTTTCCAGTTCGATTTGAAGCTTCATGGACGAAGGAACCAGAGTTTGAATCTTTTCTTCTTGAACAACGGAACAACATATCTAGTCAACCAGATATCCAATCAAAACAAAACCTCTTATTGCCATCTCTACATCGTTGGGGGAAGAACAAAGTGGGAAATTTCAATCGAGCTATCAAAGACTGTGAACATCGACTCCTTCACCTCCAACAACTTCCTATCACTCAAGCTCGACTGGAAAAGGAGAAATCTATTACCTGTACCTTAAACAAACTCTTACACCAACAAGAACTCTTCTGGAAGCAACGATCATGCATATCGTGGCTAAAAGATGGGGACAGAAACTCTAAACTTTTTCACTTGGCAACACGGAATAGAAGGAAGAGAAACACTATATCTTTCCTCAGGAAATCGAATGGGCCCACTGCTACAACTCATGAAGATATCTCAGCCTGCCTTTGGATCATTACCGCAATTTATTCCTCTGCTGCACAAGTACCTCTGTCCCTCACAGTGTTCTCGATAAACGATAGAAGATATATTCTCCAAAAAATTCAAGCATCCAAATTTATATAAATTTCATCTAAAACGTTCGAAGTTTAAAAAATTACGAAAAAAATATCAAATATCTATTGGGAGGACATTTTATATTTTTTTAAATTATATTTTTATCGTTAACTTTTCCGTCGTTAACCAACGTTAGGCAAAAAAAAAATTAATAAAAATAAAAAAAACGTCTTTAGAAAAAACGTTTTCTCACCCCATTTTTTTTATTTTTTATTATTTTTTTCGTCTTTCTCTGTTCTCTCTCTCTCGTCTCTCTGGTCTCTCTTACTCTCTCTCCTCTCACTCTCTCTCTCTCACGTCTCTCTCATCTCTCATCTCTCTCACTCTTTGTCTACTCTTTCTCTCTCACTATCTTTCTTTCTCACCTCTCTATTTATTAAATTTGAGAAATTTAATGAAATCCAAAAAAAATCTAGATTTTTTTTTTTACTTTTGTTTACTAAAGAGTTTTGAGAAAAAAATATTCCGATCTTTTTTTAGAGAATTAAAATTATATTTTTTATGTAATCACCACTAGTGTCATGGTACATGCGTTACGTGTGCAATATATTTTTTAGCACACGCGTCCCTTATGTCCAATTTTTAATCCATAAGAATTTATTGAATAATATTAATACAAATAAAGAATTTATTTTAATATTTATTTCAATTTTTTTAGCACACGTGTTTCGTGTGAATATTTATTTCAATAAATTCTTATGGATTAAAAATTTGACATACGGGACGCGTGTGCTAAAAATATATTACACACGGAACGCGTGTAGACACTAGTATTTGGATTACATAAAAAATATAATTTTAATTCTCTAAAAAAAGATCAGAATATTTTTTTTCTCAAAACTCAGTAGTGAGCAAAAGTAAAAAAAAAAAAGAATTTTTTTATATTTCATTGAATTTTTCAAATTTAATAAAGAGAAATGTGAGAATGAGAGAGAAAGAGCAGACAAAGAGTGAGAGAGAAACGAGAGATGAAAGACCAGAGAGACGTGAGAGAGAGGAGAGAGAGGCGTAAGAGAGAAGAGAGAGAGAGTGAGAGAAACCAGAGAGTGAGAGAGACGTGATAGCGAAAAAGTAATAAAAAATAGAATTTTTTTTTTTAGGAAGGACGTTTTCTCTTGAGTCTTTTTTTTTTCCGCCTAACGTCTGTTAACGATAAAAAAAATTAACGATAGAAATATAATATTAAAAAATATAAAACGTTCTTCCAGTGAAAGTTTTGATACTTTTCTCATAATTTTTTAAATTTCGATGTTTTAGATAGAATTTATATAAATACGAATGTTCTGGATGAAAATTTTCGTAGATTTCCCTATGAGAATGATCTGATATGCAGCATACCTACATCTGAAGAGATTAGGAACACTGTCAACATGATAAATCCAGGTAAGTCCTACGGGGAGTGATGCAGGTGCTTGCATCCTGGAGGGTGAACTACCTAAGGAGAGGGCAGTAGTAATCACTGTGTCGGTAGGTGATGAGATGGGGGGTAGCGGAGGAAAGGAGGGGTAGGAGGTCGAGGGGAGGGAGGAGGAGTTGGTGGACGTGGCTTTGTTGAGGTGCCCAGGCGGGGACCCAGCGGTCCTGGTTGTTCCAGTTTCGCTCCCTCCGCTCCTCGCGCCTCTCGCGGTTCCTCGACAGGTAGGAGTAAAGGGTTTCGAGGTGGGTCTGATCTCTCCTCCTCCCCCTCGCCCGAGACGAGCTTCCTCAGAGCCGAAACTTGGATGGTTGGATTAGACGGATAGTGACGATAGTGTGTCACCTCGCATTCAGTTTGTCGAGCCTCAAGATGCGAGAGCTTTGGCGGAGCAGACACATATTCAGTCCCCGTGTCAGCCCATTCACTCAATTGAAGTGGAACGTAAAGGAGTGCCCAACTTCGATGAATCGGGATTCACTTACGAGAATCCTGAATTTGCAGAAGAGATTGAAAGGGGGGTTAACAACAAGGACAAAGGCAAGGGGAGGAATGCAGTCAGCAGGAGGGATAAGAACCATCAAGGAGATACAACACAACAATCCATTATCTTGCGGCCGGCTACGTCCCGTAGAAAGACAAGTCGTTACATTTAGCATCGAGGATGGTTTTTATCTTTCTTTTGCGCTTATGCGGTTGTCCTTTGGACAGTTATGGTTGTAACCCAGGTTTCTGAGTTCCTTCAATAATAAATTAGTTTATATATATATATATATATATATATATATATATATATATATATATATGAGAAAGAATATATATATCTTTATAGGAGAATAAATCTAATTAGTCTTAACACCCCCTTTAAACTCATGATGGATCAACAAAATAAATTTGTTCAATAAAAACTAAAATCGCAGTGTAGGGTGTGATTTTGTAAAAAAAATTGTCAGCTGATCAACGGAGGTTACATGTAGTAGAGAAATAATACCAGCAAAAAAATGTTCACGGACGAAATGATATCAATCTCAATATGCTTTGTACGTTCATGAAAATACTTGCGAAGGAAGAAAAATTTGGGGGCAAAAAGTAGATAATAATGACTCAGTTACTTTGAAAAACATTATGCATTATCGGTCACATTTGAAGCAATTGGTATCCAGAATTATTATGGATGGGGAGTCTACTGGCTTATGACTTGACCCATGGATTGCACATCTGATCTCGGTGGAAAGGTGGTGGAATGCATTAGCTATGGCTAACAGGCGAGATAAGGTCATCGCTATTCTGCAGCACGGGGAATGGTGGCCGGAGATAAACATGTGTCTTGTGTCGACATTCAAATGAATCCATGAGTCATTTGTTTTTCGATTGTTGCAATGAGCAAAGCTTAATATGAGCAGCGCGGGAGCTCGAGATTGGGAGGCTGTGGTGGAGGTTATCAACAATGCGAGGAGAAAGGGTTCGGCGTGGTTCCACGATATTACTTAACATCGAATATTATGTAATATTTATGGGACAAAAAAAGGTGCTACATAAGTATGTTTGGGATGTAATCTGAATTTATGCAATACAATTAACTCGCACTGGCTCCATACTCATCTGCACTTCTGATTCAACAGTAAGCTTCTGCATCCCATTAGTATGGCAAGTACGCACAATCAGGAAACCCCTCCGAAGCTGCGAGTGCAAAACAATATACGAAAGTGCAATGCTATTCGTACCTCCAAAATATTCTTTCAAACTATTTCTACTTATATGGTGACTGAAATAGCATTCTAAATAGCATATTATGTGATAGCTGACATGGCAGCTGACATGGAAAATTTTAATCCAAAAAATTAATCACCAAAAAATTTTCAATATTAATATTAATATTAATGTTAATTTTAATTTTAATTTTAATATTAAATTAAACTTTAATATTAATTTTAATTTTAATTTTAATATTAATATTAATATTAATTTAAATTTTAATATTAATTTATTATGTCAGTTGTTACATTAATTGTCATATTATTTGTTATAGAAGGAAGAATAGTTTGAAAGAATGCTTTAAAAATACAATAGCATTATTGTATAGGAAACTAGTAACCGAACTTCCTATGTGCAAAAAAACGCGTTCCCATGAATCAGTGATCCTGCAGCAGCTCCTCAACGCGTTGTGTCTCCAACATGCAATATATATATATATGGTCGGTCGATGGTATCAAATCTAACATTGGTACGCACTCCACCGTTGGCCGCCGTTCCCTCGGTGATCCCGCCGCCATACGTGCAAAATTCCGAGAGATTTCGCCATCAGGATTCCGGGGACCACTGCCCAACTCTCAATTCTTTTGTTTGTTTGTTTGTTATCCTCCTAAGTCATGTATGATGCAACCACTAAACTTTTCTACCATGAATTAAAGTCGGCTAGAAAGAAGTTTACAGTTAGGAGTTTTTCATAATAAATAGAAAAATGATATTTGGATCTCTTTTCTATGACCGAATTCAATTGACTCTTATGATACGTGAGAATAGATATAATCTTTCAGTTCAGACGGACGATCTTATAATCGAATAGAACAGTGGACCTAAATTACATGCAACATAGTATACATAAATTAAGTTACGTACGTTACAACAAATATAACAAAAAAATAAATAAAAAAATAAAATAAAACAAAACTTTCTTAGGGGTGCCCATCCGATGATCGTGCTCACTTGACAGTAACCCATTGGTTCCACTGCTAGCATCGGATTTATTCTCTCCAAAATTTTGTCCTCTCCTCCCTCCTCCCTTCCCCCAAACTCCAATGGGGTGCTGTCATGTGACTGCAGACAGTCACGCTCAAAGGAGGGGCCAAATAGCAGCTCAGTAATAAATATAGCTCAACTGCATATCTAATGATAAAATGATGATACTGGAGGTGGGGGAGAAGAAGAAGACTTCGGCATATCATCAACTTACCAAGTTATTGAATACAACTTTCCCGGAGGCGAAAAAGAAGAAGAAAAAACCTTTAAAAATCGAACATGACTTGCTTGCACATGAAAAAACCTAGGCCACTTCCAAACCCATGGAGGAACGTGTGCACCAAGGCAAGAATGGGAAGGAAAACAATATAAAAATAAACTACATCACGAACATAAAAAAATAAAAAATAAAAATACAATTGGATGGAGGGATCCTGAGTTAACGTGATCGCTCGGCTTTCCGATCATCCGACGGCGGCGACAGCTTGAGCACCCACTTAGCAAGCGAAGACGGCGTAATCATCCTGGATCGACGAACTAGGCCGCCGCCCGCACGTTGGCCTCGACCAGCGCTCGATTCGACCGCGAGCAACGAGAGCCGTCGCATGGCGAGCTCGAGCGTCTCGGTCGACATGTTGGCGAAGCAGACGCGGAACCACCCGGGCTTGTCGCAGTGGCACGAGGAGCCCGGGGAGATGTTCAGCCCCACATTGTACAGAATCTTCCTCCACAGCTCCATTTCCCCCTCGAGAGTGGCGGACTGGAGCAGGTGCCTCATGTCCACCCAGCAGAACAGCCCCGCATTGCTCTCCAGGCACCCGAGCCCCGCGGCCCGGACCCCCGCGACGAGCTCGTCGTGCCGCTTCCTCAGCCTCTTCTTGTTCTCCGCGACGTAGCTGCTCGTGAACTCCTTGTCCGAGAGCATTGCCGAGAGGAGGTGCTGCGTCTGGGAGGAGACCAGTCCGAAGCTCGACATCTTCGTAGCCGCCGCGACGACCAGATCGTTGTTGGAGTAGATCGCGCCGACTCGGAACCCCGGGAGCCCGAGGTCCTTCGACAGGCTGTACACAATGTGGACCTGTTCCGAGACCTGCGGCCGCTCCTTCGCGACCTCCGCGGCGCTGATGAATCCCGATGGCACGTCGAAGCTCGTGCCGCAGTAGATCTCGTCGCTGACGAGATGGATGCCTTTGGCTTCGACGAAGTCGAGCAGGACGTCGAGCTCGGGCTTGGTGGTGGTCGTGCCGAGGGGGTTAGAAGGGTTGGTTATCAGCACGCCCTTCACCCTCAGCTTGCGCTTTGCGGCGCGTCGGTAGGCTTCTTCGAGGGCCGGTTTGGTGAGGCGGAAGCCGTTCCAGCTCGAGCAGTGTATCGGGACAATCTCGACTCCGGTTCTCCACTTGAGATCTCTGTCAAAGCTGCTTCAGTTCATCACATCTACATAAGTTGGTTTCCATGTACATGGATATAAATTTGCATGCAATGATTTTTTTTTTTTTACTATACGTACGTACCCAGGATAGTAAGGAGTAGGGAGGAGGAATGCATCTCCAGCGTCGGCTAGGCAGAATATGAGTGATTCATTGGCTGCGGTTGCACCAGCTGTGAGGACCAGATTGTTGGATTCAAACCTGACCTTGTTATTTCTCAGTTCACCCATGAACTCGGCCAATGCCTACTTATAGCAAAACATACAATTAGTACCAAACAAATAAATGATTATATATATATATATATATATATATATATATATATATATATATATATAGTCTGGGAGTTGAACATCTGTTCACCCGTAAATAATTTCGCGAACGTTCTCACTGGGAGTGGAATACCTTCTATCCGGCCATATGTCTCCTCTAACCCTAGGCTAGAGAGTCATTAGGGTGCACGTGTGTATATTCACTTCCTCCAACTCATCCCTCGTTTATTAATATAGCAGTTGGCATAATATTTTTTAAATTAAAATTAAAATTAAAATTAAAATTACAATTATAATTATAATTTAAGATTAAAAAAATTGGTTGATTAATTTTTTGGGTTAATAATTAACATGCCAGTTTGTCATATTAGATGACACGTAATATTATTTAACATGTCATGTCAGCTGTCAAATAAGAAGGAATATCTCGGAGGGATGAATAAAATCATTGTGAGATTGATTATTAGTTGCTTACATTTTTGAAAGCAGTAAGGCCATTGTAGTCCTGGAAGAGAGCCATCTCTCGGAACACCGAGGTTGTCGGTGACGACTTGAGGGCGGCCGATTCGGGGTGGCGCTCGAGCCAGGACTCGAGAAGATCGAACGAGAGCTGGTTTTCGGCGAGACCCATCTGTATGATTCCGGAGGGATTGAGGACTGGGTGATAAGGGTTCCTCTCGTACTCCTCCCAGCCGAGGAAGTACGAAGAGTCCTGCCCATGAGAATTGCATGTGGCTTTCCGAGAGAGCGTCATCGATCGATTGTGTACGAAGAAGAAATGTAGCGTTCACTAGAAAGACAGAGAGGAGAATATTTTGTAGAATATAGATTTAGGGATTGTTGAGGAATTAGAAAGGAATGATGTGCTTTGGGCTTGGGGAATTGGAGGAGATTGTTGGTGTATATGTAGAGGTCTTCAACTTGAAGGAGTGACGATGTTATTGTGAAATTAATCTTCACTTATCTGCCGACAAACCAAGTAATATTATATTAGTGTAACGAGTTCAACACTGTACATACCATGATACACATAACATGTCAACCATGAATAATTTATTATTGAAGCCAATATTAACCTATACCAAAACATTTATTCATATGATAGTGACTACTTTAATTCAGCCAATTCGTGAAAATGGGGATTTGAGGAATATAGTTTGGCTGTGGTTTGCAACTAGCTACTTGTATTCTTGTTAGTGGAATTATATTATAGAAAATCTACTGTAGCAAAATAAATAATATTAAATTAATGCAAGGGAAATAAGTTTAAATTTTTTTGAAATAGAGACAGAGTCAGCCAACAGTGTTAGCGGAAAACACAACAGACGAACACGTAGGCAGAAAAAAAAAGAAAAAAAATTAAAGTGGAAATGCAGTTTGAGGCTAGGAGGGTAGCAATGTGTCATCTGCCATCTCTCTCGTCCCTGGATGAGACTGTTTTATCGATGGAGTAAGAGAAGATCAGACAGAAGGTGATGAAAGGCGAGACCTCACCGTCTATTCGCTCGGCATTAGTGATTCCTAATTCTCCCATCAGCGATGACAGAGAGTGCTATAATTATGGAAAAAAAGGGTACCTCAGCTACAACTACCCTCAACCCCGCAATTGTGGTCGTGGCCGAGGAGGCAGAGGATAGAGAGGTGGACATGCAAGTCAACGAGGAAGGGGACATGGAGGCCGGAGGGTTACTCACCTAGCTGTGGCGGAGGAGACCACTACCGAAACGACTGGAGCTGAGATGACAGAGATGGAGAAACTGTGCCAGTTCAAGCTTCATGTTGAGAGTTTTAAGGGCAAGAGACCGACCACTCAAAATCTGGAAGACACTACCTACCTTGGTAACTTTACTGGTTACGCAGCTCATATGGGAAAAGGTATCCCGGTTCAAACACTTGCATCCACTAAATCTCATACTGGTTGGATCATATACTCAAGTGCATCTAGGCATATCACAGGTACATCTTGTGAGTTTGTATTATATTATCCGAGCAAGCATATGCATCCCGAGACAGTTCAGACTACTGATGGGATATCCCAACCCATCAGGGGTACTAGGTCGGTCCATTGTACTTCATCTGTTACCCTATCATCTGTATTGTATGTTTCTTCGTTTTCGGTCAACTTATTTTCTGTTAGCTCTCTCATTGATTAATTGAATTGTACTGTTCTTTTTTATCGGGATATGTGTTCTTTTCAGGAGAAGGCAACGAGGAAGAGACAGGACTGGCATCAGGCGTGATGGCCTTTGGTACCTAGATAGGGAGGCTGCAATGCTTGCTGCTACTACTAGTGGAGGGCTAGAGACAGAAGCAATGCTCCAACACTGCAGATTGGGACATTTATATTTTGATAGTTTGAACAAGTTAGAACATGAGATAATGAATAAAGTAGACAAAAAATTTTATTTTGTAATGCTAGTGAACTTGGAAAGCATACACGTTCTACTTATAAAATGGTTGGTCTTCGAAGTTTTGAGCCATTTATTGTAGTTCATTCTGATGTTTGGGGACGTGTCCTACTACTTCTATTATTGAATTCAGATGGTTTGTTACCTTCATTGATTGCTACTCACGTATGACCTAGATCTACACGATGAAGCAAAAATCTGAGGTGTACAAATATTTTTAAGACTTCTCGGTGTACTAGAAGACCCAGTTTGGAGTACATGTGAAGATTCTTTGAACAGATAATGGGACCGAGTACATTAACTAGGACTTTGCTAATTTCATCTCTCTTCAGAGAATTCTTCATCAAACCACTTGCCCAGACACTCCTGCTCAGAATAGGGTGGCTGAACGCAAGAACAGTCATCTACTAGAAGTGGCACATTCTTTGATGCTGACAATGAATGTGCCAAAATTCTTATGGAGTGAGGCTGTTATAACAGAAGCTTACCTAATAAACATGTTGCCGTCAAGATTATTAAGGATGAAGATACTATGTGAGATGCTCTTGGGCTCTAATATTTTTATTGTTCCTCTTATAATGTTTGGATGCACATATTTTGTGCGAGATCACAGAATAACGGTGAGCAAGCTGGATCCACAAGCAGTTAAATATATGTTTGTGGGCTACTCACCAAGTCAGAAAGGATACAAATATTGGTGTCCCACTAAAAGAAGGCTACTTGTCAGTATGGACGTGACCTTCTGGGAGTTTGAACCATTTTATGGGGAGAAGACGGAGTTAAGTTCCTTGTTCGAGGATGGCTCTAGTATGCTAGTAGAGAGGGTAAGAATGAGAGTGGCATCATGGTATGATTCAATGTCCTTTTGAGTCACCAAGGAGTGATGGTGTCTCAGGAAGAGCCGAGTGTCAGGGAGAGCTGACAGTATATAGGGAGCATGAGCAACATGAGCACCAGGAGCAGCATGAGCTTCCTCCTTCTGTACCTATGCCAGTACCCACAAATACTGATGTCCCAAGTCCCTCTTTTTTATAACCTTCTTCGGCCCTTCCATCCGAGTCATCTGGTAACAATTTCTCCCCAGATACTTCTAATACTCCTATCTTGCTTCGTAGAACTTCTAGAGTAAATGCTGGAAAACCTTCAGCTAAGTTTGGCAGTTAGGATACTGACATTGCATATTATATTTCATATGCATCCATTCCACCTGTATTTAAGTCCTTCCTTGTATTATTGCATTCAGTTCTTATACCTAACAATTGGCAAGTAGCTAAGCAAGATCCTAGGTGGTTAAGTGCCATGCAGGAGGAACTTCAGGCCTTGAAGAAGAACGACATATGAGAGTTGGTACCACTGCCAGCTGGAAAGCATGTTGTTGGATGTAAATGGATTTATACTGTTAAGTAGACTCCAGAGAAAAAGATTGATAGGTACAAGGCCATACTGGTTGCTAAAGGCTACAACTAAACTTTTGGTATCGACTATGATGAGACATTTGCTCTAGTAGCAAAGATGAGCACTGTGCGAATGTTGGTATCTTGTATTGCCAACTTCAATTGACAACTATATCAGCTAGATGTCAAGAATACTTTTTTGCACGCGGATCTCCAGGAGGAGGTGTATATGGAGATTCCACCAGGCTTTACTACTTCACAAACAACTGTGAAGGTATGCAAATTGAAGAAGTCTTTGTATGGGCTAAAGTAGTCTACGAGAGCGTGGTTTGATAGATTCATGCTTGCAGTCTGTGGTATGGGCTATAGGTAGTGCAATGGAGATCATACTGTATTTTACAAAAACTCCAAAACTCGTATCACTATTCTTGCAGTCTATGTTGATGATATTGTTGTTACTGGAGACGATACTGACGAGATCGTTTGGCTGAAGAAAAAACTTGGAGAAGAATTCGAAGTCAAGGATCTGGGACAGTTGAAGTACTCCATCGGAATTGAAATTACAAATCACAAAGGGTATAATGCTTTCTCAGTGAAAGTATGCTCTGGACCTTCTTTTAGAGACAAGGATGCTAGGTTGCAGAGTTGCTTCTACTCCTATCGAGCAGAATCATAAGTTGTGTGCCGAGGGTGGTAATCCAGTAAAGCAATATCAAATATTATTTTGTAGGCTTATATATGTATGACATACAAGACCTGATATTACTCAGGCCGTGAGTGTGGTGAGTAGATATATGCATGATCCTAGAGGGCCGCATATGGAGTCAGTTCGCAGAATTCTCAGATATATTAAAGGAAGTCCAGGAAATGGATTATGGTTCAAAAGTTCTGGACATCTGAGAGTTGAAGGCTACTGTGATGCCGATTGGACGGGTTATATGGATGATCACAGGTCCACTACAGGTTACTGTATTTTTGTTGGAGGTAAACTTATATCTTGGAGCAGCAAGAAGCAAGATTTAGTGTCTAGGTCTACAGCTGAGATCGAGTACATGTCTATGACAGTTAGCCTGTGCGAGATGATATGGGTAAAAAGCTTGTTGTCTAAGATGCGTTTGTTTATAGGAGACTCCATGCAACTTTGGTGTGACAACAAATCAGCAATAGATATTACAAACAATCCAGTTCAGCATGATCGCACCAAACATCTGGAGATTGATTGGTTCTTCATCAAGGAGAAGCTGAATAAATAAATTTTGACTTTGAGTTATGTAAAATCAGCGGAGCAGTTAGCTGATTGTTTAACTAAAGGTTTAGGTTCTAGAGAGTTTGATACATTTTGTAACAAGATGATGATGATTGATATCTATCGTCCATCTTGAGGGGAGTGTTGAGTTACGGGGGACTTATTTAGTCCCACATCGGATAGAAAATAAGCCTCCTCATATATATATGTACCCCCTCTCTTGAAAATAAATCAATCAAGTCTTTTCTACATATCATTTTCGAATCCATTAGTTGTCCTAGATACTATTTATGTAGGCATTTTAACTGTAAGGCTTGTCATGAAAATCGCAAACACTAGAAAGTTGTCCTAGAACTTTAAAAATCCAAAATTGGAATATTTAGACTTTTGGTCTCATATAAGTTGCATAATTAGTGTTTGGGTCTCAAAAGTGTCACTAAAGTCTCAAAAGTGTCACAAAAAGTGTCATTAATTATTTTTGGTGACATTTTTGAGGTCCAAACACTAATTATGTATATATGAAGATCCAAACACTAATTATGAAACTTATATGAGAGCAAAAGTCTAAATATCCGTCCAAAATTTTGAGGCTGAATCCTTATACTATGTTTTATGGACCTCCTGAAACATTATGATCACTATATGAGTGAGCCTTTATGCAAGTAGCAAGCAAAGATTTCATGAAAATGCAATCAACTGTTACAAAATAACTTACATCTCAAGAACAAAAGACAATTATGTAACCAGCACCAGGATTAATTCCAAAACAAAAAGAGTTGCGGAAAATAGTAAGACTAGACAAGGCGATGACTTGAGCAATATATTGATACTCTTGGCAGCAACTAAATCTATGAAGTACATGTGCAACTATTATAATGTTCAAATGAATATGTATGACACAAGTCAAGTAATAAAAAAAAAATCAATATTTTATGACTTACTATTTCTATGAAGAAGATACCTATTAAACAAATAGATAGCATGAATTAATAAGATCCTAGGATTCTCTAAATAAGTTATGCAAGATATGGTTTCAATCAAAAAATATATATTTAAATGAGTTAATAAAATTCAGTCCCTAAAAGCATGCGTCAAAATTTCATGACAAGTTATTTACAATGAAACCCTCTTCCTTGAACATAACACAAAATAATGTCTTAGTAGACAATTTTTTTCTCAGAAAATAATTGCAAGAAAATGCTTAGTATGACCATATATATACTATTGATCAAAAAAATCTCAATACTTCACTTATTATTTCTCAGAAGAGGAAACTTAGGGCTAGGACTTCAACAAATAGATTACACGATTTAGTATGATCCTAAGAATCTCTAAACAAGCTATGGAAGGATAATGTTTTCAAAATATATGCTTGAATGAACTAATAAAATCCAATCAGCCAGTTGATGCTATTGTAGCTGTGGTATATCTCGCCGATGTATTTGGTGGGAACTAACAGTTGGTGAAGAGAGGTTCTTCAATGGTAGGGTTGAGACTGTCAGAATTCTAGTAGTCATTTGTCGTTTTGAATTCGAGTGCCACGATTTCTAAATCTTCTAAATCACTATAATGGAATTCGAAACCACCGCTAATGATGTTCGAAAGAGAAAAATGTTGTAAGAGAAAGAGGAAAGCTGTGTGAGAGGAAGAGGAAGAGAAAGAGAAAGAAGAAGAATGAACAGAAATTTGAGTGTTTGAAACGGTGTATTGTCCCTTAACTATTTCTCAACTTAAATGTGTTATCTTCTAACATGTGGTAGCGACTATGATCACATTGTGTGTTGCCATGTCCCCTAACATGTGATAGCGACTATGGTCACATTGTGTGTTGCCAAGAAGACCTAACATGACTAACCCCACATTGTATGTATGCAATGCAACCAATTACTCTAGCTGGCAAGCTCTACCACCACATCACATGAATCCCGAATCCCAGTTATAAGTTTGAAGGTAAATTTGTTTGCATCGTTAACGAAACACTCACAGATGAGGAAAAAAAAGAGAGAGGCTTAAATAGTACTATAGCAGTTGCAACAAACAGAGAATTGTCAACGAATCACGAGCTTGTGACAAACAACAGATGTCGACGCAAAGACGGATTAATTACAAGAAGACTATATAGAGTTGTAGCTAGTTGCTAGCTAGGAGTAACCCCATTTTTCTTCATGCATGCGTCGAGACAGCGTCAGTCTTTGCCACGTATTCGTTCGGTGGTTGGGCTCATCAATCAGTACGTATGCAAGTATCTATCATGGACAGCCAGGAGTGCACTAAAAGAAAATATACATCAACATCTTAATTAATTAATTAATTAAAAACTGCTGCGCTAATCGAGTATAGTCAAACTACATCGCGATGATGTTCGATACTAACTGTTATAAAAATTGTCTTTTACTTACTTAAAAATTTCAGAATACAAAATAAAATTAAACAATGTTATCGGCCTCTGGGAAAGTCGTGCACGAAGCACTGCCCTAAGAGTTTATTCGGGATCTGTGTGCAGACGTTCCCGACGCTCCTAGTGGTAAAATCCCCGCACTACCGGAATCTCGTTGCCGCACACGACTTGGAGAGAACGACCAGGACTTAGCTCTGCCCAGAGCTTGGAGATGAGAACGAAGAACAGAATGTTGACAGAGGTTTGGAGTAAGAAATTTTCGGAATGATTTTACAAAGAAATTAGGGACGAATATATAATACAGTTGTGTAACTGTCAGAATTAATTTACGATTAATTCAGCCGTTACACAGGAATTAAACGAATGAATCTGGACATGAAAAATTGTAACGGTTAAAAATATTTGTAACGTTCAGAAATTAATTCCAACGTTTAGAAAAAATAAATGACAGAATTAAGAGGAGTAAAAAGAATTTTAGGGTCCCAGCCCGAACCCGAAGAGGAAATCGGATCGACATTCGGCGCCCGCAGATGTGGGCACGTACCCACATCCGTTACGCGCGCCGAGCCGAGCCGGGCAGCGGCGGCGGCATGCGCGTGTGGCCCAAGGGGTTCCCCACACAACAACTTAATAGAGCAAAGAAGAGAAATTAATATATGTGCACAAGAGGGTTATGATGCATCCGATGTGGGACTAAAGAAAGGAAGAGGGACTTGAGCTTTTGCAAGAAAAACAAAACCAAAAGCAAAACCAAAACCAAAACCAACACTAACTAGCTAGTGGGCTACTAATTATCCTATTTTGGCTCCTAGTTTCTTTCCTTTTCAGGAGCCGCGCGCTAGACGTTGTTCATTTATTCTCGATGTCGACACCAGCTAGCTAGCTAGCATTTGATGCATGGTATGAATGCCTGGAGGAAGTTAGCCACATAGAGGAAGTTAGCCACATAATCAGATCACTTTTATATATATATACACACGCTAACAAGGAAAGATCAACGAAGAAATGTAGTAGTTTGGTGTGTACATGACTTTGGCGAGGATGCGTGTATATTTGTTGTGCTTCTACCTCCATTAATCATAAAAGCCGATTGAGATGTTATTGAAATTAAATTGTATAATTAAATCGTATATATGGTGATTGGTTCGTGTGGGTTAGATCCAAATTGATATGTGGATGTATATATATGCAATATTATGATGAATGAGAGATCGAGATTATTCTCTTCTACTACTTCTTCATATGGTATCTCCACTTAGTGTCCGTTCAGCACCCGCTCAAGGTCCGTTCATGCAAAACGCACATGCAATCCGAACATAAAACTCGCACATAAAATGAACCAACAAAAATGCACAAGTGTCTTGAGACGATGTTGACGTACAAAGTGTGCCAACAAAGCTCCACTTTGTGTCATTTTGTGCCCTTGAGTCCGAATTGAGACTCAGTTCCTATAAAATAATATCCAAGAACATAATAAAAAACTTAAATTTTTTTTATTAAAAAATTAATTCTTTTGAGATATACTTGATGGTGTAGTCAATACGGGACTATATTTTTTAGTAAAAAAATAAAAACAACACCAACAGGGACACCAACAGGAATTGCATGGAAGAGGCGAATGAGGAAGGGGACCAGCTGAAGCATGACTGAAACCAGACAACAACGACCCTACAAGAGGACAGTATCACTGAATGTGACAACGATGACTCGGCAGCGCCACAGATAAATTGAGTGAAAGAGACCTTTGATGTGACCGAATTAACAAATTTAATTGCACCATACTATAATTGGTAAGAATTGATTAAGAAGATATTTCCTGAAATGAGTAGATATTTTTGAAAACACCAATAAAATCGATCACTTATCTTTTTCCACTCCAACTTCTATCACATTCGGTCTTCTTTGGTTGGATCATCACGAATCCGTAGGTTTAGAATGACACGAATATATTGTTTGATAAGCTTCCAATTTTCAAATCATCGATGGTGCATGTCGTAGTCATTTTTGTCAACTTGTCCATTAGGCTCCGTTTCAGTTTGGGCTTCATGATTCTTCTTTTTATTAGAAGCTCGAAGAAGAGGATGTCGATGTCTAGAATCAAGTCATCGATAACTTTTTGACGACGAGTATGTTAGAAAATATCTACAACCAGATAAATAAATAAAACAAAAAAAAGTACAATATTTATGTGGTTCATTCTGTTAGATTTTTTTTGAGCAAAAGTTCAATTTCTGTCTTTTCTTTATCCCACATCGGATGGACCAACCCGTACATATATTAGTTTCTCTTCTTTGCTTTCTTAAAGTTGTTGTGTGGGAAACCCCTTGGGCCACACTCGCGTGCCGCCGCCGCCCGGCTCGGCTCGGTTTGGCTCGGCGCGCGTAACGGGTGCGGGTACGCGCCCACATCTGCAGGCGCCGAATGTCGATTCGATTTCCTCTTCGGGTTCGGGCTGTGACCCTAAAATTCTTTTTGCTCCTCTTCATTTTTTCATTTAATTTTCTGAACGTTGAAAAATTAATTTTGAACAGTTAATACTTTTGTGTCCAGATTCATTCCTCTGTGACTGTGTAACGGCTAAATTAATAGAAAATTAATTCAGACCGTTACATAGTGTATGGATTCTTATATATATATGAGTGGTTCTCTTTGTAAAAATAATCAGAATATTTTCTTCAAACAATTGCTGCCAACATTCTATTCTGTCCAATCTTCGTCGTTACACTCGTCTACAAGCTCTGAGCAGAGCTAAGTCCTGATCGTTCTCTCCGAGTCGTGTGCGGCTACGAGATACCGGTAGTGCGGGAGTTTTACCACTAGGAGCTTTGGGAAACGTCTGCACACAGATCCCGAATCAACTCTTAGGGCAGTGCTTCGTGCACGACTTTCCCAGAGGCCGGTAACATCAGTTTATTTTAATTTTTATTCACAAAATTTTCAATAAGAAAATGACAATTTTTCTAACAATCTAAGAGTTGACTCTTATGTTAGAATTGTTCATCTAAATCTTGCTAGAAAGCTTCAGAAATATTGTTAAGTTGCAGTAGTTTATTTTTTTCCCCCTACAAAATTCAATTTGCTTAAAAGTTAATAGTTACTATTTGTTTAAGCAAATTTTTCTACAAAAATTCAAGTTAAATAGTTACTGTTTGTTTAAGCAAATTTTTCTAGAAAAATTCAACTTAATAGTTACTGTTTGTTTAAGCAAATTTTTCTAGAAAATTCAAAGTAATAGTTACTGTAGCAATTTGCTTCATTTCCTCAATTGATTTATTTGTTTACTTATCAAGTTGCTTACTATACTGTCAAATTGCAAATTTGCTTAAAGTGTTTTAAAAATTGTTAGCACATTTGATAATTTTGTCAATTGCAATTTTTTTTTATCACAAAATTTCTTTCAATTGTAACATACAATTTGATTCATTTTTAATCACTTAGTATTTTTGAAAGCAATCAGGACCAAAAGAAAATAGTTTAGTAAAAAGAAAATTGTAAATAAAATCTTCAAATCTAAAGTTTTAAAGTAGAGGCAAACTCGGGCACAAGCCGAAAGGGTCCTTCTATCAACCGGGTGTAAATAGCCCTAAGCGACACGGTACTTAAGAGTCTTCGGACCACCGCTAGCTGGGAACTGGTCCCTACAGCTAACCTGAGTTGATCAACACTTGGAAAACTAAAGATTTTAAGATTGATTAGCAAAGACCACCTAAACTATTATCTTAGACATTGTTATTAAATAAATTTATATTTCTTCAGACTGCAAACATGACTGGTAAGGACAAAACCTCTACTGCAAAACCTGTTAAGTTTGATGGCTCATACTTTAAAAGATGGCAGAGCCAAATGAAATTTTGGCTCACGACCTTAGGACTTATTTCAGCCATTGATGGGTCGACACCCATCACAAATGATTCTGATAAAACTGAGTCTGACATAGGAGTGTCCACCTCCTCGAAACCAAAAATCCCTAAAGAGATAGACTTCCACTGCTTTCATAGAATTCTAAGCGCATTATCTGAATCCTTGTATGATATATTTTTTGAATACAAGAGCGCTAAAGAACTTTGGAAAGCCTTGGAAGATGAATACGGCTGTGATGATGCCGGAATAGAAACGTTTAATACTTCAACCTTTAATAGGTATTTCATGGTAGATAACAAGCCAATGAATGACCAACTCCATGAATTCCAAGAATACCTTAGGCATATTCAAGCCAAAGGCACATCTTTCTCCAATGAGCATAAAATAGCATGCTTAATAGACAGGCTACCTCCCTCTTGGTCTGATATTTCTAAGGAACTTATCCATACACAAGGAGATCTTACCTACAATCAAGTCCTAAAGAAAATTAGAACTGAAGAACAAATTAGATTGAGGTCTAAGCCTAAGACTGAATCTAAAGCTAAGGTAAACCTTGTAGAAGGCCAAGAAAAACCCAAATCTAATTTTTATTATAAATCCAAAAAGAATTTCTTCAAGAAGAAAAAAAACTTTCAGCCTAACCATCAAAACCATCATCACCAAAACCATAAACCTAGAAACTTCAGTAAGACTCAGGATCAAAAGAGATTTTATTTTGTGTGTGGTAAAACAAATCATATGGCCACCAACTGCTACCATAGGAAGAAGGAAGCTGTCCAGACCTCCTACAAAGAAAAGGGCCCAGTTAGACCAGAAGCGAACATGCTTCACAAAGGTTCTTCGAGTTCCTTCAGGTCTGTAAACTTTCAACCCCTTATTAACCTCTCTTACCATTCTGATGATTGGTGGTTGGATTCTGGAGCTAATATTCACGTTTCATTTGATCGCTCCTGTTTTTCAAACTATCAGGAATCAAGTGGAGGAGGTATGACCCTAGGAGATGGCTCAACGGCACAAATTATTGGAAGAGAAAAAGTTGACCTGAAGATGACATCAGGAAAAATCTTAACTCTTCATGATGTTCTTCATGTGCCGTCTGTCAGGAGAAATCTAGTTAGTGGATCCCTTCTTGTAGCCTCAGGATACAAAATTGTAATGGAGGCAAATAAAGTAGTATTTTCTAAGCATGACTCCTTTATAGAAAAAGGCTTTGTAAAAGACGGTCTTTTCATTTTAAGCACAATAAATAAAATTTCTGATTGTTCTCTCATTGTCTCTAATATAGAATCTTCAAATATTTGGCATGGCAGACTAGGTCATGTGAACCTAGGTTCTATTAAAAGAATGATGACTTTAGATCTTATTCCCAAGACTCCAATAGATGACAAACACAAATGTGAGATTTGTGTTCAAGCCAAACATACTAAATTACCATTCAAATCTGTAGAAAGAAATTTTGACCTTCTAGAACTTATCCATAGTGATGTATGTGACTCAAATAGGATTTTGATCAGAGGCGGTAGAAAATACTTTGTTACGTTTATAGATGATTATTCAAAGTATTGTTATATCTACCTTCTCAAAACCAAAGATGAAGTTCTAGATAAATTTAAGGTCTACAAATCTGAAGCTGAGAATCAATTAGAAAGGAAGATTAAGATCCTTAGATCTGATCGTGGTGGAGAATATACCTCAAACGAAATAATTAACTTCTATGAAGAACATGGAATAATTCATGAGGTAACTGCTCCATATTCACCCCAGTCTAATGGAGTTGCTGAACGCAAGAACTACACTCTGTTAGATATGGTGAATGCCATGCTTCTCAGCTCTGGTGCTCCTGATAACTTGTGGGGAGAAGCCCTTTTAACTGCCTGTTACATTCTTAATAGGATTCCTAGTAAGACAAAAGATAAGACTCCCTATGAGCTGTGGAAAGGTAGAGCTCCTAGGATTAATTACCTTAGAGTTTGGGGATGCCTTGCTAAAGTCGAAATTCCCGAACCTAAAAAGAGAAAGATTGGCCCCAAGACTGTAGACGTTGTTTTCATAGGATATGCCTTAGACAGCTATGCAGATAGATTTCTAGTGACTCATTCAGAAGTAAATAAAATCTCTAACAATACCATTATAGAAGCAAGAGATGCGGTTTACTTTGAAAACATATATTTTTTTAAGGATAGAAGTTCAATCTCTTCCTCCATAATCTCTACTAGTTCTCATGTCCAAATACCTAGCTCACAATCTGAATAAGACTTAGAACCTAGACAGAGTAAAAGGAATAGGATTGAAAAAAATTTAGGAGAAGGATTCTTCACCTTTTTGATAGAGGGTGATCCCTCAACTTATGAAGAAGCAATATCGTCTCTTGATGCTCCCTTCTGGAAAGAAGCCATTAACAGTGAATACAACTCCATCATGGAGAATAACATTTGGTTTCTAACAGATCTACCTTTAGGTAATAAACCAATAGGTTGTAAATGGATTTTCAAGAAGAAACTCAGAGCCGATGGTACTATAGAGAAATACAAAGCTAGATTAGTTGCTAAGGGTTTTACCCAGAAGAAAGGGTTAGATTATTTTGATACCTACTCTCCTGTAGCCAGGATCACATCCATTAGAACTCTCTTGGACTTAGCATCCATTCATGATATGCTAATCCATCAAATGGATGTAAAGACAATATTTTTGAATGGAGATCTAGAGGAAGAACTTTATATGGACCAACCTGAAGGTTTCATTGCTAAAGGTCAAGAAAAGAAAGTCTGTAGACTAGTAAATCCCCCTATGGCTTGAAACAAGCTCCCAAACAATGGCGCAATAAATTTGATAAAGTAATTTGTGAATATGGTTTCTTGTCAAATGAGTATGACAAATGTATATACTCTAAAGGTACATTTAAAAGTTGTGTCATTTTATGCTTGTATGTAGATGACATCCTTATCCTAGGTTCATCACTGAAATTGATAAATATTACAAAGAACTATTTATCTAGCCAGTTTGATATGAAAGACCTAGGAGAAGCCAACTTAATTTTAGGAATGCAAGTGACCAAAGACAAAGAGGGTTATACTCTATCTTTAGCACATTTAATTGAAAAAAATGCTAAAAATATTTGAGTTATTTGATAAGAAACCTGTCCTTACTCCTTATAACAGCAGTATTGTACTAAAAAAGAATGAAGGATCACCTTTGGAACAACATAAATATTCACAGATTATAGGCTCCCTTATGTATATAACAAACAGGACAAGACCTGATATTGCATTTGCTATTAGGAGACTAAGTAGATATACTAGTTACCCAAATCAGTCACATTGGACTGCCTTGGATAGGGTATTTAGATATCTCAAGGATACCCTAGATTACAAACTTTATTTTACTAGGCACCCTGATATCATAGAAGGTTATTCAGATGCAAACTGGGTAACTGACTCACATGATATAAAATCTACTTCTGGATATGTATTTACTCTAGGAGGAGCTGCAATCTCCTGGGGCACTTGTAAGCAAACTATCATAGCTAGGAGTACAATAGACTCCGAAATGATAGCTTTAGATACAACTTGCACAGAAGCTGAATGGCTTAAAAATCTTATTATGCATATACCTGTTTCTCTTAGTCATGTTCCTGCAATTTCTTTAAACTGTGATAATAAATCTGTTATTGAACTACTAAAGCATGATTCTGTGAATGCTAAGATGAACAGGCACCTGCAACTGCGCTTAAAGTCAATAAAAATTCTACTAGGCAAATATGTGGTTCTTGACTATATAAAGTCAGAAAAGAACCTTGCAGATCACTTGACGAAGGGTCTGTCTAGGACTTTGATCCTAGAATCAACGAGGGGGATGGGGTTAAGCCCATAAGTTAGTCACCAGCAGTGGCAACCTAACCGAGTCTGACTGGAGATCCCAAGAAGCCGGTTAAATGGGTAGAAACAAGTTGAACTTAGGTGACTTTATGGAACACTGACTCGAGATTAAAGTCTCATTAAAATAAAGTCCAAGCGGTTGTACATGTGTACAATGACTCCCCATCCCTATGGTGACAGTGTTCCTGTGTGATATGGTTAGGATGAGGTTAAACTCTTAATAGGTCTAAGCTATAATGCTGGGTTGATTCATATCACCAACCATTAAGGACTTACCTATATGAGAGATCGTGAAGGCCGCGACTATGGGACAGGGCGATCCTAGACAATTCTCATGAATGTGGAAAAGTGTGCATGGCCATTTAAAAGCGTCACTCGATAGACCAAGGACCTCTAGCGTACTATGTGTGCTATTTTTCTAAATCTGGTTCAAGAAGTCTGATTCAAGGCATAGTCCATCAAGCACTTCTTCAGATTAAGGCAATAATCACTACGTGAGATTCAAGGCTGTAGTCCATCTCATCTATGCATAGTATTTTACTGCACAGATGCTCTCTCTCTCTCTCTCTCTCTCTATATATATATATATATATATATATATATATATATATATATATATATATATATATATATATATATATATATATATATATATACTTCACACTTATCTCTGTTTCGGAACTTGATCTTTTGGGGGGGGGGGGTGTTAGCTTTTCTTGAGCAAAAGCTCAATTTTCTTCTTTTCTTTAGTCCCACATCGGATGGGCCAACCCCTCCTTGTGTACATATATTAGTTTCTCTTCTTTGCTTTCTTAAAGTTGTTGTGTGGGAAACCCCTTGGGCCACACGCGTGCGCTGCCGCCGTCGCCCGGTCCGACTCGGCTCGGCTCGGTTCAGTTCGGCGCGCGTAACGGGTGCGGGTACGCGCCCACATCTGCGGGCGCCGAATGCCGATTCAATTTTCTCTTCGGGTTCGGGCTGGGACCTTAAAATTCTTTTTGCTCCTCTTCATTTTTTTATTTAATTTTTTGAACGTTGGAAAATTAATTTTTAACCATTAATACTTTTGTGTCTAGATTCATTCCTCTGTGACTGTGTAATGGCTGAATTAATAGAAAATTAATTCAGACCGTTACATAGTGTATGGATTCTTATATATATATGAGTGGTTCTCTTTGTAAAAATAATCAGAATATTTTCTTCAAACAATTGCTGCCAATATTTTATTTTGTCCAATCTTCGTCGTTACATTCGTCTACAAGCTCTGGACAGAGCTAAGTCCTGGTCGTTCTCTCCGAGTCGTGTGCGACTACGAGATACCGGTAGTGCGGGAGTTTTACCACTAGGAGCTTTCGGAAATGTCTGCACACAGATCCCGAATCAACTCTTAGGGCAGTGCTTCGTGCACGACTTCCCCAGAGGCCGGTAACATCAGTTTATTTTAATTTTTATTCACAAAATTTTTAATAAGAAAATGATAAATTTTCTAACACATTCAACACTAGCTACTTCCACGGACTGCTGCAGAATTTTTACTATAAGGAAGAAAATTACAGTGTTTATAAACACTTACAACTCACAACTCATAACTCACTACACTTCTCGATTCAAGAAGAACTCTAAAAATTGTACTCTCAATTTTTTGCCTAACACTTGAAGATAATATTACTTGTAGTTGATAATTTTTATGTGTTCTCAAATGAATAGGAAGCCACCTATTTATAGTGCACAAGAATGAACATGAAGGTTCATCTAAGCTTGAGACTTGAACTTTTGACCCATTGTAAGTTGTGCAACCATAGTGAGTTGTTCTCCTCATTAAAATTTGTGAAAGTCTTTGGAAAGCATTAACAATCTCCCACTTGAAGACTGATATCAATCCGTCTTCACATCCCGATCAATGCAGCAGCCAATCCCGATCCTACTATCCTTGGACACCAACTGAAGATGAGCACAACTTCAGTTTATCGATAGTCATCACCTTGGTTAGCATATCCGTTGGATTCTTACTTCCCTAAATCTTCTCAAGTGTTAAAACTCCATCTTCTAACAGAGATCTGATGAAGTGATAACGAAGTCCAATATGCTTGATCCTGGAATGAATTGAAGAGTTCTTTGAAAGATGTATTCACTTTGGCTGTCACCGTGCAAGACATTCTTCTCACATTCGAATCCCAATTCAGCTAACAATCCTTGAAACCAAATCATCTCCTTACTGGCTTATGTAACTGCAATATACTCCGCTTCCATAGTTGATAAAGAATCAATCTTTTGCAACTACGATATCTAGCTAACTGCTGTAGAGCCTACTGTAAACACATAACTAGTAGTGCTCCTTCGTTTATCGACTTCACCTGCAAAATCAGTATCTATGTACCCCTGTACCTTTAGTTCTCCTCTACCAAAGTTTAAACACTTGTTTGTAGTGCCTTGTAGATACCTCAAGATCTACTTTACAGCTTCCCAATGGACCTTTCCCGGATTTGACATGAATATGCTAACGAATCCTACTACTTGGGCAATGCCTGATCTCGTACAGATCATAGATACATCAAACTTTCAATGGCTGAGGCATAAGGAACCTTTGCCATTAGATCTCTCTCTTCCTATGTCTGAGGTGACTGATCCTTGGATAGCCAAAAGTGACTAGCCAATGGTGTGCTGACGGATTTGGTGTTGCTCATGTTGAAACTTTCTAAGACACTACTGATGTACGCTGACTGAGATAATTATAAAATCCCTTTTTGCTTATCTCGATTGATTTGCATCCCAAGAATCTTCTTAGCTGGACCCAAATATTTTATGTCAAACTCCTTTGACAATCACTGTTTCAAGCTTTTGATCTCATTCATATCTGAACCAGCTACTAACATATCATCAACATAAAGTAGCAAAATGGTATAACTCGAATCATATCTCTTGACATAGCAGCAGTGATCAGCATTGCACTTCTGGAAACTTTCCTTGTGCATAAAGCCAAATTTCTTGTACCATTGTCATGGAGCTTGTTTCAAACCATACAAGCTCTTCTTAAGTCTGCACACCAAGTTACCTTTTCCCTTTTATGCGAAATCCTCTGGTTGATGCATATAAATTTCTTCATCTAAGTCTCCGTGATGAAATACAGTCTTCACGTCCAACTGTTCAAGATATAGATTTTCAATAGCAACAATACTTAATAAAGTCCTGATAGTATTAATTTTCACAACCGGAGAAAAAATCTTTGTGTAGTTGACTCCTTCCTTCTGCTGGAAGCCTTTGACAACTAATCAAGCTTTGTATCTCTTGGATCCATTCTGTTCTTTTTTCCTTTGGACAACGCAACAAGTTCCCAAGTATTGTTGGAGATCAAAGACTTTATCTCGTCTTTCATAGCAAGCTCCCACTTACTGGCATCTCCAGTCTGACAGGCCTCGTCATAGCACTCGGGTTCACCTTTATCAGTCAGCAACAAATAATTCAAGTATCTTCTATTCGACACATGAGGTCGAAAAGACCTTCTCAACACTCGAGTTGGAGAATGAGGTTGATTAGCATCTTCCTGCTCAATATATTGCTCTGGATCAAGATTTACAACTGTTTGGCTTATCGTAGGACTGATTGGGGCATCATCCACTTCTACAAAGACTGGCTCAAACTCAATTGGATCAACGATATTTGTCGAATACGGGTCTTTGTACATGATCGTTTCATTAAAGATTACGTATCTACTTTGGATTATCTACTTGCTCTTATTGTCACTCCCCATTCCCAATATACGTATTTGGAGAGTAATTATTTTCTTGCTAGTGTAATTATATGTTGTAGAGAGACTAGACCCCTTTTTGGTTCACTTGGCTCTTGGTTTATTTGTTTGGTTTTATTTTATCATGAGTTGAACCCATGGTCCAAACCTCAAACCCTCCACTTATAACCCGACTTCACTCTCTTTCCTCTTATTTTTCCTCTTTCTTCTCTTTATTAGGTTTTTCTCTCCCCCTCTATAGGCAAGTACATCTTGCAAGAAATGAAGAAATCTTTTATATTTTTGTTCCATTATGTTCCTTATATGATTTCCCATGCATTTAGAACTTGGTATTTTTGGATTTGGTGAATGGATTAGTGTAGATCTAAGTTTTAAGTTTTAGGGTTTTCTTTGTGTTCTAAGTGTTCTTGGGTTTTGATCTCTTAAAACTTAATATTTTCGAAAACTTATTGTTCTATGTTGATGAGCACTTGATTTTGAGTAGTTTATAATTTTACTTTGTTGGATTTGGACTTCGTTTGAGGTTTCGGTAGAAGAAACAAGGTTTGGATTTCAGAGCTTTTTCGTGGCCAAACTTGCTGGATTGGGACGAAGGAGCTCCATGCGCCCAGCAGATTGCATGCGTCCTAGACTTCTCGCCCAAAAGATTTCATGCGGCCATCTTGTTGGACGTATGGAAAGGATTTCTTCACATTCATCCCTTGGCTAAATGCATGAAACTTTAACGAATAAAATTTTCTCTAAGTCCCAAAAGATTTTATTCGGCCAAGTGTGCATGCGGCCTAGAGGAGCATGCGGCCAGGAGTTATATGTCCCTCTTCTTCTAGACGCATAACAACTGACTGACTCTGTATGACTTTTTCTACTTTTGTCTTTTCTTCTGTCACTTTTATCACATGTCACATCAGTCACTTTTCTGACTTGACTTGACTTGCATTTGTTGTTTTTCATATCACACATTTCCTGAAGAGTGGACTTGACTCTGCTCATGCGGCCTTGACCTCATGCGGCCTTGAACTCATGCGGTATGTTGGTTCATGCGGCCCGTTTGGTCATGCGGCCAACTGACTAATGTGTCAACTGTTCCCATGAGTCCACTTTGACACATGTTTTGTTTAATGTTTCCTTTTGATTAAATGATTGGGACGCTATGTGTTAACTTAAAAATAAATTATTTGATCCAGATGTGACCACGTGCTAAATAACTAAGCACCTGGCATGTGCCTATAGATATGGCCCTACATGTACTTACTTGCTGATTATGCTACTTTCTCTGGATCACCTTATTATACGTTGGATATAATAATGGGCGTAGTTCAATACGAGGGAGGGTCTGCAATCCTGGTCCTTATTTGGTTTAAGGATTTTGGATCTGATCACTAGGGGTTCCTGCACTACTCTTATTTTATCTATCGATATAATAAAGTGACAAATTATTGTGACCATCTTTTGCTTGTCCTATCCTGAATACATTGCTACTTAATAACTTGTCCACAACCTTGATACTAGAACTCGTTCCTGTCCTGACTAATGTATCAGTATTGATATACTTGATCGCACCAAGAGTGCTACTTGATATAGTGACCCATCGTGCTACATACACTTGTTATAACGACCCATTTCGTTCAGGTAGAAAGCTGATTCAAACGGCACAAGTGCAATGACCCGACCCACTTTGCTCAGCGAGAAGACTCGTTTGAGGCAAAGGATTTCCAGACTTGGCCCTTCAGGAGTTCAGAATTAAACTTTCCAAGGCTCGCTCGAAGTATCTCTCGACCGAGGCTTATCATTGCTAAGGTGGGTGGCTACGATGAACTTGTCTTTGCTTAGCCAGCACATTTAAAATATTGACGATACATGCTAGCCGCTAGGTGAATCACCCCTTGCATGCTAATAAAGAATACAACGCCCTAACTAAGGAAATAATCCCATCTTGTATTTCTTGTGTTAGAACATGGAAATAAAACTTGGCTTATAACATAGACCCTCGCATGCTACCTTTGCTTCGTGCAAGTAGACCCCGCTATGCCTCGAGTAGATATTTTTATACTCTTCGTAATGCACTGTTTCACTTGTTTAAACTGCACGCCGTATAAATTATGTCGCTCGACATGTCCCCGTACGGCTTCACTCATCGCACTACCCCTCAGACACGTGCAAACATAAATGGTTTATGTTCTAAAGTAGACTATACCGCTTGTTTCCTTATGCTTATGTTCACACAAATGCAATACTTGCCTGCTTATAGGTTAACTTGTACTCGTTGCCTCAATTTAATGCTTGTCACTTATATGCATGCCACAAATCATCGTATTTTACTACATGTGATTCGCTCAGTTAAGGCAGAAAGGCTATCAAAATTGTCGTTTTGAGCCAAGTATTAGAACATTGAAAGTATTCAGGACCGTAATATCGCCAAGGCATTTCCTGAACTAGGGGCCTGCATCAATGGACAATTAAGCAAGATAATATTATAATATCTCTGAAAATCAATACTCGTCCTGTACTGAATCTGACGGTACGGGGAGTCGATACTGTACTGACTGAATCTGAATCTATAATTGTATCTGTAATTGCGAGAATCTGGAAAACTTGAGAATACACATAGTCACGGACAACTTGTGCACAAGGTTGGTTTTCGAATCCAGTTTTTTGGACGGTTGTTGGGGTACTGGGGCAGATCCGATCTAGACAAAACCAACTGGTAGTCGTCAGTTAACGGCGGGATGGGTGCAATGCCACCCGTATTATATTATGCTTGCACTCCATCTTCGTCTCGAGGCTACACTGTCCATTATGAAAGTCATGGCAGTGACCTTCTGTCTAATAGATTAAGTTGACTCAATTACGGCAATCCGTGTGTGAGTCATTGCATTATAGGCAAGTACTCTGTGTAACACACCTATACCTATAACTGTATCTGAATACTTGAGAATCCCATACAACATACCTGAGTAATCTGTATAACTCGTGCTCCTGAAACAGAACCTCGCTCACGGCACTTGTGTTTTCTTATGCTATTGTCCCTGAATTTTATTATATATGCTCGTGCTTGGTTTAACTTGGTTTGCCTTGGACAGGGAAGGACAAATGGTAAGTTGGTAAGTCTCGTCGTGTTACTCTTATATCGCCCGGGGTACTGCCACACGAGTTAGGCTTTACATTATGCCATAAAACTTATCCTAAGGCAAGACTAGAAAGATAACTTAATAGATGGTGCACGGAACCTATATAACGTGTTTGGTTTTATCGAGCAGGCGAGAAGCCTCCCACCAGTGCATTCATGTACTGATAACCCACCAGATTGCTTACAGGGTGCGGGAGAACCTCGTTCGGTACAAAAACCCCCTTCATGCGTGCTAAGGCGTAGAGTTTACTCTAGACCCTTGGAACATTGCGTACAGAACTGAAGCACATATACAAGACATAATGTCGGAATTTCTTATTTTATTCCACAGTTGTAGCTAATTGGCACGCTTTTATTGTTTTGAGAGAGAGGACTTGAGCAACTTATAATCTCTGCCTAGCGCCGCTTGTAACACTTGTTCAATATCAATAAATAGCTTATTTTAATTCTTTACTTGTGTTATTCAATGCTTTGATTGTTCAAGAATCCTAAGGAACGACTATGAATATACTAGCGAGTGATGCGAATACGATTGAGGATTTAATTGGGTGACTAGATTCCTGAGTGTGTACGAATTATTTTGGAAATGTTCAAATGAATTCATAGGTCTCGTGCGATAGTTGGTTTGAACGATTCGAGAATATCTTGAACAAAGTGATAAGGCTTATATCGAATAGGGATTCAAGGAAATAAAATCAATATCTTGGTCCAGAAAACTTGGTAAAAATATGATGGATTGTGCGAGCAATTTTGAATTGAATCAAATAGATTAAACTTGAGTAGGATATCGCTCGATAGAAGTTAGCCTGAGAAATAAATATTGTGGTTCAATGAAAGAGGTAAGCGATAACGGATTTGACCTGGAGTTTGGAAGAAAGATCTTGAATCTAGTTCGAAAAGATTATCACGTCCCGGACCCGCCCGGGATGACGCTCCGCCTTGCCTCGCCCTCGTATAGCCGGATTATCGAACCGGGCACGAATCACCGTGCCTCGGCGCACCGGACGCGAATCACCGCGCCCGTCCCGCGGGTGCGAGGAAGGGGATGGATGTGGCCCATGCGAGTGTATCGGGGGACGTGATGCCCTGCGAGCCTGGGGTTGCGCCCGCACAAGGCCTTATCGTTTAAGTTGTTTGCTGGCTATCATCGCATCAATCGAGTAAGCAGCGAAAAGGAAAAATGTTACAATGCAATGCACTTAGCCAACTGAGTATTCGGGACAATCGAGGGACATGGGTTCTCTTATGCAAAGGCATTCGTTTCATACATTATGCCCCCTTATATGATAGCATCTCGGAGCAACAATCGAAATCAGGATTCCGGGTCTTAGGGACTGTGGCACGCCTATCGCTCCCTCGGACGATCCAGTACCTGCAAGCAAGTAAACTGTTGGTGGGTCAGCACTTTTATAAGTACTGGTGAGATAAAATAACTGAACAAAAATAAGCATTCACTAAAACCAACACCAAATAATTATGTTATAAAATATTACATTACTAGTGATCTTTCTAGTTTTACCTAGGTTCGTTTCATGTAGTTCGCTAGCAGAGTCATATTACATTGTTTGGAAACAGAGTTTCATATTGAATATGCTAGCAAGACAAGCCGTTCGTTCATGTTTCGGGGTGTGCGCAGCGTGTCTCGTGAGACTCCAGGGTCAAATGAATAGCTAGACACACAATGCACAATCTTAGGGGCAGTCATCTATCCAAGCCAACACAATGACTTAGCTATATGTAGGGCGGTCTCCGAGTATCTCAGGATCGGCAGCTGGTTGTACAGCATACCAATGACTCATTCATCTGATGCTATGGCAGCTGTGACCCATGATGGCTATTGACTCATACAGTTCAGCTCTCCACCATAGCCATTATTCGACCGCGTGCGAATGCATGTAACACTATCAAATAAACTCTAGTATACAGACGAGACGAACCATCAGAACAGTTATCGTTGTTGTAGGGCAATCTGACTTATCACTTGAACACATTCAGGCACAATATGGTTCTCTCGAAGCATAGACGTTAGTGAACATGTTCATGCACTCTAAGCAAGCATTCAGGATTCTCGTTTAATAGACATGTTTGTTTCAAAGACAAGCTAGGTGAGTTCGTTCATTAACATGCAAGGCAGGTTCTATCATTCTCTAATGAAAACATTGTAAGCAAAAACTTAGGTTATTATTAAGGCGTGCAAGAATCAGAGAACGAAGTTCTGCCCACTCACCCTTATACATAATATCGACGCAGAGCGGGGCATTACATACTTACCAACCAACAAAAAGTTTTATCCTCGAAACTTCAAGGATAAACTTCTCGATATTCCGAGCAGCGATAGTGCCATCCCTCGCCGTACTTAATCGAAACAATCAAGCAATTCAAGTTCAGAAAACATTTGCACTTTGAGAATATCTATGGACTTATTGTATGAAACGCTCTATTGCAATACCATATCGAGCAATATCTCAGAGTCATAGCAACAGTTTTGGGCCAGAAAATTAATTTCGCTCTGATACCATTCTGTCACGCCCCAGACCTGCCCGGGCTGCCGCTCCGCCTTGCCTCGCCCCTGTATAGCCGGATTATCGAACCGGGCACGAATTACCGCGCCTCGGCGCGCCGGACGCGAATCACCGCGCCCATCCCGTGGGTGCGAGAAAGGGTATGGATGTGGCCCGTGAGAGTGTATCGGGGGACGTGATGCCGTGCGAGCCTGGGGTTGTGCCCGCACAAGGCCTTATCGTTTAAGTTGTTTGTTGGCTATCATCGCATCAATCGAGTAAGCAGCAAAAGGGAAAATATTACAATACAATGCATTTAGCCAACTGAGTATTCGGGTCAATCGAGGGACTTGGGTTCTCTTATGCAAAGGCATTCGTTCCATACATTATGCCCCCTTATTCGATAGCATCTCGGGGCAACAATCGAAACCAGGATTCCGGGTCTTAGGGATTGTGGCATGCCTATCGCTCCCTCGGACGATCCAGTACCTGCAAGCAAGTAAACTGTTGGTGGGTCAGCACTTTTATAAGTACTGGTGAGATAAAACAACTAAATAGAAACAAGCATTCACTAAAACCAACACTAAGTAATCATGTTATAAAATATTACATTACTAGTGAGCTTTCTAGTTTTACCTATGTTCGTTTCATGCAATTCGCTAGCAGAGTTATATTACATTGTTTGGAAACATCTTTGGAAACAGAGTTTCATATTGAATATGCTAGCAAGACAAGCTGTTCGTTCATGTTTCGGGGTGTGCGCAGCGTATCTCATGAGACTCCAGGGTCAAATGCATAGCTAGGCATACAATGCACAATCTTAGGGGCAGTCATCTATCCAAGCCAACACAATGACTTAGCTATATACAGGCCGGTCCCCGAGTATCTCAAGATCGGCAGTTGGTTGTACAGCATACCAATGACTCATTCATCTGATGCTATGGCAGCTGTGACCCATGGTGGCTAATGACGCATGCAGTTTAGCTCTCCACCATAACTATTGTCCGACGGCGTACGAATGCATGAAACACTATCAAATAAACTCTAGTATACAGATGAGACGAACTATCAGAACAGTTATCGTTATTGCGGGGCAATCCGACTTATCACTTGAACACATTCAGGCATAATATGGTTCTCTCGAAGCATAGACGATAGTGAACATGTTTATGCACTCTAAGCAAGCATTTCAGGATTCTCGTTTAGCAGACATATTTGTTTCAAAGACAAGCTAGGTGAGTTCGTTCATTAAGATGCAAGGCAGGTTCTATCATTCTCTTATGAAAATATTACAAGCAAAAACTCAGGTTATTATTAAGGCGTGCAAGAATCAGAGAACAAAGTTATGTCCACTCACCTTGATACATAATACCGACGCAGAGCGGGGCATTACATACTTACCAACCAACAAAAAGTTTCGTCCTCGAAACTTCAAGGATAAACTTCTCGATATTCTGAGCAGCGATAGTGCCGTCCCTCGCCGTACTCAATCGAAACAATCAAGCAATTCAAGTTCAGAAAATATTTGTACTTTGAGAATATCTATGGACTTATTGTATGGAACGCTCTATTGCAATACCATATCGAGCAATATCTCATAGTCATAGCAACGATTTTGGGCCAGAAAATTGATTCCGCTCTGATACCATTCTGTCACGCCCCGGACCCACCCGGGCTACCGTTCCGCCTTGTCTCGCCCCCGTATAGCCGAATTATAGAACCGGGTACGAATTATCGCGCCTCGGCGCGCCGGACGCGAATCACCGCACCCAGCCCGCGGGTACGAGGAAGGGGATAGATGTGGCCCACGCGAGTGTATTGGGGGACGTGATACCGTGTGAGCCTGGGGTTGCGCCCGCACAAGGCCTTATCGTTTAAGTTGTTTGTTGGCTATCATCGCATCAATCAAGTAAGCAGCAGAAAAGGAAAATATTGTAATGCAATGCATTTAGCCAACTGAGTATTCGGGACAATCGAGGGACTTGGGTTCTCTTATGCAAAGGCATTCGTTCCATACATTATGCCCCCTTATACGATAGTATCTCGGGGAAACAATCGAAACCAGGATTCTGGGTCTTAGGGACTGTGGCACGCCTATTGCTCCCTCGGACGATCCAGTACCTGCAAGCAAGTAAACTGTTGGTGGGTCAGCACTTTTATAAGTACTGGTGAGATAAAACAACTGAACAAAAACAAGCATTCACTAAAACCAACACTAAGTAATCATGTTATAAAATATTACATTACTAGTGATCTTTCTAGTTTTACCTAGGTTCGTTTCATGTAGTTCGCTAGCAGAGTCATATTACATTGTTTGGAAACATCTTTGGAAACAAAGTTTTATATTGAATATGCTAGCAAGACAAGCCGTTCGTTCATGTTTAGGGGTGTGCACAGCGTGTCTCGTGAGACTCCAGGGTCAAATGCATAGCTAGACACATAATACACAATCTTAGGGGCAGTCATCTATCCAAGCCAATACAAGGACTTAGCTATATGCAGGGCGGTCCCCGAGTATCTCAGGATCGACAGCTGGTTGTACAGCATACCAATGACTTATTCATCTGATGCTATGGCAGCTGTGACCCATGGTGGCGAATGACGCATGCAGTTCAGCTCTCCACCATAGCCATTGTCCGACCGCGTGCGAATGCATGAAACACTATCAAATAAACTCTAGTATGCAGACGAGACGAACCATCAGAACAGTTATCGTTGTTGTGGGGTAATCCGACTTATCACTTGAACACATTCAGGCACAATATGGTTCTCTCGAAGCATAGACGATAGTGAACATGTTCATGCACTCTAAGCAAGCATTTTAGGATTCTCATTTAGCAGATATGTTTGTTTCAAAGACAAGCTAGGTGAGTTCGTTCATTAACATGCAAGGCAGGTTCTATCATTCTCTTATGAAAATATTACAAGCAAAAACTCAGGTTATTATTAAGGCGTGCAAGAATCAGAGAACGAAGTTCTGCCCACTCACCTTGATACATAATGCCGATGCGGAGCGGGACATTACAAAGATAACCTTAGAAATCAGTCCCGACCGAGAACGATTATTCTGCGGGAGCGCCGACGTGGTAATTTCACATCTGGTGGAGATGATCGAATTCACGGGAACATGTTCGATGATTATTCAAACGAACTAGATAAAATAGAATGTATCAAAAGTGGATAGACTTTGGCTTAAATATTTGACCTTAGTTGTTTGAGGAATGCCAGAAGTAGACTATGAATTTATTAAACGGTAACATTAAAGTTGGATGAGTTTGCGAGACGAATTATAATCACAGCATGAACGAACATGACTTGGTGGATAAACATATATAACTTGGATGGAGTAAAGTATAATGATAAGGTATCTCGATCGTTTCGATGATAACCATAATATTCGGTATTCTTGTCTTGTACGAGCGTAACTCTATGCTCGTATATGTGTCATGTCCGAATTAGGACGATTATCCAGCGGAAGCATTAGCTTAGTGATCTCACGTTTAACGAGGATGATCGAACTTGCGGGAGACCAGAGTGTGACAACTGATAGATCATCTTGACTTATGGTTCAACACGATAAGATAAATTTGGGAATACAAGTGAATCAGAAGTATTTTAAAGATGAGTTAGTCTAAAACTTGGAGTAAGTCACGCTTGATAATTTCGTAAACGGATACATAAATCTGGTTGGACGACTTAGAGTTTATGATTGAGATCAAAGATTTAGAACTGAATCATGGCTTGGTGGTCAAGGCTTAGAATGGATATATAGATTTTATCAAAACATGTTTAAGGAGATAGACTATACAAATTGCTAGGCTTGTAATATAACTTGTATATATCATGTATTTGACTGAACGAACTCAAACCCTGTACAAAAGAACGTGTTAAATATGAGTAGGATAATATGTGCTCGATGTTAGAAATAAAAGTGAAACGAGCTTGGGTAGAATATCCCGTAAAAACGAACATTGGTTTGACATTTGGAATTAGGGCGAGCATCGTTTGATAAAATTGCACGATTAATCATGTGCTTGAACTTGTACCTTTGACCTTGTGAGCTGACCTAGTAATTAGGCAGACGACCATGTGCCGAGTGAAAAAACTTGTGTAACCGACTTTAAAGTATTGCTTGAGCAAGACATAGAACTGGGGCAACAAGACTTAGAGTTGGACTTGGAACGATAAGAGTGCGCTATGTTTGACACAAACGAAATGTACGATAAGAAATAGACACTAGTCGATTAATCGGATAGATCATGCTTGACGGTAGTGCAATGCTTGGTTTGAGTTGGAATAGAAATAACTTGGATTTCAGTTGACCCTGTTTAAAGTACCATTGTGATTCATACGACGAGAACCCTTGAGATTTTTGCAAGAAGATTGTCCGACTTTACTATCGCTAAGTTTGATTGAATGCATATATTTAAGGGACGCCTTGAACGTGTGCATGATCCAAGACTCAATGATATGTTAAACTCGAGTACAAAGACTATGATATCGCTAAGTTGGTTGACATGCATATGCTTGAAGGACGCTTTGAATATGTGCACGATCCAGATTTGCAATATGCTGATCTTGAATGCTAGTGCAAGTAAATATGCTTGATTCACATGAACGGGTATAAAAATTTGGATAAGTTTGCCTCAGTCTTAGATCGTCATTCAAGAGGGATAATACGTACCCCGCATTAAGCGATATATGTTCCATGCTAAGGCACAGTAGAGACCGAATCAGAGCTTGGATTGAATGATAGAGTCATTCAATTAGACAGACCCAGCAAAGAATATTCGTCAAACGGCTTCTACGCTTATGCTCATGTTTAAGTCCGCTACTTCGTCTGGGATCTCCTTGTAGAGCATCGAGATTTTTGGTACATGTGGGCTACCATAAAAATTGTCAATGCTTGGCCTTTGACCGCTTTTTGTGGGACAAATATCATGCCGTACAGCGACAACAATATTTTCCCATGTGGTAGGCAAGAGTTGAGCGCTCCGGGTTTAGTCATACCCTGAGAGGATTAACTCGCGAGATCACATGGATGGTTTTTTCTGCCATGTAATACCGAGTCTTCTGAATGGCGAAGACCAGAGGGAGGTACTCCTTCTCAACGAGGTTGTATCTATGCTCTGCGTCGGCCATGTCATGCCCCAGTCCCAAAATATTTAGGACTAGGAATACGTAACACGCCAGCCGTATGTATACGAACTCCAATATATGGAAACCATATACACACGTACGCTGTACATGAATATCCAATCCACCAGTGGTAATATACTATCTCCACAAGTCACACGCAATCTATATCTCATCCACAGCACAAATAAATAGATAAATGAAAATAAAGAACTGAATATCAAAGATGAGTATCAAAGTATGATAGTCGGATGGAAACAAATCCACTGCAAATCGACTATACTAAAACTACTAAAGAGAGAAGAGAATCAATCTAATATAAGAATAAATGTCTCTAAAAGAAATATCAACTAAAATCTCTAATAGCTGAAATGAATCAAAGATACTCCGAAGGTAAGACCTCCTCAGTCTGATAAGTAGCGTCAGGTCCAGGTCCATACTCCTACGGATACTCCTGCACATCTATATCTGAAAAGGGACTAGGTCCTCAGAGGGACGTAATAAGATACATAATAACATGTCAATAAAGTACTGAAATGTAAACATCCAATGGGGTTGCCTAACTGTCTAAGTGAATGCAGTTTGAGAACGACTTTCCAACACGTGGGATATCTGGCTAAAATGGGATTGGCATGGTTCTCTTAGAGATCCAGGGGCCTAAAAAGCATGTCGTCTTTTGAACGCTAGAGGCCGCCTGATAATATATAATATATAGTGGTCATCACCACCCGTCGCTCCGACGGAGCGTCCGGACGAACAAAGGAAAGTGCAAAAGAGCCCAAACGCCTTACTTGTTGTTCTCCCCACCGCATGCTCTAAGTATGTCACATCCATGACACGATAATACCTCTAATAATTGCCAGGTCTACTAGCATGCAAAGTTTCTATCGGCAGTTATCCCTATCCGTCGCACGACCTATACGTACCAGTGGCCAGCCGAGTATGCAAGTCAGTATCCTACATGTGACTCACACTCGTGTAAGAATAGTGTCATGGCCAATGAAACATATGATGCCTCATGATAATGGGGTGGTCTCATAAAGTAGGTCTAATGCATATACATAAATAAAAACAGAATACGATGACACCGTCGTTGCACCCAAGTTTCCTTGGACGCGTAATTTATATAACAGTTAAAATATATGAACTAAAATAAACAGAAATAAAATATGCATGCATCATATGGAATGTAAATACAGTACAATGGCAAGGTACACTTGCCTGGCAAAAAATCTGTGAAGTGTAAGCGTCCAAATATCAAGGACACAAAATCAGAAACTAATGGCTCCGAACAAACATCTTCGGATGCTGAAATAGATATCACCAATATTTTCAGAATCAGCGAGATAGCTAGAAATCACTACCCCTTCGTCCAATTTGGACACAGGGGCTAAACGGTAATTTTGGGTCAAAGTGGGGTCCACGTGTGGCCCACTTTACACCAAAAAGCGTGCCAAGGATAACAGTCTCTAAATAGAATAAATTATAGGTCAAACAAACTCTAAAAGTCAGTACGAACTCAACGGTATGTCCAAATATGGATTTCGGTGAGTCGAACACAATTTTGCCCAAAAAGTTAACCGTGGGGCCCGCCAATAGGCGACTTGGTCAACTGTCTCAGAACTGCGTAAAAATTGGGTCACGGGACCAGCACGATACCACGAGTCCAGTGGCGTAAGTTTTGTCGCATTCTGACGAGCGTGCACTAAATGGCACAGGAGTTTTACAAAGGTTGCGACACGGGGAATTTTTGCAGATACGGACTGATTATGACTCGCACACGCGTCCAAATCAGTTTCCATGAAAGTCCACACGTCTGGGTATACTATGCGCACCTTTTGATATACTTGGTACACGATGGGGCGGTCCCGTTTGGCGGAGCGCGCTCCGTATCACAATTTCTGGAATTTAGGAAAAAGTATATTTTTGGGATTTTCCATCTAATTTAATTTAACATACAGCACTTAATAAATTATTATATTTAACAGAAAATAAACTAGGTTAAGTGGTCTTCGTATAACAAAAAGAAAAACTGAATTTGGATCTCTGTGGTAGGAGATACGAGTCCTTGAACATAGGTAGTTACCGCATTTTCTGCGATCCCAAAAGTTATCATTTTTTGCCAACTTGGTCGTTGTTTTTGCCTAGGTTTACGCGTTGTTTGAGATCAACTAACATACAGATATGGAAGGAGGTTAAGTCGTGAACGTACCGGTAAAGACGGGGTCGAGTTTGGTCGAGCGAGGGCACAGAAAACAGGGCTTGAACACAGGTATGTTGCTGCCTAGTTCTGCTGTGTAAGCGCGGCGTCGCGGTCGACGGCGGGCGGCGCTGCTTGCGGATGGTGCTCCGGCGGTGGTCTGGCGGTACGGTCGAGGCTGGGTCGAGGTTGGCGGTGCTCTGGTCGAGGGTGGAGGGATGATCTTAGGGTTAGGGTTTTTGTTCCTTATGATGTATATATAGGGAGGGGGTCGGCTCATACGCGCGGGGGGGGGGGGGGGGGGATTCTTTTGTGTTGCGGTTGATGCTGCTTATTTGTATTTATGGGTTTTGGTTCATGGGGGGTAGCGGGTGTGGATATAGGGTTTGGGTTTTGGATTCATTAAGGATTTTATAATCCTTTTTCTTTTTCTAATTTTTTTTCCTTTTTCCTTTTTCTTTCTTATTTCTTTTTCTTCTATTATTCTTTTTACAAAATCATATATATATATATATATATATATATATATATATATATATATATATATATATATATATATATATATACATAGAAAATTCTAGAAATTATATTTGTGCATACCATTAAGCTATCAACTGTCCACCGGATCTCCTACATGGAATAAATTAAGAAAAATTTATAATTGCTCCATAAATCCCCTAAATGCACAAACACCTAAAATAAAAATAAAATAAAATCTATTTCCTCTAATTAGCTCATAATTACTATAATTCAATTAAATAATTAATTAAAAAGGTAAATACGGTTTTTAGAATTAGGGGTTTTACATTCTACCCAACTTATAAAAATTTCGTCCTCGAAATTAAAACTAAGCCACGATAAAAAGTCAAGTATGGTATAAGATATAAATTAACAAAGTAAATTCATACCTTGGTCTGCGAATAGGTTCGAAAAATGCTTGCGCATGTCGTCCTCGCGCTCCCAAGTTGATTCTCCTGGCGCGCCATGCTTCCATGCTATGTGAACCAAGGGAATATACTGGTTCCTCAATACTTTCTTTCGACGATCAAGGATTCCCACGGGTTGCTCTTGGTATGACAAGCTCGGCCCAATGGTGATCTCCGAATGGTCGAGAACATGACTGCTGTCTGCCACATATCGCCTGAGCTGCGACACATGGAATATGTCATGTACTCCCTCAAGTGAAGTGGTAGCGCAAGTCGATATACCACTTCTCCCATTCTCTCTAGCACGTCAAATGATCCAATATACCTTGGACTCAACTTGCCACGTCCTCCGAATCGAATGGTGCCTCTGGTAGGTGATATCCTCAAGAAGACATGATCGCCCTCTTTGAACTCCAAGGGACGACGATGAAGGTCTGCCCACTGCTTCTGCCTGTCTTGCGCTGCTCGCAAGTGTCCTTGTATCTTCTTAACTGTCTCAACGGTGTTGACCACCAACTCTGGTCTCAGAATCTGACGTTCTTCCACGTCACTCCAACACACAAGAGACCTATATTTTTTTTTCATACAATGCTTCAAACGGAGCCATCTGGATACTCGTTTGATAGCTATTGTTGTAAGAAAATTGCACAAGATGTAAGTGGTCCTCCAATGTCCTCCGAAGTCTAACATACAAGCCCTAAATATATCTTTCAATGTCTGAATAGTATGCTCTGACTATCCATCTGTCTACGGGTGATAAGATGTACTGAACTTCAGACAAGTTCCAAGACTCTCTTGCATGATCCTCCAAAAGTGCGATCTGAAACGCGAATCCCTATCTGATACAATGCTGACTGGTATGCCGTGTAATCTCACTATCTACCTCATATATAAGTCAGCCAAAGTTTCTGTAGACTGGCCAATTCTAAAAGGTAAGAAATGGGCTGACTTGGTGAGTCGATCCACTATTATCCATACTGCATCTCTCCCACTTGGACTCTTGGGAAAACCCGTGACGAAGTCCATAGTGATGTGCTCCCACTTCCACTCTGGAATCAAAAGTGGTTGCATTAATCTTGTTGTTCTTTGGTGCTCCGCCTTTACTTGTTGACATATTAGACATTAAGCTACAAAGCGAGCTATCTCTCTTTTTATTCTATGCCACCAAAAGTGCTGTCGTAAGTCACGATACATCTTGGTACCTCCAAGATGAATAGAATATATCAAACTATGAGCTTTTGTCATCAGTTCCTGTCGAATCTCTCTATTAGGAACATATAGACGATCACCACATCATAATGTCCCGTTCTCATGAATGCGCAATCCTGTCTGCTCTTCGGCCTCTGTCCTTTCTTTCAATCTCTAGAATCTGGCATCTGTAGGCAAAGCTGCCTTTATTCTCTCTACTAATGATGATTGTACTTGCAAGTTAGCTAGTGTACCATCTGCCCCGGGTAATATCACTTCAATGCCAAGCTCTTGCAAGTCCTCCAATAATTCCTTCTGTGTTGTCAAGAAGTAAGCTGCTGGTTTCTGGCTTAACGCGTCTGCTGCAATGTTAGCCTTGCCTGGGTGATAATGTAGCTCTATCTCGAAATCTTTTATCAACTCAAGCCATCGATGTTGCCTCATATTTAACTCCTTCTGTGTGAAGATGTACTTGAGGCTTTTGTGGTCTGTATAGATTTATACTCGTTCCCCATATAAGTAATATCTCCATAGCTTCAGAGCAAATACAACGGCTGCAAGTTCCAAGTCATGAGTTGGATAATTCTTATCATGCACTCGTAACTGTCTAGATGCATATGCAATCACCTTGCCATGCTGCATCAATACGCATCCTAAGCCTTTCTCCGATGCGTCACTGTAGATCACATAACCTCCTGATCCTGATGGAATAGTCAATACTGGTGCTGTGGTCATTCGCTTCTTCAACTCTTCAAAAGTGGCTTGACACTCGTCGGTCCATACGAATTCTTGATCCTTGCAAGTCAACCGAGTCATAGGTGCTGCTATCCTTGAGAAGTTTTTCACGAACCGTCGGTAATATCCCGTAAGTCCAAGGAAACTCCTAACCTCCGATGCTGATTTAGGAACAGGCCATGTCTCGACTGCCGAGATCTTCTCTGGATTAACAGAAATACCATCTCCCATAACGACATACCCAAGAAATAAAACTCTGTCCAAGAAGAACTCATATTTACTGAGCTTCACATATAACTGCTCTCTCCTCAAGGTCTCTAGAATAATCTGCAAGTGCTTCTCGTGCTCCTCGTGGCCCTTCAAATAGACAAGTATATCATATATAAAGATGACCATGAACTGGTCCAAATACTGGTGGAAGACTCAATTTATTAAGTACATGAAGATAGCTGGAGCATTGGTCAATCCAAATGTCATGACCAAAAACTCGTAGTGTCCATACCTTGTCCTGAATACGATCTTCGGAATGTCCTGCTTCCGTACCTTTACCTGGTGATATCCCGATCTCAAATCTATCTTCGAGAACACCTTGGCTCCACTGAGTTGATCAAATAAGTCATCAATACGTGGCAAGGGATATTTATTCTTCACAGTCACTGCATTTAAGGCTCTATAGTCAATGCACATACGCACTGACCCATCCTTCTTTGGTACAAACAATACTGGTGCTCTCCAGGGTGATGCACTCAGTCGGATGAAACCTTTCTCCTCTACTTCTTTTAACTGTGCCTTCAGCTCGTCCATCTCCTTCTTCGCCAATCTATAAACATACGATGTTATGGGTGCTGCTCCCGGTGCTAATTTAATTAAAAACTCTACATCTCTGTCTGGTGGTAGGCCTGGTAATTCCTCTGGAAAGACGTCTTAAAATTCTGAAATAATAGGGTGATAAACAACATCGTCCATTATGAGTTGCATACCATCAAGAATTTCTGTGGATCCTCGTACAAACTCAAGTTCAGGCTGGCCTGGTACGTTGAAAAGAATGCTTCCTCCAAAACAATCGAAGAAAGCGTGGTACTTGCTTAGCCAGTCCATTCCAAGCACAATATCAAAAGTTGGCATAGGAAGGACTAAGAGTCGAGCATTCATCTCTCTGCCATATATCACTATAGGACACGATCCACATATTCGACTAACAGGTACAACTCCTCCTCCAGTGAGAATTCTAACACAACTAGGTAAAGGTGTAGAGGCAATATTGTGTTTGGCAATAAAGCTAGATGATATGAATGAGTGGGTGACTCCCGTATCAAAAAATGTCACAGCAGAAAAAGTAAAAGCAAGAGTAATACCTGCTATGACATCAACCTCCTTATCCATGTCATCCACTTATAATGCAAAAGCTTGCCCATTCCTCTGTGGCTGTCCATGACTGGCCCTCATGTACCGATCCTTCTGGGTAGGTAGCGGTGGTCCTCGCTGAAATCCTCCTGCTACTGGGGGTCGAGGTGCTCCTGGTCTAGCCATCTGTTGAGCTGACTTTGGTGCTGGAAGCGCTAGTCTCTGAACTGGCGGTGGTAGTGTCAATGCATGTTGTATAGGGCAGTCTCTCGCCAGGTGCTGTCTGGAACTATATCTCATATACTGTCCCAAACGAGTCCGACAGTCTCTTGAAATATGTTCGTATCTCCAACAATAACTACAGTGGGGCTTCTCTGGAATCTGGTACGGTCCTGCTCTGTGTTGGTACTGTTGTTGTTGAGCCAAAGGACGTCTGATAGGTCCTCCTTGTTGTGTTCTTGCTGGTCCTTGCTGTATCCTTGTCGGTCCTTGTTGTGTCCTCGGCTGACCTCATTTTTCTCTGCTGATGGTCTCTTACAATCTGGCTTCTGTCAGTAACTCGGCATAAGAGATCCGGGACTGTGAGCTAGTATAGTGTTGGAGCTCCTGTGTCAGTCTGCGGTGAAATCTCTTTGCCTTGGCCAAGTCATCTGGTATCAGGGCAGCGCCATATTTACTAAGATGACTAAACTCGACATCATATTCGTCAACTGTTCTGTTCCCCTGCTCCAAGAAAAGAAATTGATCTTACAATACATCTCTGACGGTGCCCGGGAAGTACTTTCTCTCAAAGCACTCCAAGAATTGCTCCCAAGTCTGGTATGTACCCAACTGGCGTTCCATTGATTCCCACCAGTGATGGGCATTACCATCTAGTAGCATCCTTACGCCTGTCATCCATAAGTCTATAGGTAGCTGCGATGCTTCCAATAGCTTCTGCGTGTGGGTGATCCAGTTGGTAGTCTCCTCCGGGCTCTCAGTGCCCTTGTACGGCTTCGGACCCATCTGTATAAAGTCCTTTACTGAACCAACTCTAGCTCGAGGTACTGGAGCTAGTGCTTGAGCTGGTATAGTAGCCTGTGCAACCATCCTCTCAAGTACTGCCAGAAATTTTTGCCTTTGCTCTGCTGCTTGCTGCCTCTGCACTGCAGCTAGTATGGCAGCCTGTTGTCGTTGTTCCTGCATTATCATCTGAAAGAATTGGAACAGTTGTGTCTGGCCATCCTGCGGTGCTGATGAAGCTGGAAGGTTCCTATTAGGTGAAGCGGGAAGATCATATGAAATTGGATTGTGAGTCTGTCCATCTGGCCCCAGAAGTCTAGGAATCGTTGAGGTCCCTCCTTGAGTCTGACCATTGACTCCTGAAGGTGAGTTGCCATCGGTGGCAGTACATCCATTTTGCGTATACATCTCTCTGCAGGTGATGTACGAAATGATTAGAAGAAGTACAGGAATCAAACAGGATGCAAGCATTTAAATAAGATAGTTTGAAAGGAAGGATGAGTTTAGTCCAGCGTGGATGAGATCCTTATACTCTACTCCTATACGCGAGCTTGTTCGGTACAGTTACGTAACCGAGACAATATATTATCGACCTGCATGGGCCACCACTAAAAACATGTCACACCTAGTCCCAAAATACGTAGGACTAGGAATACGTAACACGCCAGTCGTATGTATACAAACTCCAATATATGGAAACCATATACACACGTACGCTGTACATGAATGTCCAATCCACCAGTGGTAATATACTATCTCCACAAGTCACACGCAATCTATATCTCATCCACAGTACAAATAAAAAGATAAATGGAAATAAAGAACTGAATATCAAAGATGAGTATCAAAGTATGATAGTCGGATGGAAACAAATTCACTGCAAATCGACTATACTAAAACTACTAAAGAGAGAAGAGAATCAATCTAATATAAGAATAAATATCTATAAAAGAAATATCAACTAAAATCTCTAATAGCTGAAATGAATCAAAGATACTCCGAAGGTAAGACCTTCTCAGTCTGATAAGTAACGTCAGGTCCAGGTCCATACTCCTGCGGATACTCTTGCTCATCTATATCTGTAAAGGGACCAGGTCCTCAAAGGGATATAACAAGATACATAATAACATGCCAATAAAGTACTGAAATATAAACATCCAACGGGGTTGCCTAACCGTCTAAGTGAATGCAGTTTGAGAACAACTTTCCAACACGTGGGCTATCTGGCTAAAATGGGATTGGCATGGTTCTCTTGGAGATCCAGGGGCCTAAAAAGTATGTCATCTTTTGAACGCCAGAGGCCGCCTGATAATATATAATATATAGTGGTCATCACCACCCGTCGCTCTGGCGAAGCATCCGGGCGAACAAAGGAAAGTGCAAAGGAGCCCAAACGCCTTGCTTGTTTTTCTTCCCACCCTATGCTCTAAGAATGTTACATCCATGACACGATAATACCTCTAATAACTTCCAGGTCTACTAGCATGCAAAGTTTCTATCGGCAGTTATTCCTATCCATCGCACGACCTATACGTACCAGCGGCCAGCCGAGTACGCAAGTTCGTGTCCTACATGTAACTCACACTCGTATAAAAATAGTGTCATGGCCAATGAAACATAAGATGCCTCATGATAATGGGGTGGTCTCATAAAGTAGGTCAAATATATATACATAAATAAAAACAGAATACGACGACACCGTCGTTGCACCCAAGTTTCCTTGGACGCGCAATTTATATAACAGTTAAAATATATGAACTAAAATAAACAAAAATAAAATATGCATGCATCATATGGAATGTAAATACAGTACAATGGCAAGGTATACTTGCCTGGCAAGAAATCTGTGAAGTATAAGCGTCCAAATATCAAGGACACGGAATCAGAAACTAATGTCTCCGAATGAACGTCTTCGGATGCTGAAATAGACATCACCAACATTTTCGAAATCAGCGAGATAGCTAAAAATCACTACCCTTTCGTCCAATTTGGACACAGGGGCTAAACGATAATTTTGGGTCAAAGTGGGGTCCACGTGTGGCCCACTTTGCACCAAAAAGTGTGCCAAGGATAACAGTCTCTGAATGGAACAAATTATAGGTCAAACGAACTCGATAAGTTAGTACAAACTCAACGGTATGTCCAAATATGGATTCCGGTGAGTCGAACACAATTTTGCCCAAAAAGTCAACCGTGGGGCCCGCCAATAGGCAACTTGGTCAACTATCACAGAACTGCGTAAAAATTGGGTCACAGGTCCAGCGCGATACCACGAGTCCAGTGGTATAAGTTTTGTCGTATTCTGACGAGCGTGCACTAAATGGCGCGAGATTTTGCAAAGGTTGCGACACGAGAAATTTTTGCAGATATAGGCTGATTCCGACGCGCACACGCGTCCAAATCAGTTTTTGCGAAAGCCCACACATCTGGGTATACTGTACGCACCTTTTGGTACACTTGGTACACGACGGGGCGGTCCCGTTTGGCGGAGCTCGCTCCGTATCACAATTTCTGGAATTTAGGAAAAAGTATATTTTTGGGTTTTCCATCTAATTTAATTTAACATACAGCAGTTAATAAATTATTGTATTTGATAAAAATTAAACTAGGTTAAGTGGTCTTCGTATAACAAAAAGAAAAACTGAATTTGGATCTCTGTGGTAGGAGATACGAGTCCTTGAACATAGGTAGTTACCGCATTTTCTGCGATCCCAAAAGTTATCATTTTTTGCCAACTTGGTCGTTGTTTTTGCCTAGGTTTACGCGTTGTTTGAGATCAACTAACATACAGATATGGAAGGAGGTTAAGTCGTGAACGTACCGGTAAAGACGGGGCCGAGTTTGGTCGAGCGAGGGCACAGAAAACAGGGCTTGAACACAGGTATGTTGCTGCCTAGTTCTGCTGTGTAAGCGCGGCGTCGCGGTCGACGGCAGGCGGCGCTGCTCGCGGGATGGTGCTCCGGCGGTACGGTCGAGGCTGGGTTGAGGTTGGCGGCGCTCTGTTCGAGGGTGGAGGGATGATCTTCGGGTTAGGATTTTTGTTCCTTATGATGTATATATAGGGAGGGGGTCGCTCATCCGCGCGGGGGGGGGAGGGGGGGCTTTTGTGCTGCAGCTGCAGCTGCTGCTGCTTATTTGCATTTACGGGTTTCGGGTCATGGGGGGTAGCGGGTGTGGATATAGGGTTTGGGTTTTGGATTCATTAAGGATTTTATAATCCTTTTTCTTTTCCTAATTTTTTTTCCTTTTTTCCTTTTTTCTTTTTTCTTTTTTCTTTTTTCTTTTTTCTTTTTTCTTTTTTCTTTTTTCTTTTTCTTTCTTATTTCTTTTTATTCAATTATTCTTTTTACTAAATCATATATATATATATATATATAGAAAATTCTAGAAATTATATTTGTGCATACCATTAACTATCAACTGTCCACTGGGTCTCCTACATGGAATAAATTAAGAAAAATTTATAATTGCTTCATAAATCTTCTAAATGCACAAACACCTAAAATAAAAATTAAATCAAATCTATTTCCTCTAATTAGCTCATAATTACTATAATTTAATTAAATAATTAATTAAAAAGGTAAATACGGTTCTAGAATTATGGGTTTTGCAGGCCATTATTCTGTTGAGATAGTAGATGGCATGTTCATGACATGCATCACTTTTCTGGGCTAGTAGACCTCCGAGAGAGTAATCCGACCACCAATACTGGGGGGTTCATGAGATACTCATTGATGTCGTCGAAGGTGCGCTGGCATTCTTCATTCCAGGCAAAGGAGACTCATTTCTTTATGAGCTGAGTGAACGATTGACAACGTCCAGAGAAGTTTGATATGAACCTCCTGATGTATGTCATTCTTCCTTAAATGCCCCAAAGTTCTCTGAGGTTCTTCGGCGGGTGCATTTCAAGGATTGCTTTAGTCATGTCAGGGTCTACGTGGATACCCTTCAAAGTTATGCCAAAACCCAAAAATATGTCGCTGGAGACTCCCAGGAAGGATTTGGTATGGTTCATCTTGAGCTGGTACGCACGCATCAGGTCGAACACAGGTTTCAAGTCTCGGAGGTGATCATCTTTAGAGAGACTCTTGACAGCGATATTATCAACATAACACTCTACTGTTGCATAGATGTTCACGAAAGATGGTGCTCATAGCTCGCTGGTATGTAGCACCTGCGTTCTTCAGACCGAAGGACATAATTATGTAGCACTATACTCATATCGATGTTCAAAATAATGTATGCTTCTCATCGTCAGGAAATATCTTGATTTGATTGTAACCTGAGAATTCGTCCATGAAGGACATGCGCTCGAAGCCACAAGTATTATCGATCATTATATCTGTGATCGGAAGGGGGAACTCGTCCTTAGGGCATGTCACATTTAGATCATGAGAGTCAATGCAGATTCAAATTTTTTCGTTCATTTTGACGACGGGCACGATATTGGCTACCCAATCCGGATATTGTTCCTTGCGGATGAAGCCACTAACTATCAGTTTGTTGACTTCAGCTTCGATGTCATTCATGATGTTCGACCAGAACTGCTGTTGCTATTGCTTGATCGGCTTAGCATTCGACAAGATGTTGAACTTTTGGACCACGATTTAGGGGTCCAGTCCTGACATGTCTTTGTAACTCCAGGAAAAGACATTGATGTACTCCCTGACGAGCTGTAGTAAGGATTTTTGATCCTCATCGGACAGACTTTTGCTGATAATGATAGGTTTATGGGAGGATTGGTCACCCAGATCAATTTGTACGACTTCGTTCTCAGTGGGAGGTTCCCGTTGCTCGAACCGCATCTCCTATTGTGCATCTAGGCTTTGAGCCTACGGTTCTACTTTAAATAGTTCAGGTGGATCCTTGTTGTCTTCCTCAGGGTTAGCTGACACCATGTTGGCAGATAATGTTTGTCCGAGCATCTCCCTAATACTGAAATCGGAGTGCCAAGCAGAATATTCTGAAGAGTGGGAGTAAAAATTATCTTCTCCATCCGATCTTCGGGGGTTATGAGAGGCGTGACGTACCCTAACCAATGCTTGGTCTTATGGTAGTAAACATCAGGCTTGCCTGCGGGAGCGTGCAGACACAAAGGCAGCCGTTGTCCTTTGTCATAGTTTAAGCCCCTAGCTGTTTTTAGGTCTTACCCCATCTTTTGGATAAGGTGCTTGGTTTGAAAGATGTACCGGTGAAGTGGTATTTTGTCGATGTTGAGTTCTGGCTCCAGTTCCTCTTGGACGGAGGATTGGAGACTTTCCACTCTGCCGAAGATGATGAGTTTCTTCCATCTTCCTTGTTGGAACTATGAAGTATGAGTTTTGACTGGGGAGAATTTGGTTTACTGCATAGGTGGTAGTAACATGTGTATGCAGGTGTCAACCTAGACCGTGCTCCATAGAATATAATGTATTGAGATGTGCAACATCCGAGTAAGATATTTTATCCTCAAGAATTACATCAAGAGAAGGGACATTAGCACGAGCGGCTACATACTCCTCCAGTTCGTCCTTCCCGAGATCTACCCCCAGTTCGAGTGACGGCTTCGGAGGTCTCCTATGCAGCTTTACCACTAAAGGTTCGTAAGTCGTATTAGGTGCCGGATTGTAAACACCCAAATTTTTGTAGAATTTTTAAAATAATTTTTGGGATTTTTCTAAAATTTTTAATTATTTATTATTAATGTTCTTCAAAGAAATTATATTTTTATGTATCAAATTAAGTATTAAAATATTACAAAAATTATATTTTTGGGTGTATAATTAATTATTGGATGTTGTATAATTTTTCTGGAATTTATTGGGCTCAAAAACTATTTTTAAAATAGCTAAAAACACTTCTTTTAATTAAAGCAGCATTAAACCAAACCGAACCGGACTGAACCGAGCAGACTGAATTGAACCAGGGTAAACCGAGTAGAACCGGACCAAACCGTCCAGCGGGTCGGATCGGGATCCGCTAACCGTCGACCCGACCCGCCGCCCGCTAACCCGTCCACTCACAGCAGAACCATCCCCACGACCCGCGCGAGATGCGGCCCCCTCCCTCTTCTCCTGCACAAAGCGACCCCCTCCCTCACTCTTTCACAGCAACCAACCACTCTCCCTCACCATCCTATCTCCCACGTCCATCCTCGGCCATCGTCCACCTCTGCTATCCATCGTACATCGCCGAAAAACGGTCGCCAACATCGCCGCGTAATTGTCCAGTTTCGAACAGCATCAAGGTACCCTTCTTCTAGCTCTCGTATATCCTTGTGTATTAATTCGAATTTAGTTCTGTCGAATCCTATGCGAAGACCACTTGACCCTCTCGATATTTCGTACAACTAGTTCAGAGTGTCGTGTCCTGTGTCAGTCGTAAAATGTGACACAAAACAGGAAAAAATCACAGAATTCTGTACTTCAGAAACTGTCTTGGAGCCCCATGTTCACGGCCATTTTTCTCCCAACCTGTTTAATAATTTTAGATTCTGTTTGAACAGTCAATTAGACAACATAATCGAGATTTAGACTCTATAATTAGTTTATTTTAATTTGTTGTGTGCTGTAATTTATTCGTGGGTAAAATCGACCAAAAACTTGATTTTAAAAATCTAATATTTCTCAAAATAGGGTGCGTTCCGCTAAACGAGGTGACTTGGTCGTGTGCAAACTTCACCGAAAGGTGAGCACTGTCAATATGGACGTGTAAAATTTTACGAAAGTTGATTTGGATGTGCGTGCACACCGGAATCAACGCGTATCCATCAAAAATACCCCGTATCGAATATGTTCTGAAACTCGTTGTAACTTCATGTATGCTCGTCGTATCAAAACAAAACTTATGCCATCGGACTCATAGCAATATGTTGGTCCTGTGACCCAAGTTTAGTTCGATTCTGAGAACGTTGATAAAATCTCGTATCGTGGGCCCCATGGCTCCACTTGACAGGCGATTTCGTGATCGGCTCATCGGAATCCAGTTCTGGACATTCCGTTGGGTTCGTATTGTCGTTCTGGAATTGTAGACACTAAGTTTGATAAATTTGGAGAACTTTTTCTCTGGCACATTTTTTGGTGCAAAGTGTGCCACTGTGGACCCCGCTTTGACCAGAAACTGTCAATTTTATTCCTGTATCCAAATTGGACTTATGGATAGTCAATCCTAGCTATTTTATATCTTCTGAGAGTGATGGTCATGTTTATTTCAGCATCCGGAGGAGTACTGGAAGATTTTGCTGTTATCGGAGCAACTGTTGGAGTTCAAACCCCAGGCAAGTGTACCTTGTCATACTTGCAGTAAATTATTTCATATTATTCTCTTAATCGATTTTTGTGATATATATGTTCCACCTAGGACCGTGTGACATTGCTTAGCGTCCGAATAATATTTGGGTTCCAACGCCGTACGCGGAGTTGTGTAACGTCACCTAGAGATGGATATCGCGACCCTATACAATTTTGTGCTTACATTATCAAGTACGTCATACCACAGGATACCTGATACTATTTATGAGATAAAATCTTTCTGAGATATTCGTGGTGATTCTGTATAGGTTACAGGATTCATGACATAGATATTACATATGCTTAGCTATCATTATGACTTGCTGCATCAGTTAGAGGTCATGATCTTGCGTGACATGGACATGAGACGTCGTGCACATGAGACGTGTGATTACATTGGGTGGGGAGAGACACACAGGCTACAGGCTAATTTTATATATATTTATTATTGTGAAGCCGTAGACTCTACAGCAGAGCTAGGCATATTACGTGATATTACTGCTACCGGCTCCCTGACACAGAGCTTGTAGTGGTCTCAGCCTGAGTACTAGTGATGCTCTCACTTGCATATCACATAGCTGGTTACATAGTTGCCCTATTGATATATTTTATATACTGCATTTATTTGGCTTGAGTTATTCTTGTACTTGCTATATCCCCTGAGGACCTGGTTCCGGATTATGTCCCCAGGTGTAGTAGAGGAGATCTATCCCGAGGTATACGGGACAGGAGCAGAAGCAGGAGCAGTACCGTTACCAGAGGACGAGGTGATAGCCAAGGATTTCTCCTGAGTATCTGCTTTATCTATACTCAGTCTTTGCTGTTGTTAGACTCTTTTATTTCCTGTCTATTGAACTGTTGTATCAAACACATTATCGGGTTGTTCCTCGATATATTTTATTTGAGACTTGGTGTTGGTTTATATGTTATTATTTGGATATTGATTTATTTGTTGTGGATGATAGTAGTTTTATTCTTTTGACATATATCGTAGACCACTATATTATTGTTTTACAACTTAAGTATACTCTAATGGGTCCATTAAATTGGGTTTGCCCATTGGTGTATGATATTGGCCATTGCCACGTGTCTAGTCCCTCGGTATTTTGGGACTGGGACGTGACATGGTTTTTGTGGTGGCCCATGCAGGTCAACGACTATATTGCTTTGGTTTCAACTAAGGAACTGAGCAAGCCTGCGACTATGACAGGATAAGTTATAGGATCTCATCCACATATTGACACGTTCTTGACCTCTATATCGAATTCGTATTAAATTCTTGATTTACATCATGTCTTGATTTTTTTGTGCATTTCTCATAGTTTACTTTCAATACAGAGTAATGGGCCCACAAGCCGGCGACAAGACTCCCGTAGGTACACCACAAGGTGATGTGGTCACCTATGACGATGGGGTGACACCAGGAGGTGGAGGTCAATCAGCTCAACAAAGCAGTCAAGCAGGCCAGCATACCTCAAGATTCCGGCGAGACGATATTCCACCGCCGCCGCAGTTTACTCCACCAATGCCCATTTTTCTGCCAGGACAGGCTATGGATGGACAGCATATATTTTAAATATTCTATACAATGATGAAAGCCCAACAACAGGTTCAACAAGAGGCTCAGCGTCACGAGACGAAGAACTTGAGGAACAGCCTAGTAACCGTAATGGAGCAGGCGAACCCACCAGTTAGGCGACCATCGACGGGATCTATCACTGATTTCCGCCAGCTGAAGCCCAGTACCTTTTCTGGCAAGGAGGAGCCTACTGAAGTTCATGAGTGGCTCACAAATACTCAACACCAGTTGGAAGCAGCTGAGCTTCCGAGGGAGCGATGGATGACTGCCGTCAGGATGCAGCTGACGGGCAATGCACATCATTGGTGGCTATCTGAGGAGAGACGGCTCGGGCCATACCGAGTCACTTGGGAAGAGTTCTCTAGACTCTTTCAGGAGATGTATATTCTAGCTATTGCTCGGTCGAAACTTTGAGACAAGTTCAACCGACTTATTCAAGGCAATATGACGGTGGAAGAATATAATGTAGAGTTCATCCGTTTGAGTCGCTTCGCCCCTACTCTAATTCCAACGGAAGAAGAGAAGGCGGAGAAGTTCTTCGACGGACTCAGGTTTGAGCTCCAGAGATTGATCGGATCTGTTGCACCTACATCATATACAGACGTCCTTGCTGCAGCACGACGCATAGAGCGCGTCAGCAGAAGGGAGTCGAGTCTGAAGCGGCCATTCATATCAGCATCAGCCAGAGCACCACAAGGAGAGTATGCAAGGTGACACCAGAAGAATCCTCAAAGTGTAGCACCAAGGGCCATATCCCTTCCTACTTGTCACTACTGTGGCAAGGTAGGCCATATTGAGAAGGAGTACAGACGCAAGTGGGGACTATGCTTGATTTGCAGATCCAACCAACACCCAGCCAAGGACTGCCCTGAGCGTCGAGGAGGAGCACCAATGGTAGATCGACCAGCTTTACCAGCACCAAGGCTAGCTTATCCAGCATTGAGAGGTCCAGCTCAGGGACGAGGGCAGGCATTTGCATTAGCTATTGAGGAGGAAGCTACTGCAGGATAGGTTATAGCAGGTACTATATTGGTAGCTTTATTACCTGCTGTAGCTTTATTTGATTCTGGAGCATCGCATTCATTCATAGCTGCTAGCTTCGTAGCCACACATAGAGTAGCTACTGCACCCCTTTCGAAGACTAAGAGAATTCTTACGGGAGGTAAAATTATCTCAGTTAGTGACATTTGTAGATTTTGTTCGGTAGTAGTCTGTTGGAGAGAGATGCGAGCTCAATTCCTGATCTTTTCTATGTCGGATTATGATGTGAAACCCCCTGAATTTTTAAATTATTAAATCTTGAATTTTTTCCAATTTTCTGGAATTTTCTGGAAATTTTCTGTAATTAAAATCAAGGCTCTTAATTATTAAATAATTTTTAATTGTTAATAAATAATATTAAAATATCATGAAAATAACATTTTTGGGTGTAAAATGGAAAATTGGACTTAGGATAATTTTCTAGATTTTTCTGGGCCTCAGACCTATTTTTAAATACCTAAAAACTATTTTAATTAATTAATTAATTAATTAACTATTTATTTTATTATTTTTATTATTATTATTTTATTTATCTCGGCCCAGCCCGCACCCTGGCCCATTGGGCCGCGGCCCAGCCCGCTAAATCCGGCCCAGACCCAAACCCTACCGGGTTGGGTCGGGTTCACCCGAACCCGACCCGCCGCCAGCCCGACCCGCCCGAACGGTCCTTCCACGCTGCCCGACTCCAGCGTCGCCCTCCGCGCGCAGCGCCGCGTCCACCGCGCCACCTCCCCCTCTTCTCCGCCGAGTCCGGCCCAGCAACCGCCCTCCTCCTCCTTTATAAACCCTCTCTTCCCCCATTCTTCTTCCTCCTCCGGCCACCTCTCCAAACCCTAACCCTAGCCGCGCTACGCCCTTCACCGCCGTCGTCCCTCTCCTCGACGACCACCTCCGCCTCGCCCCGACCTCGCCGCTGCCCAGCCACCCTGCCACCGCCGTCGCCGTCGCCTCCAGCCGCGTCCCCCTCTTCTTCCCCGTCGACAACAGCCGCAGCGCCGCCCTGGGCCGCCCACGCGCCGCCGCCTCCGCCCGGACGCTGCGCCGCCCTCCGCCGCAGCACCCTCGGCCTCTCCGCCGCCGTGCCGACCACCGGTCACCGCCGCAGCAAGCCGAGCCCTAACCCTAACCCTAATTCAGATTCCCGTGTCCGACACGAGTCGGACACGACTCGACCCTAATTTTTGGGTCCCCTTCAGGTGCGTGTAACTTTTTATTCGTAGCTCCGTTTTCAATTCCACAAATTGCGTTGGGAAGCCTGTATGACCCTCTCGGTGCCCGGACAAACCGCTCGGGGCATCGCGTCCTGTGGTGATCGCACACCGCGATCCAAAAACAGGAAAAACTAGACCCTGTTTTACCCCGGAACTGAGTGCGCCCCACCAAACAGGACGACTTGGTCGCGTGCGGTCTTCACAGATACGTGCGCGTCGTCGATACGGACGTGTGAGATTTTGCGGAAGCTGATTCGGGTGTGCTTGCACACCGGAATCAACGCGTATCCGCGGACATCGCCCCATATCCGACTTTTCTGCAATTCGCCCTAACTTTTTGTATACTCGTAAGATCAAGACGAAACTTGCGCCATCGGACTCGTAGCGATACGCTGGTCCTGTGGGTCAAGTTTGGCTCGATTCTGAGGACGTTGACGAAATCGCGTGCCGTGGGCCCCACAGGCCCCGCTCGACGGGCGATTTTTGTGTTCGGCTCATCGGAATCCAAATCTGGAAGTTCCGTTGGGTTCGTATCAGCGTTCTTGACCTGTTGACACTAAGTTTGGTGAATTTGGAGACCGTTGACCCGGACACATTTTTCGGTGCAAAGCGGGCCCATCGACGGATCCCGTTTTGACCCGAAACTGCCGTTTTTGCCCTTGTCTCCAAATTGGACCCAAGGACAGGCATTTCTAGCTATTTGACATCTTCTGAGCATAATGGTAATGTCTATTTCATCTTTTGGACTCATCTCTGGAAATTTCCCCAAGAACCAATTTTAATCAGATCCAAACAACAGGCAAGTACCTGCACTTCAAGTTAAATCTTTATATTGTGATAATTAATTTCCTGCTTTAATAGTACCCTTGATGATTACACCTAGTGTTAGAAATGCTGGATTTCATGTCTTGAATATTGGAGTTCATGTCTTATTTTTTTATGTCGGGTGGGAGAATACTAGAAGGCATGTAGTTTACCCTTCCCCTTGTCATGTTTAATAGCTGTTGGTACTCGACTGTACCTCAGCCGGATCTCGATTTTCTCTGTTTAATAGCCGTTTATGACGGCCGGATTAGCCTTATAAACCCCTACATGCCAACTATGTATTCTAAAAACAAACACAAGTTCACACAGATAGTTTCTGGTCATGTTATATTTCTTGCTGACTGTTGTAGTTTCATTTCCTGTCTCATTTATTTTCTGCTTTCTCATATCCCTGTTTACAGCATTAAATCTGAGATATTGATGTTCTCTTATGCAGTTTCTCAATATGATATTCAATTTAATTGTCATAAATATTTAGTTTAACCTTGTTGTGCACTGTGTACTTTGCTCCTTTCCTGACTGGATCTGTTAATTTAGGCGATGATGAGGACCTTGCCCCTACTTATTATGGTCCCTATGAGGGGACTGATGATACATATAAGGAGCCAGAACCCACCCAGGAGACCCCTGCTGTAGAGTAGCTAGTAGTAGCTATCTTTTATTTCTGTTTCTTATCTTATTAATCGGGTTTGTCCCCGATTCCATTCTGAATTGCTGTACTAAAACATTTGAATCTGTGGTCGTATTTATTTCAGTTGCAATCTTAAATTTCTGTTCTCATTAGTATCTTGCCTATGTTATTTGTGAATGAGCTAGTTAGTAAATATGGATTTGACCTAGACAGCGTACTACCGCCGACTCTGCGGCGTAGGCTGGACGTACCCACGCACTCGTGCCCGAACTTCCGGGTGCGGGTCGTGACACGTTTTTATGGTGGCCCATGCAGGTCCTAACCATAAATAGGGTAATACCCTAGGACAGGGTATGGAATAAGATTGAGGATTCTAGGAAAAGCTCATTCACAGTATAGGGTCCTTATTTCAATTCTTGATATCATTTCTGCTCAATTTTCCTATTGCCTTTGATTTCCAAGTAATCTATTCTGATTCCCTATCCCTTAATCTTTCAGAATGGTCCAGACAAGGAACACAGTAGGAGGCACATCAGAACCAGCTGAGCAGAATGTGCCCGAGACTCTTGCACTCCCGCCGCCTCCATCTGTTCCGGCAGTTACTCTGGATGGGGCACAGCTACTTGGAGTGTTCCAGGGACTAGTGGAATCCCAGAAAGAACAGACTGCACTTCTGCGGACCAGCCTCTCAGAAGCTCTTAGATCCCAGGAGTCGCCACTCAAGAGGCCAGGGAGTGCCAAAGACTTCAAGAATCTTAGACCCCTGGAATTCTACGGAACTGAGGGCATTCTCTATGCCGATGAGTGGATAGAGAATGTCGAGAGACTCTTGAAGACTGCTCGGGTCCCTGATGACCTCAAAGTGGAGTCCGCAAGCCTGCAACTGTTCGACATTGCTCGAACCTGGTTCAGAGATGAACCCCAACTATCTGCTCCTGATCTCACCTGGGAGGACTTCAAGAGGCTATTTAAGGAGAAATTCTACCCCGAAGTGGCTCGGGAAGCTCTCGAAAGCCAATTCGAGAGACTGGAACAAGGTAACCTGTCTGTTGATGAATATACTGCTGAATTTAGCAGGTTAAGCCACTTTGCGGAGTACATGGTTCGTACCCTGGAGGACAGAGCCCGTAGATTCAAGAAGGGGCTATCTCCGGATATTCGCCTTGCTGTCACCACCAGCCGAGCTCGCACCTATGAGGAAATCCTGAGCGTGGCACAAGGCGTTGAGAGAGACATAGGGCATAAGCTAAAGTGAGAAAGAGATACCGGAAATGCGGGACCCAACAAACGCCTTTTTCAACAACAACAACAACAGCAGCAGAGGGCCCCGCAGCAAACTCAGCGTCCTCTCCCTCGAGCTCCAGCACCCCAACATCAGGCTCAAGGACAGAACCAACAAGCTGCTGCTTGTAACTTTTGCCAAAAACCAGGTCATACTTGGCAAGTCTGCAGGAAGAGGCTAGGTGCCTGCCTCTACTGCGGCTCAGCAGCGCACCAAATGAGGGACTATCCAGCTGCTCAAGGACGCACCACTGCACCAAAGGCTCCAGCTCAGGCCAGGGCCCCAGCAGTACAACAGAGGGGACCCCCGCTTCCAACACAACAATAACGCTTTGCTCAGCACCAACAGCAGCAACAGAGGGGTGCACCGCAGCAAGGCCGTGCTTATGCAATGACTCTGGAAGAAGCTGAAGCCACAGCAGACGTGATCACAGGTTCTGTGCTTATAAATTCAATACCAGTTATTACCTTATTTGACTCTGGAGCTTCACATTCATTCATGTCAGTAGATTTCCTTATGAAGCATAGCTTAATCACTAAACCCCATAGGAATTGTTATAAGATCATTACCGGTGGAGGAATCATCCCGGTTAGTGATGCCTGTAACAATTATCCTATTATATTGTGTGGAAGAGAACTGTATGCTAGGCTACTTGTAATGCCAGTTCCCAGTTTTGATATTATACTGGGTATGGATTGGTTAAGTCAACATCATGCCACTATAGACTGCCACAGAGGTAGTGTAATCTTCAGGCCCCCTGACAAGCTAGAATTTGAATTTGCTAGAGGTTCTAGAGAAATGGGTAATAACAAAATTTGTGGAACCCTAGTAACAGAAGAATTGCCACTACCTGTCACGCCCCGATCTCCCGCAGGCAATCGGCCGTTCCCGCTAGGCGGGAATCACCCTCGCCAGCGCTCCCGCGGAACGATCGCTTAACCCATCCGGGCGTGATGCCGCACGAGCGTGAGCCACGCCCGTGCAAGGCCATGGTTCATTGGCTGGCGATTAGAGTTCTAAGCCACAGAGTCGCACAGATTGTCCGAGTGCAGCGGAGTCATGAACGTATAGGCGATCGGTAACAGGTTCACTGAGTCGGCAAATATAGCGGAAGCATAGAAACACAGGTTGAAGTAAAGCAAGTCTTTTATTGATATAAACATGTATTACAGGCGGCGTATAGCCGAGATTACAAGTCGCTCAAGCCTCTCTTTCTGAAACAGTAAAAGCGTGCCAAGTGGCTACAACTGTGGAATGATTGTACAGGCGATGGTCAGGCGATGTTCATAACTTATGTCTTGTATAAGCACTTCAGTCCCGGACGCACCGTTGCAAGGCTTCAGAGGGAACTCCTGTCCTTAGCACGCACGAAGAAGGCGTCCGCACCGCACGAGGTTCTCCCGCACCCTGTATATCAATCTGGTGGATTATCAGTACATTGAATGCACTGGTGGGGAAGCTACTCGCCCGCTCGACAAATCCAAACACGTAATACAGGTTCCGTGCACAACTATTAAGTTGTCTTTCTAGTTGCCTTAGGATCAGTTTCATGCAAACATTGAATAGCTTAACGTGTCGGGCAGTGCGCCGTGCGATGTTTGAGGAAACACGGCGAGACTTACCAACTTACCATTTTTCCTTCCCTGTCCAAGGCAAACATGATTAATTCAAGCACGGTAAGTATAAACATTCAGGAAGCATAGCATATAAAAACATGAGGGTCGTTATGTTCAGATCGTTCAGGTGTTCAGTTCATTGATGCTATGTAATGACTTGTACGCGGATAGCCGCTAAGCGAGGATGACTTATCTATATGAACATGATGTCGCTGGCATAGCTATAAAGGACCATTTAGTCTCAGGGCGAAGTGACGTACGACGCGGGTGGCGAGCCCCGTCGCGTAACACTTGCCGGGTAACATACGACTAACATACGTTCCGTCCGGATCGGATCGGTCCCAATGCCCCGGTGACCGTCCGCGGAACTCAACATAACATAATTGTGCACACAGGTGGTCCGCGACAATGCAGGTCAGGGTCTGTCCTTTTTCCATAGCTTGACATGATAATCATGAAACTTAAACTTAGTCTGAACGAGGCATATTGCTCCACGAGCTGTGATTCCATCAGTACATAACACGATCCTCGTTCAGATGCACACATAGCATGATTATCATTCAAGTGAGATTTACGTTCAGTATTTATTCTTACTTAGTGCATTCCCCTGGTTCGGGGATTGCCTTAGATGACCTGACGGTCCCGAATACTTGCAGGGTCAATCATACACGGAACGACTACTGAGTAGTCTCCCGGAGTAAGGATGAAAACAATGCACATTCAAGCAGACAAGCATGCGTTTCTAAGGAACCTAAGCAGGGACGTTGCTCGGACCCGAAGGTAAGCCGAGAGTTGAAACCGTTAAGGGACTTAGCATGAGAGTGTCTGAATATAAGCAGTATTTCAATTTCCATGTTCTAGAAAGCAATACAAGTTGGGATTATTCTCTTAGCTAGGTGCGTTGGATTTATTAGCATGCAGGGGGTGAATCACCTAGCGACTAGCATAAATATTCCAGATTTTATATGTGCTGGCTAAGCAAAGACAAGTTCACCGTAGCCACCCACCTTAGCGATGATTCGCCTCGGTAGAGCGATACGTCTGAGCGAGCCTCTGAAAGCCTAAGCCGGATTCCTGTAGGGACAAGTCTGGATATCCTTTGCTTCTTGATCGAGGCAAAGCAGGTCGGGACAGCTGCACTATTTCCGATTGAGTCGGCAGTCCGCTTGAACGGAACGGGGTGTTACATCCTACCCAACTTAGAAAAAGTCTCGTCCTCGAGACTTACTAAGGGCAAGCAGTAATCTAGGGTTGAGGCAATCCTAGACAAGTCGTTGTACTTATTCATTTGGATATTCACTTGCACAAGCTTCGAAATCAGCATATCGCTTAGACTGGATCGTGCGCACTTTCGAAATGCACTTCTAGCGTGAACACGTCAACCAGCTCAGTGATAGCGAAGTCTTAGCACTCGAGTTTCACCTTTTCTTAAGTCTTGGATGGTGCACTAGTTCAAGGCGTCCCTCGAATAGATGCATTCAACCAAACTTAGGGTTAGTGAAAATCGGACAAGCTACTAGCGATACACTCGATGAGTCCGCACAGGTTGGCACAAAGGCCACTCGCAGCATACAACCAGATAAGCAAGCATAACATTCAAAACGCATTTTGAAAGTATTTAGACTTATTGTTGGAACATCCCATCGAGGCATTGAGAGAGAGCGTGCACATAACCCACGAACGAGCTTTCGAAACAGAGATATCGAATCGAAGTCCAAAGGCGTAGAAGCCAGGCTCTGATACCAATATGTCACGCCCCGATCTCCCGCAGGCAATCGGTCGTTCCCGCTAGGCGGGAATCACCCTCGCCAGCGCTCCCGCGGAACGATCGCTTAACCCATCCGGGCGTGATGCCGCACGAGCGTGAGCCACGCCCGTGCAAGGCCATAGTTTATTGGCTGGCGGTTAGAGTTCTAAGCCACAGAGTCGCACAGATTGTCCGAGTGCAGCGGAGTCATGAACGCATAGGCGATCGGTAACAGGTTCACTGAGTCGGCAAATATAGCGGAAGCATAGAAACACAGGTTGAAGTAAAGCAAGTCTTTTATTGATATAAACATGTATTACAGGCGGCGTATAGCCGAGATTACAAGTCGCTCAAGCCTCTCTTTCTGAAACAGTAAAAGCGTGCCAAGTGGCTACTACTGTGGAATGATTGTACAGGCGATGGTCAGGCGATGTTCACAACTTATGTCTTGTATAAGCGCTTCAGTCCCGGACGCACCATTGCAAGGATTCAGAAGAAACTCCTGGCCTTAGCACGCACGAAAGAGGCATCCGCACCGTACGAGGTTCTCCCGTACCCTGCATATCAAACTGGTGGATTATCAGTACATTGAATGCACTGGTGGGGAAGGTACTCGCCCGCTCGACAAATCCAAACACGTAATACAGGTTCCGTGCACAACTATTAAGTTGTCTTTCTAGTTGCCTTAGGATCAGTTTCATGCAAACATTGAATAGCTTAACGTATCGGGCAGTGCGCCGTGCGATGTTTGAGAAAACACGGCGAGACTTACCAACTTACCATTTCTCCTTCCCTGTCCAAGGCAAACATGATTAATTCAAGCACGGTAAGTATAAACATTCAGGAAGCATAGCATATGCAAACATGAGGGTCGTTATGTTCAGATCGTTCAGGTGTTCAGTTCATTGATGCTATGCAATGACTCGCACGCGGATAGCCGCTAAGCGAGGATGACTTATCTATATGAACATGATGTCGCTGGCATAGCCATAAAGGACCGTTTAGTCTCAGGGCGAAGTGACGTACGACGCGGGTGGCGAGCCCCGTCGCGTAACACTTGCCGGATAATATACGACTAATATACGTTCCGTCCGGATCGGATCGGTCCCAGTGCCCTGGTGACCGTCCGCGAAACTCAACATAACATAATTGTGCACACAGGTGGTCCGCGACAATGCAGGTCAGGGTCTGTCCTTTTTCCATAGCTTGACATGATAATCATGAAACTTAAACTTAGTCTGAACGAGGCATATTGCTCCACGAGCTGTGATTCCATCAGTACATAACACGATCCTCGTTCAGATGCACACATAGCATGATTATCATTCAAGTGAGATTTACGTTCAGTATTTATTCTTGCTTAGTGCATTCCCCTGGTTCGGGGATTGCCTTAGATGACCTGACGATCCCGGATACTTGCAGGGTCAATCATACACGGAACGACTACTGAGTAGTCTCCCAGAGTAAGGATGAAAACAATGCACATTCAAGCAGACAAGCATGCGTTTCTAAGGAACCTAAGCAGGGACGTTGCTCGGACCCGAAGGTAAGCCGAGAGTTGAAACCGTTAAGGGACTTAGCATGCGAGTGTCTGAATATAAGCAGTATTTCAATTTCCATATTCTAGCAAGCAATACAAGTTGGGATTATTCCCTTAGCTAGGTGCGTTGGATTTATTAGCATGCAGGGGGTGAATCACCTAGCGACTAGCATAAATATTCCAGATTTTATATGTGCTGGCTAAGCAAAGACAAGTTCACCGTAGCCACCCACCTTAGCGATGATTCGCCTCGGTAGAGCGATACGTCTGAGCGAGCCTCTGAAAGCCTAAGCCGGATTCCTGTAGGGACAAGTCTAGATATCCTTTGCTTCTTGATCGAGGCAAAGCAGGTCGGGACAGCTGCACTATTTCCGATTGAGTCGGCAGTCCGCTTGAACGGAACGGGGTGTTACATCCTACCCAACTTAGAAAAAGTCTCGTCCTCGAGACTTACTAAGGGCAAGCAGTAATCTAGGGTTGAGGCAATCCTAGACAAGTCATTGTACTTATTCATTTGGATATTCACTTGCACAAGCTTCGAAATCAGCATATCGCTTAGACTGGATCGTGCACACTTTCGAAGTGCACTTCTAGCGTGAACACGTCAACCAGCTCAGTGATAGCGAAGTCTTAGCACTCGAGTTTCACCTTTTCTTAAGTCTTGGATGGTGCACTAGTTCAAGGCGTCCCTCGAATAGATGCATTCAACCAAACTTAGGGTTAGTGAAAATCGGACAAGCTACTAGCGATACACTCGATGAGTCCGCACAGGTTGGCACAAAGGCCACTCGCAGCATACAACCAGATAAGCTAGCATAACATTCAAAACGCATTTTGAAAGTATTTAGACTTATTGTTGGAACATCCCATCGAGGCATTGAGAGAGAGCGTGCACATAACCCACGAACGAGCTTTCGAAACAGAGATATCGAATCGAAGTCCAAAGGCGTAGAAGCCAGGCTCTGATACCAACATGTCACGCCCCGATCTCCCGCAGGCAATCGGCCGTTCCCGCTAGGCGGGAATCACCCTCGCCAGCGCTCCCGCGGAACGATCGCTTAACCCATCTGGGCGTGATGCCGCACGAGCGTGAGCCACGCCCGTACAAGGCCATAGTTTATTGGCTGGCGGTTAGAGTTCTAAGCCACAGAGTCGCACAGATTGTCCGAGTGCAGCGGAGTCATGAACGCATAGGCGATCGGTAACAGGTTCACTGAGTCGACAAATATAGCGGAAGCATAGAAACACAGGTTGAAGTAAAGCAAGTCTTTTATTGATATAAACATGTATTACAGGCGGCGTATAGCCGAGATTACAAGTCGCTCAAGCCTCTCTTTCTGAAACAGTAAAAGCGTGCCAAGTGGCTACTACTGTGGAATGATTGTACAGGCGATGGTCAGGCGATGTTCACAACTTATGTCTTGTATAAGCGCTTCAGTCCCGGACGCACCATTGCAAGGATTCAGAGGGAACTCCTGGCCTTAGCACGCACGAAAGAGGCATCCGCACCGTACGAGGTTCTTCCGTACCCTGCATATCAAACTGGTGGATTATCAGTACATTGAATGCACTGGTGGGGAAGGTACTCGCCCGCTCGACAAATCCAAACACGTAATACAGGTTCCGTGCACAACTATTAAGTTGTCTTTCTAGTTGCCTTAGGATCAGTTTCATGCAAACATTGAATAGCTTAACGTATCGGGCAGTGCGCCGTACGATGTTTGAGAAAACACGGCGAGACTTACCAACTTACCATTTCTCCTTCCCTGTCCAAGGCAAACATGATTAATTCAAGCACGGTAAGTATAAACATTCAGGAAGCATAGCATATGCAAACATGAGGGTCGTTATGTTCAGATCGTTCAGGTGTTCAGTTCATTGATGCTATGCAATGACTCGCACGCGGATAGCCGCTAAGCGAGGATGACTTATCTATATGAACATGATGTCGCTGGCATAGCCATAAAGGACCGTTTAGTCTCAGGGCGAAGTGACGTACGACGCGGGTGGCGAGCCCCGTCGCGTAACACTTGCCGGGTAACATACGACTAACATACGTTCCGTCCGGATCGGATCGGTCCCAGTGCCCTGGTGACCGTCCGCGGAACTCAACATAACATAATTGTGCACACAGGTGGTCCGCGACAATGCAGGTCAGGGTCTGTCCTTTTTCCATAGCTTGACATGATAATCATGAAACTTAAACTTAGTCTGAACGAGGCATATTGCTCCACGAGCTGTGATTCCATCAGTACATAACACGATCCTCGTTCAGATGCACACATAGCATGATTATCATTCAAGTGAGATTTACGTTCAGTATTTATTCTTGCTTAGTGCATTCCCCTGGTTCGGGGATTGCCTTAGATGACCTGACGGTCCCGGATACTTGCAGGGTCAATCATACACGGAACGACTACTGAGTAGTCTCCCGGAGTAAGGATAAAAATAATGCACATTCAAGCAGGCAAGCATGCGTTTCTAAGGAACCTAAGCAGGGACGTTGCTCGGACCCGAAGGTAAGCCGAGAGTTGAAACCGTTAAGGGACTTAGCATGCGAGTGTCTGAATATAAGCAGTATTTCAATTTCCATGTTCTAGCAAGCAATACAAGTTGGGATTATTCCCTTAGCTAGGTGCGTTGGATTTATTAGCATGCAGGGGGTGAATCACCTAGCGACTAGCATAAATATTCCAGATTTTATATGTGTTGGCTAAGCAAAGACAAGTTCACCGTAGCCACCCACCTTAGCGATGATTCGTCTCGGTAGAGCGATACGTCTGAGCGAGCCTCTGAAAGCCTAAGCCAGTTTCCTGTAGGGACAAGTCTGGATATCCTTTGCTTCTTGATCGAGGCAAAGCAGGTCGGGACAGCTGCACTATTTCCGATTGAGTCGGCAGTCCGCTTGAACGGAACGGGGTGTTACACTACCTATCATCTCTGAATACCTTGATGTCTTTCCTGAGGATCTCCCAGGCTTACCCCCAGACCGAGAAGTTAAATTCTCCATTGACTTAGTGCCAGGAGCAGCACCAGTATCCCAAAATCCCTACAGAATCAACAAGAAGGAGATAATAGAACTAAATGAGCAAATCAAAGAACTAGAAGACAAATGCTTCATTAGGTCTAGTGTCTCACCCTGGGAAGCTCCAGTATTATTTATGCCCAAGAAGGACGGGACATCTCGAATGTGTATTGACTATAGGGCTTTGAATGCCTTAACAATTAAGAATAAGTATCCCCTGCCCATGATAGATGACCTATTTGATCAGTTGAGTGGAGCTCGGGTATTTTCAAAGATTGATTTGAGGTCTGGATACCACCAAGTAAGGGTGAGAAAGAAAGACATCCCTAAAACTGCTTTCAATACCCGGAACGGACACTACGAGTTCCTAGTAATGCCGTTCGGGTTGACGAATGCACCAGCAGTTTTTATGAACTTGATGAACAAAGTATTTCAGAAATATCTAGACAAGTTTGTAGTGGTCTTTATTGATGATATTTTGATCTACTCCAAGACCCCCGAAGAACATGAAGAACATTTGAGGTTAGCATTGGAGACTTTGAGGAAGGAAAAACTTTATGAAAAATTATCTAAATGTGCTTTCTTCCTAGACAAAGTAGAATTCTTGGGACATGTTGTGACTGGAGATGGAATAGCAGTAGATCCTAAGAAGATAGCTGCAGTAGAATCCTGGCCCACTCCAGACTCTGTAGCAAAGATTAGAAGCTTCCTGGGACTAGCTGGCTACTATCGGAAGTTTGTGAAGGACTTTGCTAGAATTGCTGAGCCCATGACAAAATTAACAAGGAAGGATGAAGAGTTCACCTGGACTGATGAATGTCAGCATGCTTTCGAGGAATTGAAGAAAAGGCTGACTACTGCCCCTATTCTGACCTTACCTTCTGGAACCGGAGGTTTCGCTATTTACAGTGATGCTTCTGGAAAAGGTCTAGGTTATGTTTTGGAGCAGAACAAGAAAGTAATAGCATATGCCTCTAGACAGCTTTGACCCCATGAGAAGAATTATCCAACTCATGATTTAGAATTGGCAGCTGTCATTTTTGCTCTTAAACTATGGAAGCATTATCTTTATGGAGAAACGGTAAAAATATTTACGGACCATAAAAGCCTAAAATATATCTTCACCCAGAAAGAGCTAAACATGAGGCAAAGAAGATGGCTGAAACTAATGAAAGACTTTGATATCACCCTCCAATATCATCCTGGGAAGGCCAATGTAGTTGCTGATGCTCTAAGCAGATATCCTATGGCGATGTACTTGACTATGGACAGACACCTGCTAGAGGACTTGGAAAGTTTAGGTATTGAAGTAATTATTCCAGGAAAAGAAGGCCAAATGATGAACTTGCAGATTCAGTCTACTTTAATAGACAAGATCAAGGAGACTCAGTTTCAAGACGAAGGCCTGCGAAGCCTTCGAGGACAAGTGCAAGCTGGATTAGTGGAAGATTTCAGAATTCATGAAGATGGATCACTGAGGCATGGCGATAGATTATGTGTACCTCGAGGAGACATAAGAGAAGAAATTATGCAAGAGGCGCACAGATCACAATACTCTATACATCCAGGAGCCAACAAGATGTACAAGGACCTGAGGACGCATGTTTGGTGGCATGGCATGAAAAGAGAAGTAGCCAGGTTCGTATCTCGTTGTTTAGTGTGCCAGCAAGTCAAGGCAGAAAGACAAAGACCTGGAGGATTGCTTCAACCACTGCCCATTCCGGAGTGGAAGTGGGAACATATCACAATGGATTTTGTTTCCGGACTTCCAAGGACACCTAGTGGAAAGGATGCAATTTGGGTGATAGTAGATAGACTGACCAAATTTGCTCATTTTCTACCTTTCAAAGTGGGACTATCTACAGAAAAGCTGGCAGATTTATATATCAGACACATTGTCAGGCTGCATGGAGTTCCAGTAAGTATTGTCTTCGACCGAGATTCAAGGTTCACATCTCACTTCTAGAAGAGTTTACAAGCCAGCTTGGGGACACAACTCAAATTCAGCACAGCTTATCATCCCCAAACCGATGGACAATCGGAACGTACAATCCAGACACTTGAAGATATGCTCCGTACATGTGTTCTAGATTTTGGAGGATCCTGGGAAGACTACCTACATCTTGTGGAGTTCTCTTATAATAACAGTTACCAAGCAAGTATTGAGATGACTCCATTTGAAGCTCTGTATGGACGAAGATGTCGTACCCCGCTATCATGGGACGACGTTGGAGAAAGAGCCCTGCTGGGACCAGAGATGGTGATCGATTCAACTGAGAAGGTAAAGCAAATAAGGGACAGACTTCGAGTGGCTCAAGACAGGTAACGACATTGGGCAAATAGCCACCGAAGGCCCTTGGAATTTGAGGTAATTAAATTTATAAATTCAAGTCAATTTAAACATTTTGATTATGGAACTAAGACTTGATTATGACTTTATTAAAGGTTGGAGAGTTGGTATTCTTAAAGATTTTCCCGACACGTGGCACCATTAGGTTCGGAAGGAGTGGAAAACTCAGCCCAAGATTTATTGGACCTTTTGGCATTCAGGAGAAAATCGGAGAAGTGGCATACCGACTGGCATTGCCACCCTCTTTGGATGGAGTCCATAACGTCTTCCACGTGTCGCAGCTGAGAAAGTACGTGTCAGACCCCAGCCATATTTTGGATCACTCAGAGCTTGAAGTAGGTCCAAGTTTGACTTACCAAGAGCAACCCGTGGAGATACTGGATCGATCGGAGAAAGTTCTGTGGAACCAGGTTATCTCCCTGGTTCGCGTAGCTTGGAAGGACCATTCTCCCGGCGAATCCACCTGGGAGCGAGAAGACGAGATTAGAGAGCGATACCCCTATCTTTTTGAACCCGGAGGTATATTTTATTTCTCGGCTTTTCCTTTCGTGCCTTTGTTATTCTTAAATTTCGAGGACGAAATTTTTGTAAGTTGGGTAGGTTGTAAATCCCCTGAATTTTTAAATTATTAAATCTTGGATTTTTCTCAATTTTCTGGAATTTTCTGGGAATTTTCTGTAATTAAAATCAAGGCTCTTAATTATTAAATGATTTTCAATTGTTAATAAATAATATTAAAATATCATGAAAATAATATTTTTGGGTGTAAAATAGAAAATTGGACTTAGGCTAATTTTTCTGGGCCTCAGACCTATTTTTAAATGCCTAAAAACTATTTTAATTAATTAATTAATTAACTATTTATTTTATTATTTTTATTATTATTATTTTATTTATCTCGGCCCAGCCCGCACCCTGGCCCATTGGGCCGCGGCCCAGCCCGCTAAATCCGGCCCAGACCCAAACCCTACCGGGTTGGGTCGGGTTCACCCGAACCCGACCCGCCGCCAGCCCGACCCGCCCGAACGGTCCCCCCACGCTGCCCGACTCCAGCGCCGCCCTCCGCGCGCAGCGCCGCGTCCACCGCGCCACCTCCCCCTCTTCTCCGCCGAGTCCGGCCCAGCAACCGCCCTCCTCCTCCTTTATAAACCCTCTCTTCCCCCATTCTTCTTCCTCCTCCTCCGGCCACCTCTCAAAACCCTAACCCTAGCCGCGCTACGCCCTTCACCGCCGTCGTCCCTCTCCTCGACGACCACCGCCGCCTCGCCCCGACCTCGTCGCTGCCCAGCCACCCTGCCACCGCCGTCGCCGTCGCCTCCAGCCGCGTCCCCCTCTTCTTCCCGTGGACAGCAGCCGCAGCGCCGCCCTGGGCCGCCCCCGCGCCGCCGCCTCCGCCCGGACGCTGCGCCGCCCTCCGCCGCAGCACCCTCGGCCTCCCCGCCGCCGTGCCGACCACCGGCCACCGCCGCAGCAAGCCGAGCCCTAACCCTAACCCTAATTCAGATTCCCGTGTCCGACACGAGTCGGACACGACTCGACCCTAATTTTCGGGTCCCCTTCAGGTGCGTATAACTTTTTGTTCGTAGCTCCATTTTTAATTCCGCAAATTGCGTTGGGAAGCCTGTATAACCCTCTCGGTGCCCGGACAAACCGCTCGGGGCATCGCGTCCTGTGGTGATCGCACACCGCGATCCAAAAACAGGAAAAACCAGACCCTGTTTCACCCCGGAACTGAGTGCGTCCCGCCAAACGGGATGACTTGGTCGCGTGCGGTCTTCACAGATATGTGCGCGTCGTCGATACGGACGTGTGAGATTTTTCGGAAGCTGATTCGGGTGTGCGTGCACACCGGAATCAACGCGTATCCGCGGACATCGCCCCATATCCGACTTTTTTGTAATTCGCCCTAACTTCTTGTACACTCGTCAGATCGAGACAAAACTTATGCCATCGGACTCGTAGCAATACGCTGGTCCTGTGGGTCAAGTTTGGCTTGATTCTGAGGACGTTGACGAAATCGCGTGCCGTGGGCCCCACAGGCCCCGCTCGACGGGCGATTTTTGTGTTCGGCTCATCGGAATCCAAATCTGGAAGTTCCGTTGGGTTCGTATCAGCGTTCCTGACCTGTTGACACTAAGTTTGGTGAATTTGGAGACCGTTGACCCGGACACGTTTTTCGGTGCAAAGCGGGCCCACCGGCGGACCCCGTTTTGACCCGAAACTGTCGTTTTTGCCCTTATCTCCAAATTGGACCCAAGGACAGGCGTTTCTAGCTATTTGACATCTTCTGAGCATGATGGTAATGTCTATTTCAGCTTTTGGACTCATTTCTGGAAATTTCCCCAAGAACCAATTTTAATCAGATCCAAACAACAGGCAAGTACCTGCACTTCAAGTTAAATCTTTATATTGTGATAATTAATTCCCTGCTTTAATAGTACCCTTGATGATTACACCTAGTGTTAGAAATGCTGGATTTCATATCTTGAATATTGGAGTTCATGTCTTGTTTTTTTATGTCGGGTGGGAGAATACTAGAAGGCATGTAGTTTACCCTTCCCCTTGTCATGTTTAATAGCTGTTGGTACTTGACTGTACCTCAGCCGGATCTCGATTTTCCCTGTTTAATAGCCGTTTATGACGGCCGGATTAGCCTTATAAACCCCTACATGCCAACTATGTATTCTAAAAACAAACACAAGTTCACACAGATAGTTTCTGGTCATGTTATATTTCTTGCTGACTGTTGTAGTTTCATTTCCTGTCTCATTTATTTTCTGCTTTCTCATATCCCTGTTTACAGCATTAACTCTGAGATATTGATGTTCTCTTATGCAGTTTCTCAACATGATATTCAATTTAATTGTCATAAATATTTAGTTTAACCTTGTTGTGCACTGTGTACTTTGCTCCTTTCCTGACTGGATCTGTTGATTTAGGCGATGATGAGGACCTTGCCCCTACTTATTATGGTCCCTATGAGGGGACTGATGATACCTATGAGGAGCCAGAACCCACCTAGGAGACCCCTGCTGCAGAGTAGCTAGTAGTAGCTATCTTTTATTTCTGTTTCTTATCTTATTAATCGGGTTTGTCCCCGATTCCATTCTGAATTGCTGTACTAAAATATTTGAATCTGTGGTCGTATTTATTTCAGTTGTAATCTTAAATTTCTGTTCTCATTAGTATCTTGCCTATGTTATTTGTGAATGAGCTAGTTAGTAAATATGGATTTGACCTAGACAGCGTACTACCGCCGACTCTGCGGCGTAGGCTGGACGTACGCACGCACTCGTACCCGAACTTCCGGGTGCGGGTCGTGACATGATGTGTTCTTGGTATAGACTGGTTGAGTCAGTACCATGAGACCCTAGATTGCCGGCTTGGACGGGTTATATTTAGACCGCCTGGACATCCAGAGTTTAAGTTTCTTCAGGGAGCCAAAGAGCAAGGTGTTCAGCCTACTCATAGGGTACTATCTGTAGAAGGGGAGTCAGGTTACCCAAGAGTTATATCAGAGTTTGTGGATGTATTCCCCGATGATCTTCCAGGCTTACCACCTGATCGAAAAATATAATTCACAATAGACTTGACTCCAGGAGCGGAGCCTATCACTTTATCAGTGTACCGGCTAGCACCTAAGGAGTTAGTGGAATTGAAGGAGCAAGTTGATGATATTATGGAGAAGGGTTTCATTCGGCCCAATGTTTCACCATGGGAAGAACTGTCACGACCCTCACCCGGTGTAAGGGTACAAGTCAAAAACAACGCCCAGCCTACGCCGCAGAATCGGTGGTAGAACGATGTCTGGGTAATCTATCTAACAATATAATGAACCACCAATAATGATAATATACTCAATCACAGAACTAAGATGGAAATGAACACGAATCAAATAAAGAATAGAATAGTCACAATACAACTCATGAGTCTAAAATAATACATCAAGGAGTCTGAAAGAAATAACAAGAATAAGCTGGAGACAAATCCAGTACAAAAGAATACTACGAAGCTACAACACCCGGGTCAACTGTTTCAGTTGGGATAAGTCCCTCCTGAACCAGGGTCTCGGAATCTAAACCCATAATATCCCGAGGTCCATAATAGGTAGGGTACCACTCCTCAGTATCATCTGGAAAAATATATCTAGTCAGGAAAGGAGCAGAGTACATCTCTAACATCAGTTCTAATCAATGATAAAAACTATGTAACAGTAAACAGATATGAATATACAAGATGCACAATAGATACAAAAGATATATATACAATAAGGAAATACAGGAATAAATACAATAATGAACAATATGCCAATGAACAAGAATACTAATGACTAAGTGTGTGAGCACTAGCTTAACATGTGATCGACTTGGGCAAGATGCAATGCGGCCTGGCTAATCATACGTGCGGTGTATGATCAACACTATTCAGTAATCAGTACGTGATATAATAGGGATATTGATCACATATCTATACTAATACTCTCCACCCTCGACTGGTATAATAGATCCAACCACGGTATGCTATGGCTCGAGATTCTCCAAGAAGATAGCGACTCTTCCCGAGAATCAGTGTATGTACATGTACAAGATAACCAATGAAACAATACTTGCACCATATACACCATATACCAAGGAATAATATCTCATGACGAGATCCGGATATACCAATCCGTGTAACCATAGTGTCAAGAGAACATGGATATCTATACTAGATACAATGAACATAGAGGATATCATAAATGAGAAACTATCAGAGAATGTACTCACCTGAAGTCTAATGAATAGTCTCACAAATGTCTGACACGGTGTCTCGAAGACCTAGATATGGAATACAACATCAATACAAGGTTCCAAAAAGAGAATAAGTTAAACTAGTCAACTTCTAGGTCAATAAGTCAATTTTAAGTCAAAAGTCAACTATGGTCAACTCTAAGGTCAACTATGGTCAACTATAGTCAAACCAAGGTCAACTATCTATTTCTAGGTTGCACAAATCTAACACAAAATCTTGGGTCAAGATACTAAATCTAAGTCATAAAAACCTCATCTTAAATAGTTAGGATACCGTATCTCTGGATACGTAATTCCCAAGGTAAAACATCAATAATATAAATCAAACAATTATTTATAATAATATAGAATCATAATTTACACATCAAATAGGTACCATGGTTTTGAACCAACTTGGTATCTCAATAATAATCACAATCTTGATACCCAAACCCAGTATCTTGAGTATCCCAACTTACCTTGGTTTCTTCAAGGTAATACCCAATACCTTGGTATAATAATTACCCTTATATATAATATATATATATACTAATATTATACATATAAGGAATATAGCAATAATAATATATTATCTCAATATATATATATATATATATATATATATATATATATATATATATATATATATATATATATATATATATATAAAATCTGCCAACCGTCGCTGAAAACTGTGTTGAAAAATACTGATTTTATGATACGCTGCCTTTAGTGACAGTTCTGCCTGTCACTGAAGCTGCCGTCGCTGCTGCTGCTGTATTCCCACTGCTGCTGCTGCTGTTTTGGTGACGGTTTACAACCATCACCGATCCTGCTGTCGCTGCTGCTGCTATTAAATTTTTCGCTACTGCTGTATTAATGCCAACGACTGCTGTCATTAATAGCCCGCCACTGCTACAACGGCTGCTGCTGTATTAAATGACAGTGGCTGTTCTCATTAATACCTCCGTCGCTAAAAATCTGTAATATATATATATATATATATATATACCAATAAACTATACATACACCCTCCCTATTAATATGTACATACTAGGACATAGCCTCAACACACACACACATGCATAAATACATAATATTATACATCTATATATATATATATATATATATATATATATATATATATATATATATATATATATATATATATATATATAAATAATCCTATAACAACTATAAATAATATAATTACCCAATTAAGCATACATATATATTATAAAAACATATACGTATATATCCATACAATATATTATAACCTATATATTAATGCATGTAGAAGAAAGCTACATATATATATATATATATATATATATATATATATATATATATATATATATATATATATATATATCCTCTTAGTACATATATAGTACATAGATCTATGATACAATAAACACTATAATAAATACACTATAATACATATATAATATCTATATATATATATATATACACACAATTATAACTCAAGAATTAAAAGCACAATAATTAGATCTACACATAAATACATAACATATGGAGAGTATCACACCGTATCCCACTAGATCTAGGATACGCATGTGACACGAGTCCACCACACATCCAATTACACCCCGAAGGACACAAACAAATAACATATATTATTTATGAATAATACGAAGTGTCAAATATAGATCTACGTGTCCGTGTCAAAATACGACAAGTGCAAAGTCCCGTGTCGGAGGAAAAATCCCCAAAATAACACGTATCACCAAATTATTTGGATACGACCTACACGTACCTAATTGTGGACACGACACTAGCCCCAAATACATAAATACATGCCAAATTGATCTATAGGATCAATTGACACATACAACAAATATCAAACTCGGAATTTTTTCAAAATTGACACAAAAAGTATCATAACTTTCTCAATAGGCCTCCTATGAACACAAAACCAAATTCTATGGGTAGTCTATACATATGGGTTGATTTTTTATGATTAAATCTCAGATTTAGAAGCTATTTTAAGGGAAAAACTGAATTGTACCTATTGGGAGATGGATTCCAAATAAAACCTCCAATTGAGATAAAATTGCTTCCAACATGTAGATCCTTGCTCCTCTTTATAGATCCTTGCTTCCTCCTTCTAGATCCTTGCTTCTTAAGTCTCTAATGATGATTTGGAAAGGAATTGGAATGAAATTTGATAGAGAAATGAAGTAGGAATGAAGGTAATTTGGTAATGGGAAATTCTAGATCTAGATTTGGAATGAAAAGAGGAGAGAGAAATTTTCCCTCTATTTAAATAGGCCGGCCCCTATTTCCCCTCCCTCAAGTTATCATATAATGTCCAATATACCTCTTGGGGCCTCTCATGAAGAAATAATTAAGGAAGGAAGCTTCTAGTCCAATAATTTAATTAACTTAATCTATTTCTTAACAATGAGCTTTCTAAATGGGCTAAGTCTAACTAATTAATTTATGTTGGTCCATGGGTCCAAACTAAACTAGTTAGGTCCACTAACACAAGTCTAAATTAATAACTAACATCTAATAACAATTAAATAATACAACAAATACTTATTTATCAAGCACAATATTTAATTAAATAGGAAATTAGTAAAATATCCTTTCCTAGAAAATGTGGTAGTGACAAGTCTACCCTCCTTAAAAAAATTCGTCCTCGAAATTCAAAGACAAAAACTACCCCCAGAAAATAATAGAACAAAACTAAAGAATCATAACTAACTATGAAAGAACATAACAATGAACAGAACATAACTAGAAAATAACATACCTCAAGTCACAAATAAATATGGATAACGCTCTCGCATTTCATCCTCTCTCTCCCAGGTAGACTCCCCCGGAGAGTGATGCCTCCATGCGACGCACACCAAAGGAATAGTCTGGTTCCTCAGCACCTTCTCTCTGTGATCCAAAATCTCAACTGGCTGCTCTGGATAGCTAAGAGTATGGCCCACTTCTATCTCCAAGTGATCCAATACATAACTAGGATCTGCCCCGTATTGTCTCAACTGTGACACGTGAAATACGTTGTGCACTCCCTCCAATGCAGGTGGCAAGTCTAGTCTATAAGCAACTGCACCGACCCTCTCTAGAATAGTAAAAGTTCCGATGAATCGCGGACTAAGCTTTCCGCCTCCACCGAAGCGAATCGTGCCTCGTGTCGGAGAAATACTCAGAAACACCAAACCACCCACCTAGAACAAAATACCACCTTAATAACTTAATCTATAACAAACAACCAAGAACAAACACAAAACAAAATCTAAACTATACCTCGAACTCCAAAGGTCTCCGATGACTATCGGCCCAATGCCGCTGTCTGTCCTGCGCCACTCGAAGTCTGTCTCTGATCAACTGAACCTTCTCTGCTGCATCCACAACCATCTCTGGCCCAAGCAAAACTCTTTCTCCAATATCGTCCCAAGACAAAGGAGTACGACACCTCCGACCGTACAGAGCTTCAAAAGGTGACATCTTTATACTGGCCTGGTAACTGTTGTTGTAAGCAAACTATACCAAATGGAGATGGTCCTCCCAAGAACCCCCAAAATCTAGTACACAAGTGCGTAACATATCCTTGAGAGTCTGAATAGTCCTCTCTGACTGCCCATCTGTCTGGGGTTGATATGCAGTACTGAACTTGAGCTGAGTGCCCAAACTCTCCTGCAAACTCCTCCAAAAATGAGAAGTGAAATGACTATCCCGATCTGAGACTACGCTGACGGAAACTCCATGTATCCTAACGATCTGTCTCACATACATCTCTGCCAGCTTCTCCGTAGACAAACCCACTTTGAAAGGCAAGAAATGGGCCGACTTGGTCAACCTATCAACGATGACCCAAATTGCGTCTTTCCCTCCTGGAGATCGTGGAAGTCCGGACACAAAATCTATAGTAATGTGTTCCCATTTCCATTCTAGAATGGGTAATGGCTGAAGTAAACCTCCTGGCCTCTGTCTCTCGGCTTTTACCTGCTGGCACACTAAGCATCTGGATACAAACTGTGCCACTTCCTTCTTCATGCCATACCACCACACACTCTCTCGCATATCCCGATACATCTTGTTAGCACCTGGATGCATGGAATACTGAGAGCGATGCGCTTCCTGTAACACCTTCTCACGCAGCTCCCCACTAAGCACACACAATCTAACTCCATGCCTCAAAGATCCATCCTCAGCAATAGTAAAATCACCTTCCAATCATGTTCTCACCTAAGCTCTGATACTCCTTAGAGATGCATCCTCATACTGTGCTGCCTTGATCATGTCCATCAAATCTGAATGTATCTGCAATCCCCACATCTTTATAGCACTACCAGGAATAATCACCTTAATGCCCAAGCTCTCCAAGTCCTCCAACAAATATTGATCATGTGTCAAGAACATAGCTACCGGATACCTGCTCAAAGCATCGGCAACTATATTAGCTTTACCAGGATGATATTGCAAAGAGATATCAAAATCCTTCATCAGTTTCAACCACCGACGCTGCCTCATGTTCAACTCCTTCTACGTAAAAATATACTTCAAGCTTTTGTGGTCTGTGAAGATCTCCACACGCTCTCCGTACAAATAATGTTTCTACAGCTTCAGGGCGAATATGACTACTGTTAACTCCAAATAATGGGTAGGATAGTTCTTTTCATGAGGATGCAATTGCCTGGATGCATAGGCAATCACTTTTTCATGCTGCTGAAGAACACAACCCAAACCCCTCCCCGATGCATCACTATAAATAGTGAAATTTTGGACCCTGATGGCAACGTCAAAATAGGAGCAGACGTCAACCTCTTCTTCAACTCCTCAAAAGCAACCTAGCAATCCTCCGTCCAAACAAACTCCACATCCTTCATTGTGAGTCTGGTCATCGGCTCGGCAATCCTCGAAAAATCTTGCACAAACTTCCTGTAGTAGCCTGCCAATCCCAAGAAACTCCTGATCTCTGCTACCGAACTCGGGGTCTTCTAAGATTTTACTGCTGAAATCTTCTTCGGATCCATGGAAATACTATCACCAGTCACAACATGCCCCAAGAATTCCACCTTGTCCTGGAAAAACTCACACTTGGACAACTTCTCATACAGCTTCTCCTTCCTCAGCACATCCAACACAATCCTCAAATGCTCCTTATGCTCCTCCGATGTCCTCGAGTATATGAGTATGTCATCGATGAATATCACCATGAACTTGTCAAGGTACTAGTGGAATACTTTGTTTATCAAGTTCATAAATATCGCCGGTGCATTAGTCAAACCAAACGACATCACCATAAACTCGTACTGACCATACCAAGTTCTGAAAGCAGTCTTCGGTATGTTCTCTGGCTTCACCTTCACCTGGTGGTAGCCTGATCTTAAATCTATCTTAGAAAACACCTTCGCACCACTCAACTGATCAAAAAGATCATCAATCCGTGGTAAAGGATACTTATTCTTGATATTGAGATTATTCAAAGTCCTGTAATCAATGCATATATGCACCGATCCATCCTTCTTCGGTACAAACAATACCGGGGCTCCCCATGGTGAAGAACTCGATCTGATAAACCCCTTATCCTGTAATTCATCCACCTGCTTCTTCAACTCGACCAGCTCATTGTTGTTTACTCTATAGACATGCTGAGAAATTGGTTCTGCACCTGGCACCAAGTCTATAGAAAATTTAACATCTCGATCTGGCGGCAATCCTAGCAATTTCTCAGGAAACACATCCAAGAACTCTGCTATCAACGGATGCGGCAACTCCTTGTCTTCCACCATAGCTCCACAAATAATGCCTTCTCCCTGCTTTGTAGCTCCTCTAGCAAACTCGAACTCTGGCTCTCCTGGCGGACCAAACAAAACTTTACCTCCTCTACAATCTATGCTAGCACGGTGCCTACTCAACCAATCCATCCCGAGTACAATATCGTAGCTCGGAAGTGGCATTACAAGTAGACATGCACTCAACTCCCGGCCTTCCAGAGTAACTCTTCGATCCTTACAAATATCATTAACCAGGATAATGCCTCCCCCGGTCATGATCTTGCAGGTCCTAAGCAAAGACTCAGCTACCAAACCATGCTTCAGAGCAAAAAAAATAGATACAAAACTATGGGAAGCACCACTATCAAACAAAGCTAAAGCTGGAATAAAATCGAGAAGAATAGAACCTGCGATGACATCTCCGGTGGGTTCATCCTCCTCGACGGTCATAGCAAACGCTCGTCCCTGCCGAACACCTCCCTACTGCTGATGCTGGACAAAATAATATTGCTGTGTCAGAAGCGGTCCCCTCGGCTGTGCTGCAGGTGGTCTCGTCTGTGCCCTCGGAGCTGAAGCTGCTCCCTGAAGTGCACGACGAGGACACTCCCTCGATTGATGCCCTTCAGTACCACAATACAAACAAACTCCTAACCTCCTCCTGCAAACTTCCCAGATATGGCTGGACTTCTTGCAGTAGTGGCATGGAGCTTGTTGTGACTGTCTCTGCTGCTAAGGTGCCTGGTGAAAAGATGCCCTAGCTAAAGTCTGGTTCTGCTGTGGCTGCTGGAAAGGTCTGGACTGGAAATGAGGACGTTTGGCAGATACTGCACTGTCGTTGGCCCCCAAAAAAGAATCATGGTCTCCCTTGGGCTTTAAACCCAACTCCCGCTCAACCTTGCGTGCCTCCGTAAGTATCTCCGAGTATGTCTCATAAAAAGATGAAATAAGAATCTTCACTTCCCAGTTTAGAACCTCACGAAAACGAATAGCTCGAACTTCTGGCTCTCTCACCAGATACTCTGTAAATTGGGTCAACCTACCGAACTCTATAGCGTACTCCTCCACAGACATGCTCCCCTGAATGAGACTCTCAAACTGTCTCCCCAAGTCTAGCTTGTCTGTCCGAGCAAAAAACTTCTTCTTGAAAAGGTTGAATATCTCCCAAGATTGTCCTGCGTCAACCAGAATCGGCTCATTCATGAACCAAGTACGAGCAACATCGAACAGTAGAAGTCCTACCGCCTCAACCTTCAGATCCTCAGAAAGACGGGACACCCTCATAAGACGCTCAATGTTCTCGAGCCAATCATCAGCATAGATGATGCCCTCCGTCCCATTGAAAACCCTAGGCTCCAGTTTCTTGAAGTCCTAAATGTTGCCTGGCCGAAGCTGAGCAACCTGAGGAACATCCTGCTACTGGACTGGAACTCCTCTCTCAACTATAGCATGAGCAAGCTGATGAGCACTCTCGATGCCCTGTCATAGAAAGTCGGTCTGCCTCTGATGTGCCTCTGACTGAGCCCTCTGTGCCTCGAGCATCTCACGAAATAGTGTAAACATCTGTGACGTCTCTGCTGGCACAGGAGGTGGAGGTGGAAGCCTCTCAGATACAGCTGGCACAGTCCTCTGAGTAGGTGGTGGACCTCCGAAAGCAGCTGACACTCCAATCACTGGAGAAGTGACTGGTGCAGGCCCTCGGGATATCGCGGACCTCTTAGAAACTGCTCTCCCCTGCTGCGATCTAGTCTTAGGCGGCATCCTGAGACAAAGCGAAAGAAAGAATCAATATGGCACAAGATGTAAGACTTTCAAGGAAAGGACAGATTAAGAGATCAAGTGTCAATATCAAAGGAGAATAGTTGAATCAAAATAATTTTCCTAGGTGTGATTGAGTATCTCAGCCTATATCCCATATTCTATCGCAGGCTCGTAGTAGTACAACTAAATTATCGTACTACCACGATATCACATACTTTATAAAGCTAGATCTGCATGGGCCACCACTAAAAATGTGTCACGATCGGCATCCGGTGTAAGGATACAAGTCGGAAACAACGCCCAGCCTACGCCGCAGAATCGGCGGTAGAACGCTGTCTGGGTAATCTATCTAACAATATAATGAACCACCAATAATGATAATATACTCCAACACAGAACTAAGATGGAAATGAACACGAATCAGATAAAGAATAGAATAGTCACAATACAACTCATGAGTCTAAAATAATAAATCAATGAGTCTGAAAGAAATAAAAAGAATAGTTGGAGACAAATCCAGTATAAAAGAATACTACGAAGCTACAATACCCGGGTCAACTGTTTCAGTTGGGATAAGTCCCTCCTGAACCAGAGTCTCGAAATCTAAGTCCACAACATCCTGAGGTCCATAATAGGTAGGGTACCACTCCTCAGTGTCATCTGGAAAAATATATCCAGTCAGGAAAGGAGCAGAGTACATCTCTAACAGCAGTTCTAATCAATGATAAAAACTATGTAACAGTAAATAGATGTGAATATACAAGATGCACAATAGATACAAGAGATATATATACAATAAGAAAATACTGAAATAAATACTATAATGAACAATATGCCAATGAACAAGAATACTAATGACTAAGTGTGTGAGCACTAGCTTAACATGTGATCGGCTTGGGCAAGATGCAATGCGGCCTGGCTAATCATACGTGCGGTGTATGATCAATACTATTCAGTAATCAGTACTTGATACAATAGGGATATTGATCACATATCTATACTAATACTCCTCGCCCTCGATTGGTATAATAGATCCAACCACGGTATGCTATGGTACGAGATTCCCCACGAAGATAGCGACTCTTTCCTAGAATCAGTGTCTGTACTTGTACAAGATAACCAATAAAACAATACTTGCACCATATACACCATATACCAAGGAATAACATCTCATGACGAGATCCGGATATACCAATCCGTGTAACCATAGTGTCAAGAGAACATGGATATCTATACTAGATACAATGAACATAGATGATATCATAAATGAGAAACTATCAGAGAATGTACTCGCCTGAAGTCTAATAAATAGTCTCACAGATGTCTGACACGGTGCCTCGAAGACCTAGATATGGAATACAACATCAATACAAGGTCCCAAAAAGAGAATAAGTTAAACTAGTCAACTTCTAGGTCAATAAGTCAATTTTAAGTCAAAAGTCAACTATGGTCAACTCTAAGGTCAACTATGGTCAACTATGATCAAACCAAGGTCAACTATATATTTCTAGGTTGCACAAATCTAACACAAAATCTTGGGTCAAGATACTAAATCTAAGTCATAAAAACCTTATCTTAAATAGTTAGGATACCGTATCTCTGGATACGTAATTCCCAAGATAAAATATCAATAATATAAATCAAACAATTATTTATAATAATATAGAATCATAATTTACACATCAAATAGGTACCGTGATTTTGAACCAACTTGGTATCTCAATAATAATCACAATCTTGATACCCAAACCCCGTATCTTGCGTATCCCCACTTACCTTGGTTTCCTCAAGGTAATACCCAATAACTTGGTATAATAATTACCCTTATATAATATATATATATATACTAATATTATACATATAAGGAATATAGCAATAATAATATATTATCTCAATATTAATACATACACACATATATATATATATATATATATATATATATATATATATATATATATATATATATATATATATATATATAAGTATATATATATAAAATTTGCCAACCGTCGCTGAAAACTGTGTTAAAAAACACTGATTTTCTGATACGCTGCCTTTAGTGACAGTTTTGCCTGTCACTGAAGCTTCCGTCGCTACTGCTGCTGGATTCCTACTGCTGCTGCTGCTATTTTGGTGATGGTTTGCGACCGTCACCGGTCCTGCTGTCGCTGCTGCTGCTATTAAATTTCCTGTTGCTGCTGTATTAATGACAGCGGCTGCTGTCATTAATAGCCCGCCATTGCTACAGCGGCTGCTGCTGTATTAAATGACAGTGGCTGCTGTCATTAATACCTTCGTCGCTAAAAACCTGTAATATATATATATATATATATATATATATATATATATATATATATATATATATATATATATATATATATATAAATACTAATAAACTATACATACACCCTCCCTATTAATATGTACATACTAGGACATAGCCTCAACACAGACATGCATAAATACATAATATTATATATATATATATATATATATATATATATATATATATATATAATCCTATAATAACTATAAATAATATAATTACCCAATTAAGCATACATATATATTATAAAACATATACATATATATCCATACAATATATTATAACCTATATATTAATGCATGTAGAAGAAAGCTACATATATATATATATCCTCTTAGTACATATATAGTACATAGATCTATGATACAATAAACACTATAATAAATATACTATAATACATATATAATATCTATATATATACACACAATTATAACTCAAGAATTAAAAGTACAATAATTAGATCTACACATAAATACACAATATATGGAGAGTATCACACCGTATCCCAGTAGATCTAGGATACACATGTGACACGAGTCCACCACACATCCAATTGTACCCCGAAGGACACAAACAAATCATATATATTATTTATGAATAATACGAAGTGTCAAATATAGATCTACGTGTCCGTGTCAAAATACGACATGTACAAAGTCCCGTGTCGGAGGAAAAATTTCCAAAACAACACGTATCACCAAATTATTGGAATACGACCTACACGTACCCAATTATGGACATGACACTAGCCCCAAATACATAAACACATGCCAAATTGATCTATAGGATCAATTGACACACACAACAAATGTTAATCTCAAAATTTCCTCAAAATTGACACAAAAAGTACCATAACTTTCTCAATAGGCCTCCTATGAACACAAAACCAAATCCTATGGGTAGTCTATGCATATGGGTTAATTTTTTATGATTAAATCTCCGATTTATAAGCTATTTTAAGGGGAGAAACTGAATTGTACCTATTGGGAGATGGATTCCCAATGAAACCTCCAATTGAGATAAAATTGCTTCCAACTTGTAGATCCTTGCTTCTCTTTGTAGATCCTTGCTTATTCCTTCTAGATCTTTGCTTCTCAAGTCTCTAATGATGATTTGGGAAGGAATTAGAATGAAATTTGGTAGAAAAATGAAATGGGAATGAAAAAAAATTTGGTAGTGGAAAATTCTAGATCTAGATTTGGAATAAAAAGAGGAGAGAGATATTTCTCTCTCTATTTAAATAGGCCAGCCCCTATTTCCCATCCCTTAAGTTATCATATAATGTCCAATATACCCCTTGGGGCCTCTCATGAAGAAATAATTAAGGAAGGAAGCTTCTAGTCCAATGATTTAATTAATTTAATCCATCTCTTAACAATGGGCTTTCTAAATGGGCTAAGTGTAACTAATTAATTCATGTTGATCCATGGGTCCAAACTAAACTAGTTAGGTCCACTAACACAAGTCCAAATTAATAACTAACATCTAATAACAATTAAATAATACAAAAAATAATTATTTATCAAGCACAATATTTAATTAAATAGAAAATTACTAAAATATCATTTCCTATAAAATGTGGTAGTGACAAGCACCCATATTATTTGTGCCGAAGAAGGATGGGACAGTACGCCTGTGTATTGATTACAGAGCACTGAACGCCATAACCATCAAGAACCGGTATCCCTTGTCATGCATTGACGATCTATTCGATCAGTTGAGTGGTGCGAGTGTATTCTCAAAGATCGATCTTAGATCCAGTTATCACCAGATTAGAGTGAGGAAGGAGGATATACCGAAGACAGCCTTCAGGACCAAGTATGGACACTATGAATTCTTAGTTATGCCATTTGGTTTAACCAACGCGCCAGCTGTGTTCATGAGTTTGATGAACAGAGTTTTTCATCAGTATTTGGACAAGTTCGTGGTTGTGTTTATTGATGACATCTTGATATATTCCAAGAGCCACGAAGAGCACGAGGAGCATCTCAGAATTGTGCTAGAAATGATGAGACAGGAGAAGTTATATGCTAAGCTCAGTAAATATGAGTTTTGTATGGATAAGGTACCTTTCCTGGGACATATCATCTCAGGAGAAGGACTTTCAGTTGATCCGGAGAAGGTTGCTACAATAGAAACTTGGCCTACCCCTACATCAGTTGCGGAAGTGAGAAGTTTTCTCGGACTTGCTGGATACTATCGGAGGTTTGTGGAGAATTTCTCAAGGATTGCGGAGCCTATGACGCGGTTGACATGTAAGGACCAGGAGTTTGCATGGACGGAAGATTGTCAGAAGGCCTTTGAAAAGTTGAAGAGGCGATTAACAACAGCACCGGTCATGACTCTTCTTTCATGATCGAGAGGCTTCGTTGTTTATAGTGATGCGTCAGACAGTGGACTAGGATGTGTTTTGATACAATATGGCAAAGTTATTTCTTATGCATCAAGACAACTGAAGGTTCATGAGAAGAACTACCCGATACACGATCTTGAGCTAGCTGTAGTAATATTTGCATTAAACATATGGAGGCACTATCTTTACGGAGAGAGGTTAGAAATCTTTACTGATCACAAGAGTCTGAAGTATGTCTATACTCAGAAAGAGCTCAATATGAGACAGAGATGTTGGCTTGAGTTGATGGTCAACTTTGATATAGATCTGCAGTACCATCCGGGCAAGGCGAATGTTGTAGCAGACACACTCAGCAGGAAGCCCACAGCTTATTTTTTGACGATGCAGCCCCAGCTATTAGATGATCTACAGGAGCTCAAGATAGATGTTATTTTGCCAAGGCAGAGTAGATTATTGGCGAATCTTGAAGTTAAGCCATCACTAGTGGAGAGGATTAAGGCGACATTGCCCACAGATACTAGGTTTCGGAGACTTAAAGAGAATACGAAAGCCGGCATGTAGACGAGACTTCGCATCAATAAGGACGGGACGTTAAGGTGCAAAAATTGCCTTTATATTCCGAATGGGAAGTTGAGACATGAGTTGATGTCTGAAGCACATAGCTCCATGTATTATATCCATCCGGGAGGTACTATGATGTACTGAGATTTGAGGCAGTACTATTGGTGGCATGGGATGAAGAGAGAGATTGCCCGATTTGTGACAAAATGTTTGGTCTGTCAGCAAGTTAAGGCCGAGCATCAGAGAACTGTTGGTATGTTATAGCAGCTTCCCATTCCCGAATGGAAGTGGGAACATATCACTATGGATTTCGTTACAGGATTTCTACGGAGCCCCAGTGGGAAGGATGCAGTCTGGGTTATTGTAAACCCCCTAGACCAAAAATTTTATTTTAACTAACCTAGATAGCATGATTAGGTTTTTGGTCCTAATTAGAATTTATTATTTAGTATTAAATAATTGTGCAGTGTTTGTTTGTTAGGACACCTTACCGTTGTCCCGATATTTAGGATACTACACTAGCTGTTACCCTGAAACAAATTACATACACTTGGCCGAGACATACTAACCTATCATAATGAACCTTGAGCAAACCCCGGATACCGATTTTCGTGCCTAATTTTAGTCGCACAAAAGTCGTTACAAACGTCCGTACGCAAATTAATTAAATTGCGTAATTACGTTCGTTGTCCGTTCCAATCGTAATTAAGACCCCACCTCGATCCGTCTTGACCAACCCAGATCACGATATTATTGTACCCCGAGCCTACCACACTAATGACGCTTGTGCCACCCAATTTAGATCCCCGGTTATTTATAATTAATTAAATAACACCTAGTGCATAAATTATGAATTAATTAATGTGGAGACCTGACCTCATTTGAATTAGACCCAACTCCAACCCAAACCCATCCACACACCCACAAGCCTCATACAAAACACCATACACCATCCTAGCCCAATGAGGAACACCAAACATGGTGTTTGTTTGCATTAAATCCCCAATTTTAGCTATTGTGCAAATACCAAATTGTTCAGGGGCCTAATTGCAAAATTGCAATGTGGTGTCCCCCTCTCATTGGCCCAAACCATCATGGAGAAAAGAATGTCATGCCTAAACCGTATGCATTTATTTTCCCCCCTATTTTATGTACCTACACAATTTTAATTGGTTGTATATCCACCCTACATTTGAAATGGGTCATTCCTAGCCCTCCACCCATCATGATGGAGCCTCCCCAACACCCCAAACATTTTACACAGCCGGCCCTAACCCCAAGGCAGCCCCCCCCACTCTCTCTCCTACTTATACATCAAGCTACATCACATTTAATGGGCACCCAAACCTAGAAATCTACACAAAACCCAAAACACAAACAAAAACCTAGTTCCTAAAACCTACACCCTCAGCCCTACCCCTGCCCGAGCTACCCGCCGCCCTATCCCGGCCGGCCACCGTCTCCGGCGACCCCCCAACCGACCCGACCACCCTCGCCAACCACTCCCCTACCCTCGGCCACCGCCACCCGCCGTCTGGCCGCCGGCAGCCTCCACCAGCAACTCCATCCTCGACCCGAGCCAACTCTCCCCCTCAGTCGAGCCGACCACCCGAGCATACATTGCTCCGCCGCCACAGCACGCCCGGCCGCCATCCTCTGCCGACGACTCCCCCAGACGACCACCTCCCTCCCCGTCGACTCCCAGCGCCGGACGTCACCACTGCTGGCCGTACTCGCCCCCGCAGCAGCAAACTGTTGCTAGCCGCTGCTGCTGTGTCGACGACCCCGTACGGCGCCGGAGCGCCGCCCGGCCACCTCCGTCGGCGACGATCGACCGGCAGACTCCCCTCGACCTCTCCTGCACTCCGGTGAGGTATAATTATACGTATACAGTACATTATACTTAGTATACATGGTCTGCATTGTTTCTATACTAAATAAGCATATGTGTATATGTATACTATTTTCGTATTTACGTATATACTTCTATATATATACTGTATTTTTGTGTATTTAGTATATAATAGATAGTGATATATATTGGGTTATATATATAAAGATATGTATATATATATAAATCTATATATACTATGTATTTAGTATATTAGTGTACAAATAATTTTTATGTATATAATTATGTATAAGGTGTATATGGGGTTATATATAAAATTGTATATGTATTTATATATATGTATAATTGTATAATGTATGTATATATATATATATATATGGGTATTATTTCCTGTATGTAAAAATCTATTATATAATATATAGTATATATGTATATGTATCTATATATAATTGTATATATATATGTGGTAAATATATTAGTATATAACACATAGTAATATATATATATGTATTTACTTAAAATAGTGTATGTACTTATATATAAATAATTGATTTTATATGTATATAGTGTATAATAAAATATATATTGTGTATATATATGTGAATATATATATATAGTAAATATATTGGTATATAATACATAATGAATATATGTATACATACAAATATATATAAATATATATATATTTGTTGTAATTATTATTTTGTGTGTGAATATATAAATATATAATGTGTGTAGATATATATATGTGTATATAAATATATAAATAATTATGTACTCTATATTAGTGTATAATATATGTATTAATAAATGAATGTAAATATATAGTGCATATATGTACTTATGTATATGTTTTATTATTTAAATATATGTAAAGATGTGTGTATGTATATATATAAATATATATGTATATATATGGTGCATTTTAGCATATTAGAGTATTATATATATATATATACTTGGGTATTAGTAGAAAATATGTTAATATATATTATATATGACTACACTTTCTATTTTAGGTACACCTAAATAAATATGTATACTATGTATATATACCTGTTGTATATATGGTACTATTATATATATAAATGCTTATATAAATATATGTAAATATATGTCTATGTATTGAATTAATATATATGGTATTATGTATTAAATATGTAAATATATTTTATGGAAATATGTATATGTACATATTTATTGGTTTATTATTGGAGTATATCTATAAAAGCTATTTTAATGTGTAATATTAAGCATACATATTTTTATTATTACTTTAAATATGTATTAGGGTACATAAGTATATATGTTATTAAACTATTTAATATAGATACATGTATAGGTGTGATGTATGTATGCCTGCTCTATGTTAACATAGATAATTAAGCATAGTGTAAATTTATGATTTATATTTATTGTTATCTGTTCGTAGGCATCCGAGACGGTGCTACCTTGACTGCTGGTTCCGGAGCATTGCTTGTGCACACCAGAGTTCCAGGCAAGTATACATTGCCTTGTTATTGCTGTCTAAATTCAGATATTTATCTAGTTGCTCATCTTGTTGTTTAAATATTAAACTGTGCGCGTCCGAGAATACTCGGGTGCAGTCAACGAAGGCGTTGACGTTAGGACTTGTGTCTGACTTAGTGTCTAGTGGACCCACCTAAAGTTGAGGAGTTATCAATATAACTTCCCAGGCCTTGACACGTATCTCAACACGTCACAGAGTGAGTTCATGTAGGGATGCGTGCTTCATGATCGACTGGCTATCAGCATGAGCAGCACGTGTGACGGCATTTAGTTTAGTTGTTTATTTCTGTAGCGACTTGCATCATAGTGTGAGGTGTCCACGTCGCATTTGCGACTTGTACATTGACATTGGGCGGGGAAGACAATTAGTAGGCGTATGGGACAGACATTTGGTCGCCGTAGTTTCAGAGTAAACTGCGGGGCCGTGAGCCTCAGTGTTACCCGAGTATGGGCCATGTGTTACCCGGTTATGGGCTCAGGTTCCCTGTTATGGGCATATATGCGTGACGATACATCCGGCAGAGGTTACTAGCTGCGTGCTATCATGATCGGTGATGTAGTCAGCATGTATTCCTGGCGTTCAGTTTACAGCTAATGTCAGGTACTTAGCCTCTGGCTCGACGCTATGCTTTATACCTTTCACCTACCCATACGTACCAGGGTTGTCTTCAAAGTGCATTTCACTTAGCTGGTTAGATTACCCTTGAGTTTACACAGTATTCACTTTATGGCATGCATTTCTGTATACTTGTTACGTCCCTCTGAGGACCTGGTTCTCTTCCAGATCCGGACGAGCACTTGTACCCTACCATCTACGGAGCAGGAGTAGAGACAGGATTCCTGATTGAGGACTACGAGGCATATCCCGGAGAGTTCCCGTGATCTGAGTACGCAGCTACATCGGTCTAGAGATTCATATCTAGCTAGTTGATACTCTAGTCTAGTTATCTTACTTCTTCCTGTACTGTATTTCCATTTCTGTATTTCAGTGGGTTTGTCCCCACCAGACATATTTCAGTTGTACTATGTCAGTCGACTATGTTTCTTATATTCCAGTCTTTCATTTCAGTATTTACTTGTTATCTGTGGATGAGATTAGTCATTGCCTGTTTATGATATTAGACTTGTTAGATTTAGGACAGCGTAGCACGCTTCGTCAGGATCCATTAAATTGGGATATCCACGAAGACGTGTCAGCTGGCCAATGCCACGTGGCCTGGTCTCATATATTTTGGGACTGGGGCGTGACATGGTTTTAGTGGTGGCCCATGCAGGTCATGATAATCGCTTGTGGTATGGTATCATGCCCAGCGAGCCTGCAATAGGATAGAAGTTAATAGATCTCATCCACTTTCCGCCTTTGAACCTCCTTCGCATTGATTTAATTAAATATCTGCATCTTGCTTGTTATTCCGTACTCTTTTAATATCGTTCTATCTCTTACAGCGAGATGAACCTTCGTAGCCGACGTGAGATACTTGGTACCATAGTGCCACCTGCAGCACCGAGGGAGGATACGACTCAGGGACCACCCAGACAGCAGCCTCAGCCAGAGGCAGAGGTGATCCCTCAGGCCCAGATGATGCACTGGCATCAGGTCTCTCCCGACGAGGAGACGCAGCAGCCAGAGGGCCAGTCATCACAGACGATTCCGAGGCAGTACTTCGAGGGGCAGACCTCGAGGGCGACACCGATGCCGCAGTACGAGAGGTCGGCACCCGAGGAGACACCGAGGGGGCAGCCAGAGATACCGCTACCACCACCTCCACCGTTTCCACCGCAGATGCCACCAGCAGGAGAACAGCCCCAGATGATGCAGTTCTTTCAAATGATGATGCAGGCTCAGATGCAGCAGACGGAGGCCCTTAGACAGGGATTGATGGCAGTATTGGAGAGGGCACCTGCCCAAGCACCAGCACCGGCACCTGTCCAGCGAACAGGCACTGTAAAAGGCTTCCGCCAGATGGAACCAAGAACCTTCTCGGGCAAGGAGACGGCTGAGGAGATCTCAGACTGGGTCTCCAATACTGAGATGCTGCTAGAGGGTTCGCAGCTACACCCCGATCTCTGGATGACCGCGGTGAGGGCCCAACTCACAGGCAACGCCCATCACTGGTGGGACTCTATGGAGCGCAGCATTGGCCGACAGCAGACTTGGGAGGAGTTTCTAGAATACTTCAACACGAAGTACTTCCCAGCTACAGTGAGGAACGCTCTGTACTCTCAGTTCCTGCACCTGGAGCAAGGGAACCTGACTGTGGACGCCTACGACGGAGAGTTCAGCAGACTCAGTCGGTTTGGTGCAGCCCTGATCCCCAATGACCTGGAGAAGGCCAAGAGATTCCACCATGGCCTCTCTTTCGAGCTGCAGAGGTACACTACTACTCAGGCGAGAATCTCATACGAGGAAGTCCTATCAGAGGCGAGGATCCAGGAGGCTATTAGCAGAGGATCGAGGCAATCCAGCATGAATGCACCAGCCAGAGCTCAGCCCGGAGCAGGAGGACCGATTCGTCATCCAAGAGCGCAGACGCAACAGAAGATTGTGCCGTATCAGCAGAGAGAGCCACCGACGTGTCACTTTTGCAGAAAGAAGGGACATGTCCAGAAGGATTGCAGAAGAAGACTAGGACAATGCTTGAGGTGCGGCTCAACCCAACATCAAGCTCAGGAGTGTTCCCAGTATAGCGATAGAGCCCGGGAGATAGTACAAACACCAACTCTAGGTATGTCCGTAGCATTACTTGATTATAGCTTATTATGTGTTATTTTAATTTCGAGGACGAAATTCTTATAAGTTGGGTAGATTGTAAACCCCCTAGACCAAAATTTTTATTTTAACTAACCTAGATAGCATGATTAGGGTTTTGGTCCTAATTAGAATTTATTATTTAGTATTAAATAATTGTGCAGTGTTTGTTTGTTAGGACACCTTACCGTTGTCCCGATATTTAGGACACTACACTAGCTGTTACCCTGAAACAAATTACATACACTTGGCCGAGACATACTAACCTATCATAATAAACCTTGAGAAAACCCCGGATACCGATTTTCGTGCCTAATTTTAGTCGCACAAAAGTCGTTACAAACGTCCGTACGCAAATTAATTAAATTGCGTAATTACGTTCGTTGTCCGTTCCAATCGTAATTAAGACCCCACCTCGATCCGTCTTGACCAACCCAGATCACGATATTATTGTACCCCGAGCCTACCACACTAATGACGCTTATGCCACCCAATTTAGATCCCCGGTTATTTATAATTAATTAAATAACACCTAGTGCATAAATTATGAATTAATTAATGTGGAGACCTGACCTCATTTGAATTAGACCCAACTCCAACCCAAACCCATCCACACACCCACAAGCCTCATACAAAACACCATACACCATCCTAGCCCAATGAGGAACACCAAACATGGTGTTTGTTTGCATTAAATCCCCAATTTTAGCTATTGTGCAAATACCAAATTGTTCAGGGGCCTAATTGCAAAATTGCAATGTGGTGTCCCCCTCTCATTGGCCCAAACCATCATGGAGAAAAGAATGTCATGCCTAAACCGTATGCATTTATTTTCCCCCCTATTTTATGTACCTACACAATTTTAATTGGTTGTATATCCACCCTACATTTGAAATGGGTCATTCCTAGCCCTCCACCCATCATGATGGAGCCTCCCCAACACCCCAAACATTTTACACAGCCGGCCCTAACCCCAAGGCAGCCCCCCCCCACTCTCTCTCCTACTTATACATCAAGCTACATCACATTTAATGGGCACCCAAACCTAGAAATCTACACAAAACCCAAAACACAAACAAAAACCTAGTTCCTAAAACCTACACCCTCAGCCCTACCCCTGCCCGAGCTACCCGCCGCCCTATCCCGGCCGGCCACCGTCTCCGGCGACCCCCCAACCGACCCGACCACCCTCGCCAACCACTCCCCTACCCTCGGCCACCGCCACCCGCCGTCTGGCCGCCGGCAGCCTCCACCAGCAACTCCATCCTCGACCCGAGCCAACTCTCCCCCTCAGTCGAGCCGACCACCCGAGCATACATTGCTCCGCCGCCGCAGCACGCCCGGCCGCCATCCTCTGCCGACGACTCCCCCAGACGACCACCTCCCTCCCCGTCGACTCCCAGCGCCGGACGCCACCACTGCTGGCCGTACTCGCCCCCGCAGCAGCAAACTGTTGCTAGCCGCTGCTGCTGTGCCGACGACCCCGCACGACGCCGGAGCGCCGCCCGGCCACCTCCGTCGGCGACGATCGACCGGCAGACTCCCCTCGACCTCTCCTGCACTCCGGTGAGGTATAATTATACGTATACAGTACATTATACTTAGTATACATGGTCTGCATTGTTTCTATACTAAATAAGCATATGTGTATATGTATACTGTTTTCGTATTTACGTATATACTTCTATATATATACTGTATTTTTGTGTATTTAGTATATAATAGATAGTGATATATATTGGGTTATATATATAAAGATATGTATATATATATATAAATCTATATATACTATGTATTTAGTATATTAGTGTACAAATAATTTTTATGTATATAATTATGTATAAGGTGTATATGGGGTTATATATAAAATTGTATATGTATTTATATATATGTATAATTGTATAATGTATGTATATATATATATATATGGGTATTATTTCCTGCATGTAAAAATCTATTATATAATATATAGTATATATGTATAATTGTATATGTATATGTATCTATATATAATTGTATATATATATGTGGTAAATATATTAGTATATAACACATAGTAATATATATATGTATTTACTTAAAATAGTGTATGTACTTATATATAAATAATTGATTTTATATGTATATAGTGTATAATAAAATATATATTGTGTATATATATGTGAATATATATATAGTAAATATATTGGTATATAATACATAATGAATATATGTATACATACAAATATATATAAATATATATATATATTTGTTGTAATTATTATTTTGTGTGTGAATATATAAATATATAATGTGTGTAGATATATATATGTGTATATAAATATATAAATAATTATGTACTCTATATTAGTGTATAATATATGTATTAATAAATGAATGTAAATATATAGTGCATATATGTACTTATGTATATGTTTTATTATTTAAATATATGTAAAGATGTGTGTATGTATATATATAAATATATATGTATATATATGGTGCATTTTAGCATATTAGAGTATTATATATATATATATACTTGGGTATTAGTAGAAAATATATTAATATATATTATATATGACTACACTTTCTATTTTAGGTACACCTAAATAAATATGTATACTATGTATATATACCTGTTGTATATATGGTACTATTATATATATAAATGCTTATATAAATATATGTAAATATATGTCTATGTATTGAATTAATATATATGGTATTATGTATTAAATATGTAAATATATTTTATGGAAATATGTATATGTACATATTTATTGGTTTATTATTGGAGTATATCTATAAAAGCTATTTTAATGTGTAATATTAAGCATACATATTTTTATTATTACTTTAAATATGTATTAGGGTACATAAGTATATATGTTATTAAACTATTTAATATAGATACATGTATAGGTGTGATGTATGTATGCCTGCTCTATGTTAACATAGATAATTAAGCATAGTGTAAATTTATGATTTATATTTATTGTTATCTGTTCGTAGGCATCCGAGACGGTGCTACCTTGACTGCTGGTTCCGGAGCATTGCTTGTGCACACCAGAGTTCCAGGCAAGTATACCTTGCCTTGTTATTGCTGTCTAAATTTAGATATTTATCTAGTTGCTCATCTTGTTATTTTAATATTAAACTGTGCGCGTCCGAGAATACTCGGGTGCAGTCAACGAAGGCGTTGACGTTAGGACTTGTGTCTGACTTAGTGTCTAGTGGACCCACCTAAAGTTGAGGAGTTATCAATATAACTTCCCAGGCCTTGACACGTATCTCAACACGTCACAGAGTGAGTTCATATAGGGATGCGTGCTTCATGATCGACTGGCCATCAGCATGAGCAGCACGTGTGACGGCATTTAGTTTAGTTGTTTATTTCTGTAGCGACTTGCATTATAGTGTGAGGTGTCCACATCGCATTTGCGACTTGTACATTGACATTGGGCGGGGAAGACAATTAGTAGGCGTATGGGACAGACATTTGGTCGTCGTAGTTTCAGAGTAAACTGTGGGGCCGTGAGCCTCAGTGTTACCCGGGTATGGGCCATGTGTTATCCGGTTATGGGCTCAGGTTCCCTGTTATGGGCATATATGCGTGATGATACATCCGGCAGAGGTTACTAGCTGCGCGCTATCATGATCGGTGATGTAGTCAGCATGTATTCCTGGCGTTCAGTTTACAGCTAATGTCAGGTACTTAGCCTCTGGCTCGACGCTATGCTTTATACCTTTCACCTACCCATACGTACCAGGGTTGTCTTCAAAGTGCATTTCACTTAGCTAGTTAGATTACCCTTGAGTTTACACAGTATTCACTTTATGGCATGCATTTCTGTATACTTGTTACGTCCCTCTGAGGACCTGGTTCTCTTCCAGATCCGGACGAGCACTTGTACCCTACCATCTACGGAGCAGGAGTAGAGACAGGATTCCTGATTGAGGACTATGAGGCATATCCCGGAGAGTTCCCGTGATCTGAGTACGCAGCTACATCGGTCTAGAGATTCATATCTAGCTAGTTGATACTCTAGTCTAGTTATCTTACTTCTTCCTGCACTGTATTTCCATTTCTGTATTTCAGTGGGTTTGTCCCCACCAGACATATTTTAGTTGTACTATGTCAGTCGACTATGTTTCTTATATTCCAGTCTTTCATTTCAGTATTTACTTGTTATCTGTGGATGAGATTAGTCATTGCCTGTTTATGATATTAGACTTGTTAGATTTAGGACAGCGTAGCACGCTTCGTCAGGATCCATTAAATTGGGATATCCACGAAGACGTGTCAGCTGGCCAATGCCACGTGACCTGGTCTCATATATTTTGGGACTGGGGCGTGACAGTTATTGTGGATCGACTCACTAAGTCAGCACATTTCTTGCCGTTCAGAGTTGGACAGTCCACGGAGTTACTAGCTGACATGTATATACGATAGATCGTAAGATTACATGGAGTGCAGGTTAGTATTGTGTCAGATCGTGACTCAAGATTCACATCCCATTTTTGGCGAAGCATGCAGTAGAGTCTTGGCACCCGACTCAAGTTCAGCACTGCTTACCATCCACAGACAGACGGTCAGTCAGAGAGCACGATTCAGATCCTAGAGGATATGTTGAGGTCGTGTATGTTAGACTTTGGAGGGTCTTGGAAAGACCATTTGCACTTGGTGGAGTTCTCTTACAATAATAGCTACCAGGAGAGCATCCAGATGGCACCTTTCGAGGCATTGTACGGCAGGAAATGCAGATCACCGATATGTTGGAGTGACGTTGATGAGCGTCAGATACTGGGTCCGGAGTTAGTGATACAGACAGTTGAGAAGGTGAAGCAAATTCAGAATCGTCTTTGTGCAGCTCAGAATAGGCGAAGGCATTGGGCTGACGTACACCGCCGACCGTTGGAGTTCAAGGAAGGAGAACATGTATTCTTGAGGATCTCACCCACTCGAGGTACTATTCGATTTGGGAGCAGAGGCAAGCCGAGCCAGAGGTACAATAGACCATTTGATATTCTGAAGCATATTGGTGAGGTAGCGTATCGTCTTGCATTACCCCCATCTTTAGAGAGAGTGCATGATGTATTCCATGTCTCACAGTTGAGGAGGTACGTGACTGACCCAAGTCACATAGTCGATCATTCTGAGATTTCAGTGGGACCTAGCTTGAGGTATGAAGAACAGCCGGTTGGGATACTTAACATTAGTGAGAAGATATTACGGGGTCAGATGATTAGATTGGTCTGGGTAGCTTGGAAATATCACTTTTCCGGCGAGTCTACTTGGGAACGAGAGGATATCATACGCCAGCATTATCCTCACATATTTGAAGATATAGGTATGGCCTAAGTATTCTTATAGGTGACCATGTTTAGTTAATCTTAGTAGTTAATTCTTGATTGCGAGGACTCAATCCTTTTAAGGTGGGTAGATTGTAAACACCCAAATTTTTGTAGAATTTTTAAAATAATTTTTAGGATTTTTCTAAAAAAATTAATTATTTATTATTAATGTTCTTCAAAGAAGTTGTATTTTTATATATCAAATTAAGTATTAATATATTGCAAAAATTATATTTTTTGGTGTATAATTAATTATTGGATGTTGTACAATATTTATAGAATTTATTGGGCTCAAAAACTATTTTTAAAATAGCTAAAAACTCTTCTTTTAATTAAACCAGCATTAAACCAAACTGAACCGGACAAAACCGAGCAGACTGAACCGAACCAGGCTAAACTGAGCAGAACCGGACCCAACTTCCCAGCGGGTCGGATCCGGACCCGCTAACCGCCGACCTGACCCGCCGCCCGCTAACCCGCCCACTCACAGCAGAACCCCCCCCCCCCCCACGACCCCCGCGAGATGCGGCCCCCCTCCCTCTTCTCCTGCACAAAGCGACCCCCTCCCTCACTCTTTTACAGCAACCAACCACTCCCCCTCACCCTCCTATCTCCCACGTCCATCCCCGGCCGCCGCCCGCCGCCGCACGTCGCCGAAAAACGGTCGCCAACATCGCCGCATAATTGTCCAGTTTTGAACAGCATCAAGGTACCCTTCTTCTAGCTCTCGTATCTCCTTGTGTATTAATCCGAATTTAGTTCTGTCAAAACCTATGTGAAGATCACTTGACCCTCTCAAAATTATGTACAACTAGTTCGGAGTGTCGTGTCCTGTGTCAGTCGTAAAATGCGACGTAAAACAGGAAAAAATCACAGAATTCTGTACTTCAGAGAATGTCCCGTAGCCCCATGTTCACGGCCATTTTTCTTCCAACCTATTTAATAATTTTAGATTCTATTTAAACAGTAAATTAGATAACATAACCGAGATTTAGACTCTATAATTAGTTTATTTTAATTTGTTGTGTGCTGTGTTTTATTTGTGGGTGAAATCGACCAAAAACTTGGTTTTAAAAACCCTATATTTCTCGAAATGGGGTGCGTCCCGCTAAACGCGGCAAGTTGGTAGTGTGTGAACTTCACCAAAAGGTGTGCACTATAAATACGGATGTGTGAAATTTCACGAAAGTTGATTTGGATGTGCGTGCACACCGAAATCAACGCGTATCTGTCAAAAATATCCTGTATCGGGCATGTTCTAAAACTCATTGTAACTTCGTGTACGCTTGTCGTATCGAAACAAAACTTGTGCCATCGGACTCGTAGCAATACGCTGGTCCTGTGACCAAATTTTGGTTCAATTCTGAGAACGTTAACAAAATCTCGTATCGTGGGCCCCACGGCTCCACTTGACGGGCGATTTTGTGATCGGCTCATCAGAATCCAGTTTTGGATATTTTTTGGGTTCGTATCGTCATTCTGGACTTGTAGACACTAAGTTTGACGAATTTGGAGAACTTTGTCTCTGGCACATTTTTTGGTGCGAAGTGGGCCACATGTGGACCCCGCTTTGACCAGAAACTGTCAATTTTGCCCCTGTGTCCAAATTGGACTTATGGATAGTCAATCCTGGCTATTTTATATCTTCTGAGAGTGATGGTCATGTTTATTTCAGTATCCGGAGGAGTACCGAAAGATCATGGTGTTACCGGAACAACTGTTGGAGTTTAAACCCCAGGCAAGTGTACCTTGCCATACTTGCAGTAAATTATTTCATATTATTCTCTTGATCTATTTATGTGATATATATGTTCCACCTAGGACCGTGTGACATTGGTTAGCGTCCGAATAATATTCGGGTGCCAATGCCATATGCGGAGTTGTGTAACGTCACCTAGAGATGGATATCGCGACCCTATACAATTTCGTGCTTGCATTATCAAGTACGTCATACCACAGGACACATGACACTATTTATGAGACAGAATCTTCCTAAGATATTGTAAGCCCCCAATTCTGAAAACCGTATTAATTATTTATTTATGATAATTATGAGCTAAATAGAGTGAATAGATTTTATTTAATTTTTTCTAATTTATTCCATGTAGAAGACCCTTTGGACAGTTGCTAGTCTAACTGTATACACCAATATAATTTTTAGAATTTTCTATGTATATATAATTAATTAGAAAGAATTTCTATTGGATACTATACCCAAAATCCAAACCGCAACTCCGAAACCCGAAACCGCGTAGAAGCCGAACCCGCGTAGAACAAATATCAACAGCAACAGCAAGCAAAAACCAACTTTGCTTCCTTCTCCGCGCGTATAAGCTTCTCATTCCACCACTTCTTAAACACTATTATTACTAAACACCCCTCCACCAAAACCAAAACCAATGAAAGAAAGAAACGACAGCAGCACCCACCGCCTCTTATTCTCTATATATATTACAACACTTCCAAACCCTAACCCACCTCTTCTTTCTCCAAACATAATACTGTTGTGGACGCTTGCACTATACGAAATTCTTGCTCGATAAGTATACCTTGCCATTGTACTATTATTTATATTCCAGCTGATACATGCATGTTTAATTCTGCTTATATAGATGTTTATTTATCTAGATTTTGACCTAATTTATGAGACTACCCAGTATTATGGAGCATCATCAGGTTCATTGGCTGTGACACAGTTGTTACACGAGTTGTGAGTGTCATATAGATCATGAACTGCATGACAGGTCTGGCCTCCAGTACGTATTAGCTGTGCGTTAGGGATGACTGCTGATAGAAACTTTGTATGCTAGTAGACCTGGCAGTTATTTAGAGGTTTTATCATGTCATGGATATGACATGCCTAGAGCATGGGGTGGGAAGAACAATAAGTAAGGCGTTTGGGCTCCTTTGCACTTTTCTCCTGTACGCTCGGACTCTCCGCCGGAGAAACGGGTGATGATGACCACTATATTTTATATTGCAGGCAGCCTCTACCGTTCAAAAGACGATATGCTGGTAGGCCCCTGATTCTCCGAGAGAGTCATGCCAATCCCATAGCCAGATAGCCCACGTGTTGGAAAGTTGTTCTCAAACTGCATTCACTTATATGGTTAGGCGACCCATTGGATGTTATATTCAGTACTTATTGGCATGTTATTATGTATCTTGTTACGTCCCTCTGAGGACCTGGTCCCTTTTCAGATATGGACGAGCAGGAGTATCCGCAGGAGTACGGACCTGGACCTGACTCTACGTACCTGACTGAGGAGGTCTTACCCTCAGAGTATCTGTGATTTATTGCCACTGTTTTAAGATTTTGTTGCTACTTCGGTATAGTCATTTTGTAGTAGATTTGTTTCCACCCGACTATCAGACTTGATATTCATCTTGGATATTCAGTTATTATTCAGCTCTTTATTCCTACTGATTATTTGTGCTGTGGATAAGATATAGATTATGTGTGACTTGTTATGACAGTATATTACCACTGATGGATTGGATATTCATGTACAACATATGTGTGTATATGGTTTCCATATATTAGAGTTCATATACATACGGTTGGGCGTATTACGTATTCCTAGTCCTACGTATTTTGGGACTGGGACGTGACATATTTTTGGTGGTGGCCCATGCAGGTCAAGAATATATTGTCTTGGTTACGTAACTGTACCAAACAAGCCTGCGTATAGGAATAGGGTATAAGAATCTCATCCACACTTGACTGAAACCTCATTCTTCCTTTTAACTATCCTCTGTTTGGATAAAACAAAGTTTTACGCCAAAAACCCTTTACCCTGTGACCAGACTCTTTACTCTTGTTGGCGTAAAAGCCAAAAATGACTATTGCTGGCGTAAAAGCCAAACGACTGCCTGGTTGGCGTAAAAGCCAATTGACTATCCTATTGGCGTAAAGGCCAAACTATGCAGAAGATTGCCTCCTTTACGCTGCAGTAATGACAACTACTACCCACGTTCCCTTAGTCTTCCTAATCCTGCGTATGACACGTCATACAAGCCACGTAGGTAACTACCCCAGCATAAACTTGAGGATTCATGAATAATAGATAACCAGTGTAGAGTAGCCTGATTAGGCGTAAAATGTAAGGATAGGATGTGAGCATATTTTTTCACAACCTTAGCTTCCCAGTCATGACCAATTAGCCCAAATCTCGTGCATTAAATGCAGAGATAAGCCTCGAGCCCTGTGCAAGAAACAGCTTTTGATGTAGCGACTGATTTTGTCTTATCTTGAGCGTAAAAACTTATTTCTATAGGCAGCGTATTCAGAAGCCTCAATTTTTCTTCCTTTTGGAAGCGTAAAAACAACTTGTATCAAAAATGTTACTAAACGACAACCTGGGTCTCTGTGCAAATCATCATCACAACGTCCTCTCGATCATCGTGCAGTACTTTTGTCAGATGTAAGATTTACTGAATTGTCTAACAAATTCATCCGAGGAAATACAAAGAGTTCCTCGTACAACTTTACGCTGCAACGTATGCTAGACTTTACGCAGTGAATCTTTTATGCGCAGACTTTTACGCGGACAGTTTTGAAGCTCTATTTTACGCTAACTTCTTTGAATCTCTGTTTTACGCCGACGACTTTGAATCTCTGCTTTACGCAGACAACTCTAAAAACCTTAATTTACGCTTCTCTGTTTTACATGGATAGTTCTGAAACCATGCTTTACGCCAACTTCTTTGAATCTCTTTTTTACACGGACAGCTTAGCAACCTGTTTTGCGCCAACAACCTTGAAGCCCTATTTTACGCAGGGAGAGACTTCATGTATGTTGGAGGTTTTTTACTGTAAAATATGCATACAAATTCCTCAGCGTATTTTATGCTTCTATATTTTATCTAATGATTGCATCATATTTGATTCCTATACTCCTTCTAATCGTTGCGTACATCAACTGCAGAGAGATGGATATACAGAATGAATGTACTATCGTTGATGGTGACACAACTCCTGAAGTTAATAGCCAGACTCAAGGAGGAACCTCAATAATTCCTAGACTTTTGGGACCAGATGGACAGATTCACAATCCAGTTTCATCTGATCTTCCCGTTCCACCTAATGGGAACCTTCCAGTCTCATCGACACCCCAGGATGGCCAGGCACAACTGTTCCAATTCTTCCAAATAATAATACAGGAACAGCGACAACAGGCCGCCACACTAGCTGCAGAGCAGAGGTAGTAAGCAGCAGAACAGAGACAAGAGTTCCTAGCAGCACTTTAAAGAATGGCTGCACAGGCTACTGTACCGGCTCAAGCACTAGCTCCAGCACCTCGAGCTAGAGTTGGTTCAGTAAAGGACTTTATACAGATGGATCCAAGGTCATACAAAGGCATTGAGAGCACAGAGGAGACTACCAACAGGATCACTCACACCCAGGAGCTCCAACATTACACAAGCTCACAATCTCGGACCTCTTATGCCGAGTTACTGACAGAAGCCAGATTACAAGAAACCATCAGCCGAGGAAAGGGTCAGCTGGGGACACAACAAGGACCAGCAAGGACACATCCAGGACCAATAAGGACACAACAAGGAGAACCTATCAGACGTCCTTTAGAACAACAATAACAGTATCAACACAGAGCCGGACCGTACCAGATTTCGGAGAAGTCTCAATATAATTATTGTGGGAAACGTGGGCATATTTTGAGAGATTGTCGGAAACGCTTAGGACAATGTATAAGGTATGGTTCCGGATATCATATGATAAAAGACTGTCCTATGCAACAAGCATTGACACTTCCACCGCCAGCCCAGGAGCTAGCACTTCCAGCACCGAAGCCAGCTCAGCAAATGAATAGACTAGGAGAATCAACTTGGCAGCGCGAGGACGGCAGGCGCGAATATTTCTGAACCTATTCGTTGACCAAGGTATAAATTTACTTTGTTAAATTATACCTTATACCATCCTTGACTTTCTACCGTGGTCTAGTTTTAATTTCAAGGATGAAATGCCTCACAACATAGTCCTCTTGACACACTAATGAAGTGTAATGGAATGACACCAACTATAGACATTGCATAAGAAGATAATGTTTATCCCGACTGTAGAACTTGGAGGCCATACCCCTATTTGGTCGACTAGTGACTTAGACAAGGAGTTGTATGACAACTGTAGATATTGTAGAGTCTTATCTCTTTGTGAATTAAATTATTTATACTTTCTCTCATCATAATCCAGCATATTTATAATTGTTGTACTACCTTGATGTATGCTGCTATTATAGCCTAGTTTTGCAAGCTATTCTTTATCGAGCTTGTTCATGACATGTATTATTGGAGTACTACACTAATACATTTCAGAATCAGTGTATTACGGTCTGATCAACCATAGTGCACTTGATTCGCCCTTCGCAATACTACTTTACATGGATTGAGATATATAGTTGACCAGTAGACAAATATACTTGCCATCTGGATATGTCAGAGCATATCATATCAAGTACATAACTGTACTAATGTGAGCATACGAATAAGAATTTACCAAATAAAAAAATTCAATCCACAACTGCCTTGACAATTCCCATTAAATTCTTTTAAATCGCCTTGATCTCCATACTTCTATTCTAGTACCTTTTTCTTGAAACTCTCGTTTATGTGGATTGTTTTCCATCTGATTCGCCCTTCACAATACTACTTTACGTGGATTGTTTTCCATCTTCCCTTATTTTGGAAAGACGAAACCTCGTGCTTGATATAAGTTGATACATTGACAGTACTAGATATACCCCATAGGCCAACCACATTATTTGATGACTATCTTTTTTATTAAGGGCATATCATATATAATATAATTGGTGTTAAAGTTTTGAGGATTGAATAACATGAGTAAATAAATTGAGGAATAATTTTCTTAGATATATAGCCTTATATGATGGATGGATAAATTTTAAGTTGGGTAGAAATTGAATTATTAAAACTTGAGATGAATTCTTTTAGATTGTGATCAAGTAAGATCATATGGAGAACCCTACCCTATTTTAATTTCGAGGACAAATTTTTTATAAGTTGGGTAGAATGTAAACCCCCAATTCTGAAAACCGTATTAATTATTTATTTATGGTAATTATGAGCAAAATAGAGGGAATAGATTTTATTTAATTTTTCTTAATTTATTCCATGTAGGAGACCCTTTGGACAGTTGCTAGTCTAACTGTATACACCAATATAATTTTTAAAATTTTCTATCTATATATAATTAATTAGAAAGAATTTCTATTGGATACTATACCCAAAATCCAAACCGCAACTCCTAAACCCGAACCCGCGTAGAACAAATATCAACAGCAGCAGCAAGCAAAAACCAACTTTGCTTCCTTCTCTACGCGTGTAAGCTTCTCATTCTACCACTTCTTAAACACTATTATTACTAAACACCCCTCCACCGAAACCAAAACCAATGAAAGAAAGAAACGGCAGCAGCACCCACTGCCTCTTATTCTCTATATATATTACAACACTTCCAAACCCTAACCCACCTCTTCTTTCTCCAAACATAATACTGTTGTGGACGCTTGCACTATACAGAATTCTTGCTCGGCAAGTATACCTTGCCATTGTACTATTATTTGCATTCCAGCTGATACATGCATGTTTAATTCTGCTTATATAGATATTTATTTATTTAGATTTTGACCTGCTTTATGAGACCACCCAGTATTATGGAGCATCATCAGGTTCATTGGTTGTAACACAGTTGTTACATGAGTTATGAGTCTCATATAGATCACGGACTGCGTGACAGGTCTGGCCTCCTGTACGTATTAGCCGTGCGTTAGGGATGACTGCTGATAGAAACTTTGTATGCTAATAGACCTGGCAGTTATTTAGAGATTTTATCGTGTCATGGATATGACATGCCTAGAGCATGGGGTGGGGAAAACAATAAGTAAGGGGTTTGGGCTCCTTTGCACTTTTTTTCTGTACGCCCAGACTCTCCGCCGAAGAAACGGGTGATGACGACCACTATATTTTATATTGCAGGCAGCCTCTGCCGTTCAAAAGACGACATGCTGGTAGGCCCCTGATTCTCTGAGAGAGTCATGCCAATCTCATGGCCAGATAGCCCACGTATTGGAAAGTTGTTCTCAAACTGCATTCACTTAGATGGTTAGGCGACCCATTGGATGTTATATTTAGTACTTATTGGCATGTTATTATGTATCTTGTTACGTCTCTCTGAGGACCTGGTCCCTTTCCAGATATGGACGAGCAAGAGTATCCGCAGGAGTACGAACCTGGACCTGACTCTACATACCTGACTGAGGAGGTCTTACCCTCAGAGTATCTATAATTTATTGCCACTATTTTGAGATTTTGTTGCTACTTCGGTATAGTCGTTTTGTAGTGGATTTGTTTTCACCCGACTATCAGACTTGATACTCATCTTGGATATTCAGTTATTATTCAGCGCTTTATTCCTACTAATTATTTGTGCTGTGGATGAGATGTAGATTATGTGTGACTTGTTGTGAAAATATATTACCACTAATGGATTGGATATTCATGTACATCGTACGCGTGTATATGGTTTCCATATATTGGAGTTCATATACATACGGCTGTGCATGTTACGTATTCCTAGTCCTACGTATTTTGGGACTAGACTGTGACAGTTATTCATGGTGATTCTGTATAGGTTACAGGATTCGTGACATAGATATTACATAAGCTTAGCTATCATTATGACTTGCTGTATCAGTTAGAGGTCATGATCTTGCGTGACATGGACATGAGACGTCGTGGACATGAGATGTGTGATTATATTGGATGGGGTGAGACACACAGGCTACAGGCTAATTATATATATATATATTATTGTGAGGCTGTAGACTATACAGCAGAGCTAGGCACATTACGTGATATTACTGCTACCGGCTCCCCGACACAGAGCTTGTAGTGGTCTCAGCCTGAGTACTAGTGATGCTCTCACTTGCATATCACATAGCTGGTTACATAGTTGCCCTATTGATACATTTTATATACTGTATTTATTTGGCTTGAGTTATTCTTGTACCTTACTATGTCCCCTGAGGACCTGGTTCAGGATTATGTCCTCAGGTGTAGCAGAGGAGATATATCCCGAGATATACGGGACAGGAGCAGAAGCAGAAGCAAGAGCAGTACCGTTACTAGAGGACGAGGTGATAGCCGAGGATTTCTCCTGAGTATCTGCTTTATCTATACTCAGTCTTTGCTGTTGTTAGACTCTTTTATTTCCTGTCTATTGAACTGTTGTATCAAACACATTATCGGGTTGTTCCCCGATATATTTTATTTGAGACTTGATATTGGTTTATATGTTGTTATTTTGATATTAATTTATTTGTTATGGATGAGAGTAGTTTTATTCATTTGACATATATCGTAGACCACTGTATTGTTGTTTTACAGCTTAAGTATACTCTAATAGGTCCATTAAATTGGGTTTGCCCATTGGTGTGTGCTGTTGGCCATTGCTACGTGTCTAGTCCCTCGGTATTTTGGGACTAGGGCGTGACACGGATCTTCCTTCAACGGTCGACTCGGTCTATGAAGGCGAATGACCAGAGGTTCGGGTGCTTCTTTGTGCTGTTTCACCATGAGGGGAGGGGTTGTGTCGGGAGTGTGTGCTTTGAGACGGACTCTCAAGGGCTCGTCCGATATTTTTCCAGTCTCTGTCTCATCGTCGCCATCATTGCCACCTTTATCTTGGTGGACTTGCTTGTAGAGGATCGAGTCAGAGTAATAGGCCTCAACCCCTTTAAATGGATCAATATCAGCAAACTCCATCTTGACAACGCCATGATCATCCACGTAATTCAAGCACTGGTACAAGGTTGATGGTACGATCATGTACTGATGTATCTACGGACATCCCAATAGGACATTGTAGGATACGTCTACGTTTATAACGTAGCAGGTTACCTTTGTTTTTAAATTATCGATCTGACACTTCAAGCGAATCTTGCCCAGAGGGTAGCTCCTTCCTGCGTTAAAGCTACTGATGGAGATATTGGTTGCTGCCAGGCGATGTATCGGGATGCCAAAGGTCTGAAGCAGACTCTGTAGAGGGTCGATGTGCATCTGGTCCACCTTGATGGCGCCGATGTACCCAGTGTAATACAAAGGGCGATCGCACCTATTGTTCTTTATCAGCATGTCTTATTGCGAGAATATGATATTATATATCGCCTCCATCACATTATTACAGTGGGGAGAATATGGTAAGATCCTCAGCTGGCGGCTTGACCTATGCCAAGAAGGTGTCGGCATTCTGCAATGCCTCACTCAGAGCGATTCGAGTGTCTTTGGAGAGTCGGAGAAGCTCAAATAGTCATAACTTCGCTGGAGTATTAGCCAGTTGTGCCAAGATATTGAAGTTGTAGGGTTCTCCAGCCCCTGAGTGGTATCTTTGTGCAGTAGTTTGTCGAAGTGAGTTTCTTTCTACTTGGACTTGTCCGCTGCTGGAGGCTGGGATGGACCCGGATCAGATATGGTGATTGGGAGTGCACCATCGTTAGGGATATCATACTCTAGTTGTTACGCCAGGCCTGACCTCGTTGTTCATGTTATAGCTTCTTCGGAAGGGATAGAAACCGTATAGCAGGACCTGGACTTCTTGTCCTTGGACTTCTTATCCTTGGACTTCATGGCGGAAGGTGTTGCCTGCTACATTAAGTCTGGAGCAAGATCTGGATGGACCCACATGACCTCCCCACGTAATATGGTGAGAGGTATCAGCCCAGTTGTTTGGTCACGAGCTGGAGAATGATTGATAACCTCTATTATTGTCCTGGGTTCGGGATCACTCCGTCTTGGGCTTCCGTTGTTGAAAAGTTACCGAACTGGAGAGATACCATGTTAGCGGCAACTGTTTTGTCATCGAAGTCCAAGGTGAGGGCCTTGGTATCGAGCAGACACTGGATGTATCGCTTCAGTTTATAACAATCTCGTGTCGCATGGTAGACGTATCGATGGTAGTGGCAGCACTTTAGATTATTCACATCGACTGCCTTAACAGGGCGCTTGATATCAGGGAGCTGAAGCTTGTTTTCCTTTATTAGCACGTTAAAGATTTCCATGACATCATCATCTTCAAAGGAATAATTTGCCTCCAATTTTGGAGCATCTGCGGGCTTTTGCTCGGGCTTCTTGGTTATATTGGCGATAAGAGACTGCTTTCCCTTGCCATCCCAGGCGCTATTGTCGTTGTTGTTGTTGTTGTAAGGGCATTTTTCCCTATCATCAGCGACGGGGATCTATATTTCCAAGAGGCGAACGTCCTTTACTTTCTTCTCAGCACCGACAATATTTATGATGAACGTTGTCCAGTCTTTAGACTGAGAGTCGCCCATCCAGAGTCTGACACTTTGGGGAGGAGATTTCTTCGACAGGTGTCCATCAGCATGGACTCAGGGTTACCAGGGGATAACTTTAGTACCGCTTGCCTGTACCGCTCAATGTATTTCCGTACAAACTCTTTCTTCCTTTATGTGATATCCATTAAAGAGGACATCGTTATGTCATTTCTTCCGTCGTAGAACCGAGCAAGAAAAAGACCTTTGAGATCATCAAACGATAAAATACAGTTATCCTGGAGGCTGCAGAACTAATCGAAAGCTATTCTAGACAACGTCCCGATAAAGATCTTGGTTAAGAGGGCATCGTTGCGAGGCAGATATCCCATTGTCGTCTCAAAGTAACTCATGAATTGATGGAGATATATCTTCCCATCAAACGGAGTCAAGTTAAAGAGCTTGTACTTGGGCGGGTATGGTACATCTCTCCACTCGAGAGGATACGGTTGTCGGATCCCGAGCTCGCGCAGTGAGTCCCGATTACCCATTGAGTCTAAGCGGGCCCGAAGTTCTCGTACCTCCCATATTGCTTTCCGAGCTTCATCGACTGCGGAAGGAGCAGATGATCCGGATAGGGGATGATTACCACCGGCGGGTGGAATAATTGTATTTGAATCCCCGTTGGTTTCAGGGTCCAGGTTTGCTTGACCATAGGTCCTTGCTGGTTGTGAGGCTATATTTGCCTTGATCTCCAGCATTGTCTGGGTCAAGTCTTGCATTGACGCGCTTATGGTTTGCATCATGGCCTCGAGGGTTTCGAGGCACTGTCGATCGTTGGGGCCCTCGTGATCGTCATCTGCCATGTATATTGTTCTCACATGGAAAGAAATGGATGGAAAAGTTGGTAGTGTCGCATCCTCTTTAGACTCGAAGGGAACACTACCCCCAGCGTAGGAAGCTGCGTCCTCTTGACGAGGGTGGCTACCCCAAGGATCTCAACATCTGCTCCTTGGGAATCTCCATCTTCTCGGAACGTTGGATTGTCATAGAGGTTCGGGGGATTACAACCCCCTGCTTGTGTAGCCACCTGGGTTCCTAAGGAAGAACTATCCCTAGTGGCTGACAGCTTCTTCTTTGAGCGGGTGCCCAGAAAAATATCTTTTGTGGGTTCCGCTACCTGTCCTCCTAGGACCCGTCTTCTTGACTCGCTGGCCGAGAGCGACGGACTGGAGGTGCTGGACTTCTGACCTTCCCTCATGGAGGGGGGCTTCCGAGCAGAATAATATGAGGCAAAGGGAATCTCCACTTCCTCTGGTGGTTGCACCTGTTCTCGGGATTACAGCCGGGTGGGTGCCTTTGGTTGCAGTCGCTGGAATAGCGACTGCATGTTTGTGGGTATTGCTACTTTGTTACATCAGCAGTTGATGATAATGCTAGCACAATGGTGCCCTAGGGAGGTTATTTCATATGACTTAGTTGATTTTTTCGCTTTGCGCTTGTGATTGATCACGTTGCTCAAGTCAAGCGAGGGTTGATTTACCTTTGCACCCTTCTTATGAGTCCGGGTAGACCGAGCACATGGGTGCGTAGGTGTTGACTTTGCTTCCTAACCTGGGGTTCGTACAAGAACTTTCCCATGTTGCTAATGGAAGACTCTTTAGACTGACCCTGTCTAATTGCCACTGCGGGTTGGACGCTTTGGTCGGTTTGTACAACTTTCCATCAGGGGCACGCATTACAGTTAGTGCCGCCTGCTAATGGTAGGTCTTATGAGAAATTGCTTGAGCTTGGAGAGCTCGCATTGCCCTAGACTTATTTGTCCTAGCATGCGTCAGTGTGTAGTATGAAGAGTCAGTGCTGGTCGAAGAAGGAACTTCTGTTGCTGTCCTGACCGCATGTGGCCATCTGGCTGCGGTACCGACCGGTGCCGCATAGTCCTCCTTATGCGTCTTGGAACGTGTCTTAGCGCTCAAACTCCTGGTATCGTAGTATTTTTTCTCTGCCATATCTCAAGTGTTGAGCCCTTTCCTTGTCAGAAGAGGCTGCCGCATGAAAGGTGTCAGCTCGTATGGACCCATGATGTGCGTCCCCTGAGGCAAGAAAAGAGACGGAGAGCGAATGCTCCGTAGTTGGGTGAGACAAAATGGCCTTTGTAACCCATGTCCTGTGGGTCTTCTTAGGCTTGACCATCCTTGGAGAAGCGTTGCCCTCAGAGAGCATTTTCTCAAAGGCTTGTTGGTTGAAGCATACAACCAGCATCCTCTGGGTCGAAACCAGCTTCGACGCGTCGGACTGCATCACGATTTTCTCATCATAGGAGAAAGAAGTCCCCAGCAGAGTTGTCTTCTTGTTTGCCATTGAAGTACGTCTAGAAAACCTTTATTTAATAATAAACAAAAAATGTACAAAGAAATCCTAGACAGAAAATCTAAGTACAATATTTTTTATTTGGGTAATGTGACGATGGAGATCAAGTACTGCAGGGACTCTTTTACTCCATTGACGGTCCGACGAGAGAATGAGGATGCTCTCTTCTCTCTTCTCTCTCTTAAGCTTGTGTGCACGTACGTAGCTCGCTTGAAGGGGTATGGTCTCTGAAGCAGAAAAATTAGCCCTTGGAATGTCCAAGTTGCTTCTATTTATAGGCATCATGTTGGTGGGCTATAGGTGCCGCATATGCTTCTGTTTGGTGGCCCCATGGGGCCCCTTCAATAGAATGTGGTTGCAACTGTAGGCGTATGTTATGGACATGATGTCACGTGTACATCCTTAACAGGATGTAGTTGATTCCAGGCCGAGCTATCACGTGGACGTTTGTTGCAATTTGCTGTTGCTGAAGATCTGGGTGATTCTCATCTTTTGTTTGCGTGACTTGGTCAACTTGACACGTGTCCTGCATTTAGTTGGAGATAATCACTTCAGTCGCAGCAGAAAGATTTTATCTTAGGGAACCCTGCCACGTTGGACGCATGGAGTCTGGGACGCATATGTCGCATGGAATACATGGAGTCTGAAACATATGGGGCCAGAGATACATGAAACGTATGAAGTCCGGAACGCATGTGATCTCGTACACATGGCGTTGCACGCCTATCAGGAGTAAAGTTTATGCTGACGTGAGGTTATGCCGTTTAGCGTGCTCACATCTTTCTAGACGTTTAGAAAGTCCTTTCTGTCAGGATTCTGTGTCAGACATAATCTTTGTGTCGGACCTTTATGTGGCCTATATTGGGGTACAGGGATGCTTGAGGGAGTAGTGGCACGTAGCACTGCTGGCGCATGCGGACACTAGTTATTTAGTGGCCTATCGCACTGATGGCACACGAAAACACTAGTTATGAAGCGGTCGATGCATGACACTGGATCATTCTGGTGTTGGGGGCTTGATCACTAAGGCGCATGGCCTTTGATTACCGTTGGCGCATGGTAGCTGCTTCTCTGGGCTACATAATTATTTTGTGGACTGATTTCTTCTGAGTCGATCTTGGTGCGCAAATTTTGTTGGACACATAGATCTAGATTTCCATGCTTCTACAGTACCTTCTTTCAGAGCTTCTATGGGATACAACTTCAATGGATGAAAAGTATTATGTCACCTACTGCCAAGCACCTCCACTCTCAAAACGTGGAATATCTTGTCATTCGTCGCTTAGGACACTTCTGCTCATTGGGACTTTTGCTACACCTTTAATACCCATGCGAATACTTGAAAGTATTCATGAGTGGACAACACAACAAACGAGAGTCGTATTCAGCTACCTATCTCATCGACATTGGACTGCTTTTATAATAGCCTTAAGACCCATCACCTTTTGATTTAAAAGTATAGATAAAGTAAATTACATGATAAAGGATAAATTATTGATTGAGCGATGGATCCCTTCTTTAGGCTTGTGGCTATTTATAGCCATCTGATACTTGTTCCACTACCATGTAGCAATTAGAACTGTTATCCATGATATACCCCCACCTCTGTATTTATGAACGCTTACGTTAGTGGAGGTGTTTATGTTTCTGTGGACACTCCTGATAATGAGGGATAGCATGGCTGATATATTGGGCCCAGTTTCATGAGCCATCGCAGACACTAAAGGACATGGTGACATATCCCTAGCCGCTCGGGTACGTGTGCCTATTAGACTTGTGCAAGATCGCTTTTCTCCGAGGCCAAGCCTCAAAAGCCTATTGATAGTACCTTGATATAAATTAAATATGAGTGCAAGTTCGAGATTTATGTGAGGGAGAGAAAAATGGAATTATATTTTGGAAGTAGCAACAATTTATAGACTTTTTGAGAAGAAAAAAAATAAAAAAAAAACTTCTTTGGATTAGGGGAAAAGAGTACTTAAATCTCGAATGTAGAGAGAGAGAGAGAGAGAGGGGGGGGGGGAGGGAGGGGGAGGGGTTAGCCAAGCTTCTTCCGCCGTGTCCGGCGTCGTCTCCTTAAGTCTGGATGCGACCGCATTCCACCATGCGCCACCTCCACCTCGTCGGCGTCCATCAGCTAACGGATCCAGTAGATCCGTGTATGACACGAACGGTTGAGCCAATCTCAGCCACCTCTTTGAACCGAATGTTGTGACGCCTCCCTGCAATGATCTCGATCGCGCCTCCTCGCGGTCAGATCTGGAACTCACCGAAACCCTAGATCTGCCGGAGCCGACGGGACCAGCCACCTCTTGATCCGAGGACGCCGCCTCACTCCGACGAAGCCGAGTAGTGACTCTTCCAGAGCTCCGCCTCCGGATCACCAGTAGATCCAGAGCCGGACGTCACCAAGATCAGACCTCGGCGTCTTCTTCCGCGCTTCCCGGCGACGGCCACGTCCGGACCTGATAGCTGGGGAGGAGAGGAGAGAGGAGGGGAGAGTCACGGGTGAGAGTGTGAGAGAGATAGGAGAGAGGAGAGAGGTTTAAAAAATTAATAAAAAATATAAAACGTCCTTACAAAGGGCGTTTTATGTATATATAATTTTTTTTTTATTTCCTCCGTTAACGGAGCTGACGAATAATTAACGGAGAAACATAAAACGCCCTTTGTAAGGACGTTTTGATGCTTCCAGAGAAATTTTTGAAAATTTAATACTTTAATTGTAAATTTATGAAACTATTTTGCTTTAGGTGAAATTTTCGGTTAGAAATAATATGTTTCAAAAAGTAAGTGTGTGTGTGTGTGTGGGGGGGGGGGGGGGGGGGGGGGGTGGGGGGAAGATAGGATAAAGAATTTGTGGGTGGAAATGATAACCCAAGATTTTTAGGGACCCTTTGGTGAAAGCAATTGAGTCAATATCATTGTCTAGGTCTCTTTGGAGATGCATTGACGTGATGATATCGTAAATGACAACGGTTAGACGTCGTCTATAACAAGGTTCCAAAACTATAAACAATTGCTCTAGGTCTCTTTGGAGAGAGGCATCGACATGGTAATATTCTCACATTGTTTGTTTGTCGTTTTGTACTTGTTCTTTCATGTTAACCTCTCGTGAGGTAGAGATGATTTCCATTTTGTGTAGTGTTAAATTGTATTCTCGTAAATATTAGTTGATAATTGAGAGTTAAATGTTTTACTATCAATTTTTTTTTATAATTAGTTTACTAACATTGAAAAATCACTCTTAAGAAAACCGTAGAAATCTGTTAGTAAAAACCACTCCAAATAAATATTAGTTGATAATTTTTTAATAACTATTTTAGAAAACTGTTAGAAAATTTTAACGGTTATGACCAGATCCGTAATAATTTTTCACCGTTGCAAGAGTTAGTTTACTAACAAGAAAAAATCATTACAATATTTTCTATCCTAACCGATTTTTTGTCAGTAGCAAATTTTATTCTTAACCGTATGAACTCTTACGAGTTTCATTAGACGTTTCCGATGTCAAACCCCAACGGTAACGAAACAATAACGACAAATTATAGTGACGGTTATAACCGTTAGAAAACAATTGTGTTTATATATAGAGCCAGATAGACAGTTATTGACCACAAAATCTCGCAAGAATAACATCTATGACAACACAAATGGAGATATTGATGTAGACTAGATCTCTTATTTTTCTCTTGGAAGTTCATGAGTATGGCGATTCATCTACTAGCTCATCACCATACTCAATTTGGAGGGGAAATATCAGATGCCGCAATAAATGGTGCGACAATTGAGGCGTAAAAGCACCAATTTTGGTGCATTCTTGGACTAATTTATAAATGATTTCCTAAGATTTTAGGTTATTTGGAGCTAACCTCCAAAATGTTAATGGATATTGACCTGAGATTGCTTCTTTCTAAATTGAATCAAATCAAGAATCTATATTTGTATCCTTCATTTATTACACAATATGAGTCAATACCTTCAACTATTTAAGTTTTTCAACTTGATATCCTAAACTTTAAAACTAGTCAACTTAATACTATCAACTATTAAATATTTTTTAAGTTGATATCCTCATTTAGTCAGGGTTAACTTTTTCGTTAAAAAATGCCTAAAATACCACTGACCCCACCCCCATCCCTGCCGCACTCCTGCTACACCCCCCTTGCCGTCGCTCCCCTACCCCGTCGTCGCCCTACTACTGTTGAGGAGAGAGGAGGGGGAGAGAGAATGGAGATATTTTGTTCATTTAATAATTTTTATTAACACTGTTAGGATATTAAGTTGTACAATTATAATTGAGATATTGAGTTGTTTAATTTTAAAGTTTAGATTGCCAAGTTGAAAAACTTGAATAATTGAAGGTATCAAGTTAAAATTTAGACTTTTTATTAATAACACACATGCACACCATCATCCAATCCCGAATAACACACATGCACACCACATATCCAACCCTGCAGGAATCCATATGAACCTGTCTAACTTGGAGAATAAATTATCAAAAAATACTGCTCTCATGTAGGATCGAACCCACTCAACTAGAAATAAAAGTCTCCCACCTTAACCATATGAGTTAAACGTAATTGGCATATAAGTCAATATTGTTATATCCTTACTTTGTTACAAATAATAATAGACTGCATAGGAGAGTTGGTTATTCTACGATTCATCTAATAAGGGTACCACCATATCCTTTTTTCATCTTCTTCTTATCTATCTATGAGACGATTCTCAAGATTCAATTGAGCTTCTTTGGAAAATTCTTTTAGGAATTACTGGGAAATTGATGTCAAATCCATTTTCCAAGGATTGAAGACTTGAATTTGCTCTGGGACTACACATTTTTACTTGCTACTATATCAGCAATTTCTGGCACGAGGTGGTAAGTTCTCTCCTGTGAATTAGCGGTCGCCTCCACAGTATATCATCACCAACTATCCAAAGAAACTTGGCAGTTACTGAAAAAAAAAAAAAAACAACTGGGATAAGCCAGCCCATGTTTTTGGGTAATTACAGACTAGAAACATTTATCAAGAAGCAGGTTGGTTTCAAATTCAATGCACTGACTGGCTATTGGTTACTAATTGTTTCTCGAGATTGCCAGGGATGAGTAGAAAATTCTATTAGTACATGAATTGTCGCAAGCAAATTAACATAAAAGTTTCTCACTTTATAATAATATAAAGTAAATGCAAATAACTAGTTACACAAATTTCCTTGGCACCAAAATTAAAAAAGAAAAATCATCGATGCAAATGGATCTTGCTTGGGCTCGGTACTCATCCCAAAACCTTTGGATGCAATGGTAGAACAGATGCACAAGGAGCTGAGGTCAAAGAATCAATACTGATAGTTCACTACGAGCTTAGGTGAAAGACTTGGCAGTTTGGTTTGTATGATTGCTCGCTACTGGCCTTCTTGAACTTCTCTACAAAATCTTTATTTACTTCTAAGCCAGTCTGAAGAAAATTCTTCAGCCACCATGATGGACTCCTTAGCTTGGCCTCCAGAAACAAGCAAAAACCATATCATCAGAAGCAATCGAATACTCCAACAATTTGATTAATATGAGAGGTCACAACATAAGTCGCAGGATTTAACATAGCATATGAGCATGAGTAGAGAACATAGTGTTTTTGTATAGGATACGGGCAATAGATGATAGAATGACATTTACTTTTTTGACAATTTTAAAGTGCTGATAATAAGAACATAAGCAATCTTCTACAATCAATTTCTCTATGAAATATCTGTAGATACAGCAATCGCTCATGGAGCGATGAAGGTGGTTTCATCTCATCTATGGAATTTATGGTAAATCATTACTAGTATATGTGTCTATATAGGGCTATATTAGTCAGAAATTAGCCCTGAGCTATCTACTTGAGGTGAACTTAAAGTCTAGCAAACATACTCGTCCAGGCATGTACTGTCTATTTGCAAAATAAGAAATTATGTATCCTTAGGATAGCTCCCATCCGTTACTACTTGTCTAATCTAATCCATCTCTCTCGTATAAGATCCTCTTCCTTGCATCTTTACCTCTCATATTCAGAATTAAACGGAACAAAAGGGACCATACTAGGGCAATTGAGAACCTCCCATGTGTGATGATAGAAGATGATAGAATAATATAAGTATATAACACTCAACCCTCACTACAACTTTAGATTTTGGCTCAATGGCAGGAACTTTAACACAGTATCGGAGTAACCCATGTTCGAAACTCCTATGACATGCATTTTAAGTTGCGTGAATCCAGATTGCTGCATTACTACTGCCTCCAACCTCCTCATGGCACCGTCTGCTCCTCCATCTCGCACATCACCAGCCTAGTTGGCCCGCAAAGGCACACCCACCCCTGCAGAAATCCACACGGACCTGCCTAACATGGGAATTAAATGGTGGGAGACTATCGCTCCCCTGTGGGATCGAACCCACCCAGCCAGAAAGAAGGTCTCAAACCTCAGTCACTTGATCTAGAGGCATATATATATATATATATATATATATATATATATATATATATCGAAGAAGGTAAATGCATTTATCAAAAGCCGGCCTCTACAAATACGATTTCTGGTAGAACCAATCGAGGCCACAGGTGGTACTTATCCAAGGCAACATTACATAATCACACAACGCTCACTCTCCAAGATTGGCTTTCTTCAGAAACAGGTCCCGAAAAGGAACACTCCGTCGCTTGTGGACTCCCTTTGTGCTACAAAAACTCACACGCAACAGAGTTTAAGTTTTCTTAGGGCCATTCAAACATCCCTTCGCCTCTAGGGCCCTCTCTTCTTGCCTCTTAACCCAGCAAGGGTTGAGAACTACAAGCTTTTGGTCTTGCCCTTCCCTCTCCTTCATCCTATCCGCAAGAACCCGATCAGACGTGGTTGTCTGCCATGGGTCGGAAGGGGGAGAACCCGTCATGGAGTCGGGTTGGCTAGCCCCTTCCCCTTGCTCTCCTGGATTGCAATTCGTCTCCATCCCACAATCATTGTAAGCTTCTCCTTCGTCATTACGGCCAACCTGATCCTCCTCTTCATGGTTAGATTCGCCGGACCCTGAAGTGTCCTCATCCGAACAATCGCTTGTCACTTGTCCAAAACTATTGCATATCATGCAAGTCGGAGGAACCCATTCATATTCCATAAATTGCTCTTATCATATCGCCAATCGGAAGGAGAAGCTTGATCTTCTCTTATCATATCGCCAATCGGAAGGAGAGGCTTGATCTTCTCCAGAAGCAGGTCAGAAGACTCGATCTCGACAAATATATAGGTCGGAAGAGAGACACCCCCTCTCTCTCTCTCTACAAATATATAGGTCAGAAGAGAGACTCTCTCTCTCTCTCTCTCTCTCTCTCTCTCTTCCCAAGTTGTTGTTGCAGCAGCAACTTTTCCCCTTTCCAACCCATCCATCCCCATCCCTTCTATCATTCTCATCCCCTTATATTCCATTCTCTATCCTTCCATCTTCTTCTTCTTCTTCTTCTTCTTCTTCATTCTCTATATCTCATCTCCCCACTCTTCTTCTCACAATCACATTTCCTCCATCTCCTTCCACAACGTCACTGCCCTAGTCAGACCCGATGACCCCAAGCCTATCATCATCATCATCTCCTTCTCCCCTTTCAATTTCAACTTAAGGCAAGTCCTCAATTTTCTTTCTCTTAATTTCAAATTCGAATTGTTAATTTGTCCATTTCATATACATCTTAGAAATTATGATCTGTTTATTATATATATATATATATATATATATATATATATAACAGAATATGAGCCATGCACATATGGGCCATTAGGAATTAAGTGCCTAGTGCACATGGCATGTAGGAATCCATTCTTATTGGTCCACGTGTGCATGGCTCGTATAGGAATATGAGTCAATGGCTCATATCTCGTTTTTTTTCATATATATATATATATATATATATATATATATATATATAATTGGATTATGTACCTGAGAATGTAGTGATTCAAATATATAATAGGATACAATGTGGAATACGGACATACAGACACATGAATTTTCAATTAAATACAGTCACATGGCACCTAAATTTTTTATTAAATACGGACACATGAACACCTAATTATTTATTAAGTATGGATACACAGACATATGAAATAGGTTCAATACGGACTCCTTGACACAAGCATTTTGGACACGATTTGAACATATATATAGACAAGTAATTTGGCATGATAATTTATGAAATTTAGTATGTATCTATATATAGGACACAATTGTATATTTGGAAGATGTGTGGACACATGAATGAAATTTAGTTGGTATAGTTTAATAAATAGCTAATAGTGTTCACAAGAAAAAGAAGACCCAAGGGAGTTGAGGATATGTTTATATATAATTACTTTTGAATATGAGCTGAAACGAATAAGTACATATGTTCTTATATAGAGTAATTCAATATTTATGACTATGATTTATGTTAATTTTCATAAGTATTCTTATGCTTAGACTTATAAAAGGAGAGTTAACTTAGTATTTAGCCATAGATCTATATTTTATAGCCTTACTAGATTATATATAGAGACTATAAAGAACAGTTACGTAAAGTTGGGTATAAGTATTCATATACGAAATTGCATAGCTAAAGTGTAAGTGGATACTAATAGGTCAGAAATAATAAGAATCAAATAGAATTTTAAGTTAAATTTCAATACTAACCTATAGAAATTGAACTTCTTATATATTCAGAACAATATCATGATTTTGGAATCTTAGAATAGTACTACAATTCTAAATATTTTCTTAGTAACGGTGTGAATTTAGGGGTATATCGTCCTATGTATAACACTTCTTCCTAGAATCTTTAATGCTCAATATCTGACAAATGTTATTATTTAAAATTTCTAGATATATGTGTGGAATTATCGATCTATGAATATGAGATTAGATTAGTTATACTTTTATGTTCTAACATTTGTGTTATCTTTGTTTTGGAACAACAAATATAGCTCACAAATTGCAATATCAAGGTATAATAGCCAAAATTGCCAAGGTAAGATAAAACTTCTTCTTAAATCCTATATTTGTCAATCTATATGACTTTGTGTTCTGGTGTGTTGAGTATTCCACCGAAGGGGTTGGATACCCAGAAAAAGCTATGGAGTGTTGCTTCGGGTCTGTAAAAATTCTGGAGCTCGAAATACAAAGAAGACTGCCAAAAGTTTTAAGAATTTCGGGAGAAAATCAAAATTTCGACATCCAATATGCATATGTATAGATCGATAATATTAAACCCAATTTTTGGTAACTATGTATTTAGTTAGAGACAGACCCTCGATAATCTTACTTAATAATACTCAGGAGTCGGATAGCAACGTCTTGGATTTCGTAGGACACGGACATGCAAACAAAATCAAAGAGTAATTCTAATATACTGTTTTGTCCCATTCAATGGGAATATCATTTGAATTGTATTCACACATTGCGTATTACTTAAGTATACGAAGCAAGATACATACTTGAGTCAAAATATGAACTAATGCAAGATAATAGAATTAGGAATGTTTATAATTTAGATTAGCACATTGGGCGGGTAAGAATAATCTGGATCTCACTGTACGAAATTTCTACAATATAATTAAACAAAAGTTGAACACTACTTTAACCTTCTTTTGCAAGGTCTTGAGAAAAGAGAAGATGTGAGGCTTAGCTCACTTACTTGTGCTTGAAGTTAGACGTACCTTTTTCGATTTAAAAGATCAGTTAGGTGTTTTAATGCTATATCTCATCTTACTCACAATATGAGGGGTCAGACTCTAAGTACCGTACCATCCAGAAACAACATGATCCCTTGTTATAGGATTATTGCCGAAAAATTAATCAAATGTAAAGATCCAAAGTTGTTCTCCAAATTGAATCATCATATAGATAACTTGCTTGTGATTGTGTTAGTGAATTGCTAGATCGTAGTGGTAGGACGAATACTAGGAAATCACTAGAATAGGACTTAGTCATAGTCATATTTTAAGTTAACACTATAGTACTTCTCTAAAGTTTAACCATAACAATTCCCTATTTGAAGGTCGGAGACAACTCAACCATTTCTTATCATTTCATATCAGACTTACATTCATTTTCTTATCGCTCTTGAATCGAGGACTTGTATATCTTTGATGACTTAGTTATTTGTTCACTAAATGAAAAAATGGCACCGGAAGGAATGTTGCCTTTGTACACCGTAGACGAAGCAGAAGAATGAAGAAGACAGGTGAAGGGAAGCAGCCGATCCATTTTGTAACTGTGTAATTCTCTATGTAAATTAATTGTTTTGGGAAAATTACGTGTATGGGTTGTAAATATTTTAGACAACTTATTGTGAATAGATGTGGATATTTTAAAAGTAAAGTTAACTTAGTATACCCATACTCTATCCTAGAACTTTACAGACAACAATCGCGAATATAAGTATCGACGTATTCGTATGGCACGTAGCCCAGGATGTTACGTATTCGTCTCGCCGTATTCTGGGATCAGAACGTGATAGAAGTACACAAACTAAGTATTTCGAGAAATCGTAAAAGAAAATGAGGAAGTACTTCATGTCAGCTGTTGTGTTGAAGTGCTTGAAGTCACATATGTCGAAGTGCACCTAACTCTAGACAATTCATTCTTCGATTCACCCTCTTGAAGGGTTTTCTTACTATCTTGGTTTGTGCACAAAATTTATATTTGTCCATTGTTTTATCCCTATATTTGGAGATAAGTCCTAGACTAGACATTTTGTTGAATTTTTTGTAATTAACATATCCTAATCTATTGTAACAACCCAAGAGAGAGAGAAAATATTGAGTTTATTGATAACATCAAGGGCTACATCTAGTTGCAATTTAAACATACCCTCGATGCAGAAGTCTTACCAAAATATGCTCCCTTGTAGGACATTATCATTTGTTCGACATTTATGTCCATCCTCAGTCCAACATTGCAAAACAGATGAATTTACCCGAGAGATCACCGCTATCAGGTTGAGCTCTCCTTCCTTTTGTTCCTTCGGTTTTGGGTTGGACCAGCAATCTCTTTTGTATTAGCCTTTCTTGTTGCAATTGAAACAGAACACTTCTTCCTTGGACTTCAACTTGAAAATCTTTAGCTTCACCTTTAGGTTCTTGAAGTCCTTGTTGAACGAAGACCTTTTCTTGTCCTTCTATTCTTCTGTGTGGATATTTTTGTCTTTGCAAACTATTTGGCGAGCGAGTCTACTTTGATCTACTTTCTAGCTTACCCTCAATACGAATGAATCGCATTAGGTCTTACAGCTTCACTTCAGCCTTCTTCGTGTATATATCCTTAATGAATCGATCCCAGCCTATAGGGAGTTTATAAAGTATAACCCCTACCATAAACTTGGCGAGCGAGTCTACTTTGATCTACTTTCTAGCTTACCCTCAATACGAATGAATCGCATTAGGTCTTACAGCTTCACTTCAGCCTTCTTCGTGTATATATCCTTAATGAATCGATCCCAGCCTATAGGGAGTTTATAAAGTATAACCCCTACCATAAACTTGTCGGCGAGAGGCATCTAATCTTCCTCCAACTTCTGCTGCAACTTCATCGGTTCCTTCACTTGTGACAATACTGTCTTCCCGTCTTTGAACTCCATTGCTATGAATTTGTTGACGAGAAAAATCTTCGACATATCCTCAGTCTTTGTACTCCTTCTTGAGAGACTCTAAGATCTCGTGTGCCTTTTCCTTGTTGTTGTAGGACTTTGCCAAGTTGTCAAGAGCTAAGGATGAGAAACTTACATAGATTGTTGTCCCTCTTCCGTAGTTGTGCGATCACTTCAACAGTGCTAGTTGTTGGGATTGTTGGTTCTCCACTTGTCAAAGCGTACTCCACAATAACAAGAGGTTGAGGATGAACTTTTGCTTACAATTATTGTACTGATCACTATCAAACTTCTTCAGCTTATGAAAGTTGATGTTCAGGAGACTTCCATTGGCTTCCATGTTCACTACTTCTCGAGATTTCAAGGAGAATCACTTTGAGATTTCCAAAATAATTAAGCCTAAATAAAAACAAAAACAAGAGAATACACTGGGAGTACTTAAAGACTACCGTTGCACAAAGTGATTCGACCATGTATGTTGATCTCCTCCAGGAACCAGCAAGTTCAGAAAGAACATGTTGCACTAAGGGGGCGCTGTAGTTCGTTGTTGTGTGGATGAACCTCAACTTCTCGTAGGATCTTCTAAAATTCTATATCAACACGTACATGATGATTTCATTGTTAGAGAGAACTTAGTGGGATTTTTCGTGGCGTACCTACCATGGTAGTAATTCTTCCTTTATATTGTCAATTATAGACCTGAACAGCCTGCAGTTTGAATCCAAATAGTTTCATAACTGCAGTGCAATAAGACCTACAATAAGTCCAATTATAACCCCTAAATCCCATTAGGTTCAGCTGATCGATGACCTTCTACGAAAGTGACCACGTGACATCCAACATGGCGCCAACTCAGCATCAGATGCTAACGTGCTAAGTGTGCAAACAAATTAAGTATCACTTTGCATCTTAAAGCCCATGCCCAACTCAGACTTGGTCCAAGTCCAGGAACCTTTGGGGACTGGAGAGGCTTTAGGATTGGTGTCAAAAATTATAAACAAATGTGCACGGGCAGGATTCGAACCTTGTTCTTTTGAACTACACCCCCACCCCAAGTTGCTAAGGAGATCTTAGATAGTCTTTCAAGTTGGGTCCAACCTACGAAGCACGGACACTCCAGAATGGTTGACGTGTCCGTGTGGGGCATGTAATTGACATGAGCAGACACTGCAAACTATACTACGACATGCCAGAAACGAAATCATGTCAGTGTCACCAGGTCCATTTTCTGCTGTGTCGTATTCATGTCTGTGCAACATAAGTTCGTGTAGCTACCTTGATAGTTGGGTAATGTATGCAGGAAAGGGTGTAGTTGGTGAATCTAATTTTGGTTCACAAAAATTGATTAATTCCCTACACTGATCCTGAGTGTCAATTATTTTAGCTATGCTATCATATGGTTTCTTATTGATGAACATGGCCATATTTATCATCTTAGCCAAGCCAAGCAATGATATGTAGACGTGGACAATTCGGTAATCTTCATGATCATTTTTATCCATTTTATATAGGTGAAAGGAGGGATAATTAGAAGGAAACCACCACTTGCCAATGAGACCAGCAGCAGAAGAATGCCAGTAGAGTGATAAGACAGCTCCACTCAGCTGGTATGTTGTAACCTCCTTGGCAATGGGAGGCGACGTTCTTTATCAAGCTTGACATCAGTACCGTTCCTGGCATCTGATCGATCTCGGAAGAGGTTTTCAAGGTGGAGAAGTAGACTGTAGGAGTCAGATCTCCATTTATGCACATCCACGATGTGAATCGATTTGCACAGCGGATGTTGCCCCAGAAAAAACAAAATGTTCAAATAGTCCCACCAATTTTTGAGTTGCTCACAAACTTGACTTGAATAGTTATATATAGTAAGGTCAGTGAATAAAACTACAAGAAGCTCATGCCTTCTTCAAATTTCAGGCAGCAGACAAGCATGTGTCAAATGTAGAAAATACAGGCAAATTTACTAATACAGAGCACATTTCAATTTGATATCTAAGGAGAACATAATATATGATAATTTTAATGTATAAACATTTAGAGAAGCTAATATTTGATAATTGGTAAACCTTTCTCAAATATGTATAATTACTTTAAAACTAGGTTGTCAAATAGAGACAAGTATTGTGTATCAATTTGCTTGATTATTGTCTTATGTATCGTACCATATTGTGTATCGCAAGATACATTGTTCCATAGTAAATTTTGATTGATAAAGTCGATAATTAGGTGCAAAATGTATAACATACCATCACATGATGGTATTGTTCATTAGTATAGCACTGTTGCATCAATAAGAACTGGACACTTAACAAACAACATATTGACATTCAATTAATGCTTTTTGTACATTCTCGCTTCTAAACAATGTATAACTTATCAAACCCTATAAAATATAGATAGAAAATCATTCTTAGGAACAAAAAAACAAGGCAAAACATATTGAAGGTTCAAGAAATCTAAAAAACGAGAAATATTAGAAAACATAAACTGAAGATTATTTTTCTAGAGAAAATCAGCTTCCTTAGTTGTTGAAGTCTCCAAAGATGATGTCATCACTGGAGATGTTAGATGTGTCATTGGAGATGCTGGAAAATTGATGAAAGACACTGGGAAGAAAACGTCTATCCAAAGAACTCTATCTGAAGAGGAGGTTGTTTGTTACAAAAAGTTGTAAATGGTTTGTAAGGGTTAAAGGGTATTTATGTCAAGTTTTAGAACTGTAGCATAAAATCTAAAATTAGGGTTAACTTGTTTAAATTAAGGTTAACTTAGTAATTTCCATATCATAGGATACACCGTATAGGATGACCGTATCGTACAATACAGAAAGTGTATCGTATGATAAATTGCCGCACTGGCATACAGATTATATTGTGTTGTAACATAAGACATCTTATCGTGAATAGTAAGATACTAGAACAGAGCATAACAAATGTCACTAATAGTATCTCCCTTTCAACTACTCTACATAGTATGTCAAAATATTAAGAGGTAAATGAATTTATCAGTAGTGAAGAGCGTTTATCTTCTCTGAAGACTGACACATTCACATTGAAGGGACAAAAATAAGGAAATCAGAGCATTTTTGGAAGGAATTTTTTTTTAACATTCTTTACTGGGACTAGGTCTAAGGCTCAATAATTGAGGTGCACAAGTCACCAATTTGAAGTGGCAAAGCATATTCCAAATTTTACCTTTTGTCTTTATAGCTGTTATGTTGTGTTGTGAGAAGTTTTCTGGAGACGTAAGCACATATAATGGCCTCATTAGCCCCTCTTTACCTATAATGTGAATTGTCTTGGTAGGAAAAAGAGAGAAGTATCACATGGTCATTATAGATGGAACATGCGCTGTGTTTGGTGCTAAGAAAGCGAGGGAAGGAAAGGCAAAGGAGTCATGACCCTATACAAATTGCTACCCTTTTCTATAAGTAGTGGTTTCATTTTTCCTTTTCTTTTCCTTAATTTCCGCCAAACCAAACACAGCCTAGAATTATGTTTGGTGCTAAGAAAGCGAGGGAAGGAGAGGCAAAGGAGTCATGACCCTATACAAATTGCTACCCTTTTCTACAAGTAGTGTTTCAATTTTCCTTTCTTTCCCTTGCTTTCCGCCAAACCAAACACAGCCTAGAATTATGTAGAGCAACACATTATACATAACCATAAGCAAAGTACGAAGGCAGCACGTTATATGATTGGGTTTCAATTGGTCAAGCAGAACATACCAGCCTTCCAAATTTGGATTGCTCGGCTGCCGTTACTTTTTGGTTGCCTGGATGGCCTGCACACAATATTCATGTCAATAAGAACATCCATTTATATAACAATACATTTGGGGTTAGCAGCCAATAGATGAAATATACTGATTTGAATCATTTATGAACAGGCATAGGTTACTAGACAAATATAGAAAATGACAAGATGGTACTAAATTAACCCATATTTACTTTGTGGGTAAAGATTATGTCATGGGAAATTATTGTCTGAAGAAATGAACATGTTCATAGACCACAGTATACATCAGAACATGATAGGAGTTGGGCATGGATATCACATTGCCAGAGATGAAAAACTTACCAGTGAAAACAACTAGGCCATCTGTGGATACTCTTGTCAGTTCTAAAAGAGTCTTGTTGACATATTTTGGGGACAAGTAATCCAACGCATCTGAAACTATGACAAGAGAGAATGACTTTGGTCTGTAAGGCAGAGGAAACTTAATATCCGCCAAGCGCACGATTCCTTTGCGCACAAGGCTCTTGCAGCCATTGTCAACCTCCTCCAAGTCATATGGCTCGACACCCAAGGCTTCAATATCTTCTTTCAACAATTTGGAAACTATCGAGCAAGTTTCAGGTCCTACATGCAAAACCTTACTCATGCTTTCACCATATGCAGTCTTTAGTACAGGTATAGCTTGCTGAACATCTAGATTGCATGAACCACCTGCACCTAGAAAACACGATAATAAACTTGTAAATAGAGAGGGGAAATAACTTTGTCTAGTGTGTAATGAATGTTTCTATATAATTGGTGGCTCCACATTCAAGTACCTCTCATTTTCCAGTAAACTATATAAAAACGTTCATTACATCCTGATCATGTATGGTATCTTGGTCCTAGACTCCTAGTCAAACCCCTATGAGAATGCTTATTGATGCAATTTTGGTATATCGTCTCCCTAATCTTCAGCCAGGGCTCTGCTACCACTTTATTGAGCATAAACCCTGAAATTCTCCCCCAAGAGACAAAGGCCGTGCCTGTGATGAAATCACGAATGGCGGCAGCAACAGTAGTCGCCTAACGTAGAGAAAAAGAAAAAGTACAAAAATCTAAATTATATCAAGCAGGCGAAACATAAGATGAACCGAAAAATCAACACCAAGAGAAAACCAAAACCAGATGAGATAACTACTAAAACTAGGTAAAAGGACTTTATAATAACCACTCAACATCACACTAAAGCCCCCAATACAAGAGAAAGCATAGCCCCCAATACAAGAGAAAGCATAAAAGAGAACCTAAGAACGACCCAGGGATTAGACCAGAGAAGTCTCAAGAATATCTGACTCTTTCTTACTCAATTTATCAGTGGTTATCAACGCCCTCTGAGAATCAAAAGTTGTTTAGAACAAGCCCTAGGACCTTTAGTTATAGCCAAATAAAAAAATTTATCCTAAATAACAAATGAACCCAAAATGAATTGAAACCATTTATTTAGTATACGCCCTAGTATATCCTATTTATAACCAAATAGAAATCTAAACCTAAAAACTAACAAATCCTAAACATAATCAAATTAAGCTTAGAATAAGCAGTTATTTTGCATAAAAAAAATTCCCAACAATTTAGGCCTCTTAGAGCATCTATTAATATTTTATAATCCGAGCACTAAATTCCCACTCCCCCATATGCGCTGGTAAATTATCCAGAATTTTTCCTCTGATATGTCCCCATTGTGGTTGGTATGATCCAACTTAGGCCGGCTACCAAAACAAGATGTAACATAACCATCTGGATCGTTCCCAATGGCAATACATGATCCCATGGAAATTCAACATGAGAACACCTCCTGCATGGTCCTAGTAGATCGAACCTCTTTGGTCTGATCTTATAAATTCCTACACTCTAGATGCATGAAAATGCTTAACTGCCAATCCTCCACCAAAGTGCAAACTGCAAAGCCAAATTATTCAATCAATGTCTCCTTTGCCCCTTAAATTATAACAAAGAAAATACATATAAATTTTTATTTGTTGGGGAGGGGGTGGGTGGGGAGTGGGGTGGCCAGAAATAACAGAAATTTTAATAAAAAAAACAGAGAAACAGCTAACAACTCCCATCACTTATTTTGTCTGACATTAGATCATGGGCAAAGGTGGCTACTATGACTTGGGGGATGCAATACTAGGAAGAGAGAGCATGCAGGATGAGACCAATGTTATCAAAATTCACCATATGGTCCATGAACCGCATTCGAGTTTACACGAACCGAAAACGCAGTACACTGACAAACTAGTATGTGCTTTCACATTCCAGTGACCTAATATATGGACTAATCTGATTTTACAGATTGTCGACATAGCCTCCAGCTTTGTATCGAAGACTGGATATGAAATCTGAGGTGATGTCCATGATCTGCAAAACCAGATAAGTCCATATTTGAGGACTTATTTAGTTTTAATTTTGATTGTATTATATACTAAAATATATTATTGCATATGTGTCCCTAAAAATTGTTCCATGTTCTGAATCAACGTACGTCATTCCGGATCATCATACCACATTCCGGATAAGCATTTCGAAGTTACCTACCGCCAACGTACCACCCTTCTTATGGATAAGCATTGCGAAGCAGCCTACCCCCCAAAGTACCACATACTAGGACCTCCTATGTACCATGTACCATGTACCCGTTTTCGTTCCGTGTACCAGGGCGTTCCACGTTCTAGGTAACCTTGGATGAGACAAGGTTGTAGTTGATTTGTATTTGTGACATTTTGGGTAGTCGAGCTTTGTTGCTCCTTTGGTACTTCCTAGTTGTAAAATGTTTTTGGCCTATCTTGTGTGGCCTATATGGTGCCTTGAGATGTAGTTATAGTGAGTTATAACTAATAGCAGTGTTCCGAAGAGAGCTCAACTAGTGGGTAAAGTGCCATTGATAGTAGAGTAGGTGTTGTTGACCTATCTAGTTCTTATTCAATGTGGGACAGAAAAGGGAGTACAAAGAGATACTAATATGGAGAAAACAAGAGAACAAGGCCAACTACTGTAAGATCCTAAATATGTAGGTGCATCTATTGGTCAGTTTCACAAGTCGAAACCACGTGAGATTATTTTCTGTCTGGCATCACATTCAACTTCCCATGAATACAACCATTTATTACCATATCCTTCAACTTAATGCCACTCATCTATCTTAGCATTACCATTTCACCTAAGCTAAGCTAATTTTATGGCAGTGTATTTTAATTAGAAAAAAAAATGTTGAATAAAAAAAATGTACTATCAATCTCAATTGGTGTCATTGAGGGTATTACCGCCAAAAAAAAAAATTGTATTTAATGCACCCAACAAACATTCTTAGCAAAGCAAAAGTATCGCCAAGAGGGGCTTGGTTTTATTTTACTGGAGAAGCCCCCATATTTCCTCCTAATTTCCAATTCCAGACTTACCAAACATGGGTAAGACCAGAACTCATTTCCAAGCCTCTAAAACTTTAAACCAAACAGCACCTTAGGCTGATGAAAGAAAGTGCCGCTGGGTAGTAGTAACTTGACTTGATTTAGCATTATGCTATAACGAAAACGTTTCCGATCGATTCGGAAGCGAACAGAAAAGTTGAAGTCGGTAACCTATGTTAGTAATCCGATTACCTCCACTGGCAGCGGAGAGCTCTTTCCTGCTAACAGCGCCTCCTCCACCTGCGCACAAGATATATGAAAAAGTCACACTTCGGTCCCTCCTATCACTTATCATATATTTCCCATTGATTTTGTAATAAATAAATAAATAATAATAAAGGTATTTAGTTTTAGGGACTCGTATAATATTCTAAATTTGGTCTGGATATCGTCTGAAAGATGATTTGGGTCTCGTCTAGGCCCACCTATAGACAATATGGAGACGTAAATGCAAATTTTATATATTACACGAGACTCTCAAACTAAATAACCCTAATAATAATATAACCATCCCACCTGAATTTCTATAGGAATAACCGATTAGAAGAAATGCACCCTGACAATTTCCAAAAAAAGAAAGATTAGTCTGATTAGTCAGTCAATCAGGAATCTGCGCATATTGAAGGAATGCATATATACCAAGAGAAGCAATCCGACGGAGAGGAAAGGGGAAGAGTGGGACTTCTTGTGCGCCGATCCCGACAGCGTAAAGCTTCTCACCGGCCTCCTCGACATCCCTTTCCTTCAGATCTATTCTGATATCAAGAAAGAAAATATATGAGATCGATGGACCCATACATCTATAGATCAGAATGAATATTGGTGAGAGAAGAATTAATTACTTGACAAAGAAGTGGAAAAGGAAAATAATTACGAGATGAGATCTGGGATGTGCTTTATAGACGGAGAGAACGAGATCTTTTATTCATTTTTTATTTCAACGAGTAGAAAATGGCGCGTCGGCAGCGCCAGGCGGTTACGAATTTTTTTTTCTTTCCTTTTTAATTGAACTTTTTTTTTTTCAAGATGTCCGACGTAACATTCGAAATTTTGTGCACGCTGAGTTGCATATCATTTGGGCACACTGTCCCCAACTTCCACCAAATAAATGGAAGGAATAGTACACCCCCGTAACTTGATCCACCGATCTTCCGCCACCCAGACAGGATCTTATATCTCTTCCAGGTACCCACAATAGTCACTCGAGTTCGATATTTTTAATTGATAATTAGGAGGAGGTTTTGAATGTAAATTAATTTTATTTCATTTTTAATTGAAAATGAGAGGGGTCAATGATGTCAAGTTTCTTATTTGTGGTTTAACTAGTTGCATTGCTATAGCCTCGGTTATAAAGATCGTACAATGTATATGAAAATCGAAAAATGCTGATTGCGTGCAAATGTTGACTCCGCAAAAAATGTTAATTGTGCGCAAATGTTGACTACACGAAAATTTCGTCTGCGCAAATGTTGACTATGCGAAAATTATATTTGTGCACAAATGTTGACTGTTCAAAAATTCTGACTGAGCACAAATGTTGACTGCATGAAAATCAACGACTTATACGAAAATAAAGATTACAAACTTCTAGAAAATGTAAAGCAAACAACTTACAACACAGTTGCTTTTACAACACTTGTTACAAAATATGGAAAAGAAACACTTGAGAAGAAAGCTCGCAGGAATGATGAATATCATTGTTGCTCAAAGCAAGATTCGACCTTATTTCGTCGATCTGTTTCTAGGAACCAGCAAGTTCTGAAACACAGTCACGAACTTCTGGAATGCTCCATTTGTCACTCTTTAGGGACATAACTTGAACTCTTTAGGGACATAACTTGAACTCCTTAGCGTGCACGAACCGACATAACTTCGTTGCTTCGTGTGACTGCTGCTAACTCTCCTTTCATAGCATATAATCTCTTCGCTCTCTTTTGTAAGAGTGAAGAACTTGAGTTTATATAGGGACGCCAACCCCCTTAGCAGCCAACTGCCCATAATGGGCAGTAAAGACACAAAATAACTTTCCATTAAGTGGACGGTTACAGGAGTAACTCCTACAAAATGGTAGTTACGCTCAAGAAGCAGCGAACATCCATGCTCGACAGAATTTTTGCATAAATAACAACTCGTGGAAATCTAGCATACAGAGCCCTTTTTGCGTTAGTGGTCACTGTACGAAAATCTAGCCCGCGGTGCGACGCACATGCAGAAGCTAGCGCTGAGCCCATACTACGCCTGCGTGAAAACGAGCACAAGGACGCACAAAAGCGTCCAATGCGAAGTGTAAAGTGCATCATCAAAGCGCCACTCTGCGCCCTTCGCTCTCGTTCTTGTCCGAGTCCGAGTAGCTAGGCCTCTTTAGGACCTAGCTCGTAAGAAAAATTCTCTTGGAAAACATTCTACCATACTAACACATGGGCTACCACTCCCCATCAGCATAAGTCAGTAAAAGCTATATCTTATATTGAAATACACACTTGGGTTGCCACATGGATGTGGTACTATTCTCTAGAGTTTAAATGTCAAATCCTAATAATAACCCACATATTTAATATATGGGCAGAGTGTTTCCTTACATTGACTGTACATCATGTATTGTGATAGATGTCGCTAACGACTTAAATCCTTTCAATGTGTCAAGAATCGCCAATCCCGATCTGAGATAATAGATACCGGAACTCCATGCAGACGAACTATTTCATCAAGGTAAAATATGAGCCAGACGATCACTCCAAGAGACTTTGATAGCAATAAAATTAGCTTACTTGGTTAATCGATCAACTATGACCCAGATGGCATATTTTTTCCGTTGTATCTTTGGTAAACCAACAATAAAGTCCATACTAATGTGCTTCCACTTCCATTTCGGGATGGCGAGGTTTTGTATCTCGCCGTCAGGCCTCTGATGCTTGGCTTTTACTCTCCGACATGCCATACAATGCGACACGAAGAATGCCCCATCCTTATTCATGTCATGCCACAAAATGGTCGTGCTCATGTCATTATACATTTTTATGCTACTAGGAAGTAATGCATATCCCGTATAATAAGCCTCCATAAGAATTTTCTTCCTGAGCACCTCATCCTTTGGGACACAACCTGCACTTCAGTCATAATGTCCTATCTTTGGATTCTAAAAATTCAGCAACATTTCCCTCTACTAATTGCCTACAGATTTTCTGCAGAAACTCATCGAACCTTTATGTCGTTTTGATTCTCTTGAGTAGACTCGGTTCGAGTTGAAGCTGAACTAATTGTACACTCTACCTGCGAACTCGAAACTCAATGCCCATATTCTCTAATCCCTTCAATAACTCCAGTGCTATAGATAGTGTGCCAAAAAATCTACGTCTTAATGTATCTGCCATAATATTTGCCTTGCCTAGTGTGTAAATGATAGTTAAGTCATAGTATTTGATAAGTTCTAGCCATTGTCTATGCCATTTTGATTCTCTCGAGCAGACTCAGTTCGAGTTGAAGTTGAGCTAACTGCACAATCTACCCGCGAACCAGAAACTCAATATTCCTATATTCTCTAATTCCTTTAATAACTCCGTTGCTATAGATAGTGCACCAAAAAATCTACATCTCAATGCGTCTGCCACAACATTTACCTTGCCCAGTGTGTATATAATGGTTAAGTCATAGTCTTTGATAAATTTTAGCCATTGCCTCAAGTTCAATTTCTTCTGAGCGAATATACACTTGAGGCTCATGTCACGCCCCAGAACCAGAATACTGAAAAGAGGGAGTGACAAGGCCATCTGCGTATACTTAGAGCACTCTGGTACTCTGCATATACGGTAAAGCTGTAAGACATGAGGGGTCACTACTACAATCCAACAATCAAGCCTAGGTCCAACAACCTAGTATCTCAATCACAGGAATAATATGTATAGTAACAAGATGTAAGATCAGTTGAAATAAAATAGTAAAGCGTCACAAACTATAATATATAGATGATCATGATGCTAGTAAACAAAAAATGAGTAAAATAACCAGAGTCTATGTCATACATGATCAACCCTAGGATATGCCAATCATGCAAATGTCCGTAGGCTAACGAATCAATCCAAAACATGAGCTAAACACGTGCTCGGTGGCTATACGCCAACAAAAGAAGAATGTACAATAGAGCGGGGAAGTAAGGGAATCCACTCAAGCGGTCTGGTGCTCCGGGTGGTAACCATGCTCGGGAAGATGCGGAAGATCCTCTGGTGAAGCTATTGGATCTGGCCATACAAAACCAGTGGGGTCAGACCCCAAAATAGCAAGTACCACAAAGGAAGCCAATCTAGGAACTTAAACCAACAACACAAGCAATACAAATACTGAAAGTAAAGGCTGAAAGTAAATAATCTCTGGATGAATTAAATACTAAAAACCTGCACTATCAGAAAAAGTCAAATTAGTGACGTAAAGAAACGTCGCTAAATGACCAATAAATGTCGCTAATTACTTTTAGCAACGTAATTAGCAACGTTTTACAGAAGTCGCCTTTCAACTAGTCGCTGAAAGAAAAAAACGTCGCTAAACGTCGCTATACCAATATTTTTTAGCGACGTAAATGTGTCGCTAGATTAGCGACGTTTAGCGACGCAACGTCGCTAATTAGCGACGTGCTCATCTGTCGCTTAACGTCGCTAATTAGCGACTTATATAGCGATGTTACAGCGACGTCTTTAATGACCTGGCAATACTGTCATGTCAGCAAGTTGTGACGTACAGCGACATTTTTAGCGACATTTTTAGTGACGTCATTAGCGACGTGTTATAACATTGCAACTTAGCGACGTATTTAGCGACGTGTAGTAACGTCGCTAAACGTTGCTAAAAACGTCGCTAATTGTATAGTAAAAAATAAAAAAAATAAAAACTGAATTATTTTCAAACTATTATTCCTGCAGTTTATTAATTCATAATCTGTACAAATAGACCTGGAGCAACCCTCCGTTGAATTTTCTGGGTTTGCCGACCCCTTGGGTTGAATACTCAACACCGATAAATTAACATATATTTAATATGAATAATATAATAAAATTTGAAGAAAATAAAATATCCAACAAATATCGTCATAAAGAATACAGCAAATATATATCCATACAATGAGTCTCATCCTAAATAATACAAAGAATATAAATATCCATGCAAATATCTATATTACTGCGGATCTGCAGGAGGATGACCACCGACGCACATGAAGGATAAGAACAGATCATACTGCTCCCGTAAAATCGACACCGATGTCGATGGAGAAGGCAGTGACGTCGGTGGAGTCTGTGTCGATGTAGGCGCACCAGGAGGACGTATCCGCTCCAACTCTGCGAGTCGCTGGTTGTAAGAATCCATGGTAGATAACAGCCTCGTACTGCTATGAACCATTGAATCTTGCATCATCGTCAGCCTCTCGTCCATGGATAGCTGTGATGCCTGCAGCTCCGTCACGCTGCGCTCTGTCGAGGCTCTAAGATTATTTGTCAAATCGTGGAGCTCCGTGATGCTGCGGTCGAGCATATCGAATCGTGTGATGAGTGTCGGATCGTCCGCCTGCTGTTGGGACCGGGGCTGCTCCTCTATCCTTCGCAGCAACTCGTCATGGAGAGATGCAATCTGACGGTCAACGGCCTCCTGGACTCTGGCCGACGATTGCAAGGGTTGTGGGGAATGCGCACTTATCGGGGAGGCCCTAGATGACTGTGTCGCGACCAGGGCACCATAGGATCTGGTACCATAGTACGTACCCCTCTGGAGACCACCAGCGGCGGTCACCCACAGGTCATCCACCGACGGAGCTGGAGCGGGCTGCGAGAAAGTACCAGCCTCTCCAACTGTAGGTGCACTAGCAGTCGCCCGCTCATGCAGCCTAAGATACTCGGCCTAGAAAAGTTTGGATACTCGATAATTGCCTAAGTTATATTAAAATTAACACAAAGTAAAGTAATACTTACATAGGTCTGCGAGGCCCTCTCATCAATGAGATTTTCGTCCTTGCGATGGGTGGCCAAGAAGACGGTCACTATGTTTGCATCCTCACCCCTCTGTACCTGTTAAAAATATATTATTTAGTACTAAAATTAAAAAAAAATTTCTACTACCATTTTATCGTACTTATATTAAAATAATATATCTTAAATAAAAAATATACCAAACGACAAAAATATTCCGTCATCAGAATCGAGCCACCACACCACTTTGCAGCATTCCGCCTAACCGCCTTAGCCTTCTCAGACCTTTCATTGTAGCTCGGATCGTCGAATCTAGCCCTCATTGCAGTCCACTGCTCAGGCGTGATCCAATCTTGGATCGGTTTTCCAGTACGATCACGAGCCTTCTGGTTATCCAGAGCATCACGGATAAGCTTGGCGACAACGGCAGAAAACATCCGCTCGATCAACTCGGCCCGGTGCGGAGGATATAAATATGTTTGCTACAATAAATAATTTAGTAAGTGAGCATCACGGATAAGTTATATAATATGCATAAATTAGAGAATTTATATAATATACTTTTACCTTGAAGTGCGTAAACCAGAACGTATTTCTCTCCTCTGGAGCTTCAGAGTAGTTGATCCAAGGGCCACCATAGTTGTTCCTCAAAAATATGCCCAAGCATCTCTGAACCAACGATGGACGATATCTATACATAGATAATTATTTAGATCGAAAAAGTTAATATATGATGAATAAAGAAATACACGATGTATATAATGCTAAACCATCTAATTGACTTACTTTGTATCGTTGGCCCAAATCTCTGTCATCATCTCTTCTGGAGGTACGCATGGAGGATCTTGCTGATGCTGGGACAACGTCGACACGACCTCTTCTACATGCTCATCTGTCTCCATGGTTCCGTCAGCAGGAGGAACGCTGGACGAGGGAGTACTATCACGCCTGGAACTACTCGTCCCAGGAGTGATGCCACGTAACTTCGTCACAGTCGGAGATGTGACTGATAGATATACTGGAGTACTAGGCAACGACGATCCGGAACCAACCGTAGACAGTACCGGAGGAGCACTCTGTCTACCTCGGGACCTGCCGAACCCTCCGTGTCATCCTGTCATACCTGATAACAACATATAATGAATAAAGAAATACACAAATATATAGTACATTCTACAGTCAAAATGTTATGCATATCTCACAGCATTCATAGAATTGTACAGTAAATAACCAATGGTGTCATAAGTCTAAATGGATAGTACATTCTACAGTCAAAATATAATACATATATTCGTCAAAATAGTACATTCTACAGTCAAAATATAGTTATATTCTACAGGCAAAATATTTTATTTTCAATCATCTTCAGAAAAATTATCTTGTTCGCCTTTCTCGTCCTCCTCTTCCTCTTCCTCCTCCTCGCCTTCACTTTCATCTACTTCGTCTTCGTTTTCCTCTTCTGATAATTCTACATCTTCTATATTATTACTCGTGTAATGAGTAACTTCCGTTGAGTCCACATCTACAATATTTGTTACAAGAGGTAGCTCGTCCTCCTGATAAGCTATTTCGTCAATGTCAAAGGTATTTCTAGCTTTAGTCTTGCATACTGTCCACCAATCCGACCTCGCTGTCCCCCATCTAGGATAAGTTATGAAGTACATGAGCTGAGCCTGACTTGATAGGACAAATGGTTCGTAGCCTTGATATCTACGCTTGTAGTTTATATCCACAAGGCCATGCTTGTCAATTTTCCAACCTTGATCTTGAATCGAATCGAACCATTCACACTTGAATAGCACGATATTAGCAGGTTCTGTGCCATAATTATATGTCAACTCCACAATCTCTCGTAAGATGCCAAAGAAATCATTGCCTGGATCGACGTCTTTGTAGTTCGAAGATTTGATACACAAACAACTATTTTTCGTGGAATCCAGATCCAGAAAGCTGTCTCTGATAGGAGCATTTGTTGACTTGAACCTAAACTCATTCACACAGAAACTTGGCCATATTTTAAAGGCAGTAATTGGTCCCTAGGCTAGAGTTCTAATAGATTCAGTCTCGGGTGTTATTAGACGATCGACCTAAATACTAAAGTAGCAATAGTAAGTTATTTGTTTTGCAAGTGCAAAAATAAAAAGTAATTACCAAGCACCTTACATATGCGCTCAACCAAGAAGGAAAATGGCATCTCATTTCTTGTTCTATTTCTTCGTCTGTTATATAGGGTCTAACCGACCTCAACTCATCATTATATGTGCTGAAAATAATGAAGCAACTACTAATTAGTAGCATAATAGTAGCTTATACTATTACATTGAGATGATGTAAACGTGGACGTATTAATTACTTACCCCTCTAGGTTCTCCACTTAATCCTCGTCACAATTGAGTAATATATACAACTGAGCAGCCCTTAGCTCGTCGTCATTCAAATATCTCTTCTTCATTTTCCCCGAAGGCTTTCTGGATGCATTGAATACTTTGAGTACTGCATCATTAGATTCCTGATATCCGTTATCGTTTCTCGGAGCTTTCGTTCTATTAGTAGCAATATAAGGTTTGAAATACGTCGAGCAAAAGTTTATAATCTCCTCGAGAACATAAGCTTCACAAATAGAGCCCTCAACCCGTGCCTTATTTTTTACCTTTATCTTTAGGTGATTCAGATACCGCTCGAAGGGGTACATCCACCGATAACCGACAGGACCACCAACACGTGCCTCATAGGAAAGATGAATTGGCAAATGCTCCATAGAGTCGAAGAATCCAGGAAGAAACACCTTCTCGAGCTTACATAGTGTTATCACAATTTCCTTCTCTTGCTTTTCTAGACGATCGACGAGCAACTTAGTAGAACAAAGATCTCTGAAGAATATGCTGAGCTCTGTCAATGGATCCCAAATGACCTGCGGTAAGAATTCCCGAAATACAATCGAAATTAACCTCTCCATGAATACGTGACAATCGTGGCTCTTCATACCCGCCAGTTTGTTCTCCTTGAGGTCGACGCATCTTCTCAAGTTTGACACGTACCCGTCTGGAAATTTTAGACCCTGAATCCACCTACAAAGTCTCCTTTTATCCTCTTTCTCCAGTGAGAAAATTGACTTAGGTTGCTTTAACTTTCTCTTCCCCTCCTCTATCAAATACAACGCAAGATGTCTACATATTTTTTTTAAGTCCAACCTAGCCTTCAGATTATCTTTCATCTTCTCCTTTACCGCCATTACTGTCACGCCCCGATTTTGGCTAATCGATAATCGTCCCCCGGGCGTGATGCCGTGCACGCGTAGGGCGCGCGTGCACAAGGCCTTAGGCATAAGGATATTCTTTAGAACAATGCAACAGAGTAGACATATAAGATAACACAAGGTTGAGGCATAGAAAAGTTTCTCTTTTATTCATAATGAACATCTTTTTACATCGCTTGACTCAAAAGTATAAAATGCCCCACGGGCTTACAAACTTGGACGCAAAATGAGATAGCCGATCCATACATTATGTCCCTTTACATAGATTCAAAAACACAAAATACCTTGGGTGCGAGTAAGCACCATCGCCTTAGCGATATTCAGCAACGGAGAGAGTGAAAGGCTTCTAGCTTGAGCCTCCAAAAGTCTTGGCCATGAACCGCCAAGGATCCCAAAAGTCCGGAGAGAACTTCAGCTCCTCGCCGCGTTGCCTTGCGCCGGGGAACCTGCTACAACGAGGGTCAGTACTTCGAAAAGTACTGGTGAAGGCTAGCTGCTCAACTTTACCAAGCTCATGAGATGAGTTCTAATGAGTATGCTACAATTATGTGCTTAGGTGGGTTTCTATTCTTGCCTAGTTCAGATTTCATTTAGCAGGTATGCAAGAACAAAATAACATAACTCCACATGCCACCGTTCGGTGACTTTACCTGTACCGTCTGAACCACCTGTACAACTTACCATAGCCTTCCCTGTCACGAAGACATAGTTAGTCTGCACAGTTTAAATATACACAATATCTTTCTTTGTTGTTTAGGAGCCATCATGGGTTTAGTCTGGGCTGGCGGCGACGCTTGCAGCGCGGGTAGCTAGCCCCGCTACAATTCCCCGCTCCCTGTGCTAACTCATTTTAGCACGACTAAGAAAGTAGATTCCGCCCGGGTCGAAACGGCCCGGTGCCCCGGTAACCGTTCGCAAGAACCTGGATCCCTTGTGCACAAGAATTCCCATGACCATTTCTATGAACCGAACTTCATAGATTTACTTACTAGCGATTTAAAGAACATCATGTACGAAACTGCTTTACTGTACTATCACAATCAACCAACAAGATATATGAAATAACATGCAGCAGTTTATAGAAGAACACTTTGAACTATCAATAAATACCAACCCATTAAACACCCAACGAACATGCATGCATCAATGAATTTATGCAAGGTTTTGTATAACAAGCAATGGGTGTTCCAAGCCTACTTCTTATCTTATCTTGTTATCCAACTTGTTACTTAATTGGTATCGTTTGATTGAATGCACAACTGAGTCAATTTTATTATGAACGGAACCCTTGGAAAGAAGGTGCTTATCGAAATAGAGCCACTCACAAGTTGGTTGAATAGGAAGAAGAAGGAAAGATCTCTAAGACTCCGCTCGCGCGTCGTCTACACGATCACCTGCACGCACCAACGGATGATCAATACCTCCTGCTTTGGTCTCCAAGGCTCGATACGAAATGCAAAATCCTAAGAACGAAAGCAATGAAATCCATTGAAACCGTTCAAGAAAACGCAAGTCATAAAACCAACAAGAAAGCAACCAAGCGGCACAAAAACGGACAAGAAATCAACGCAACGGAAAGGCCCCTCTCGACTCTGCCGTCGAGTCCATCCTCGAGGCACAATCCATTGTATATGGGACCTGATTCTGAAGAAACCAATCCATAACGAGGAAAGGATCTTAATTCAATCTGTCCTGTTCGGACGGTCGTAAGTATTTCTTGGCCGCGCTCCCCGAGTAGGGGGAACGGGGCATTACATCATAACCATCCAAAAGAAAGTTTCGTCCCGAAACTTAGGAATAGAACCTACCACTAAGGAATAATGAGGGGAACCTTTCCCTCATATCAGCTTCAAGTTCCCAGGTCGACTCCTCGACCGAGTGGTTCCGCCACAGGACGCGCACTAGCGAGACGGTTCGATTCCGCAACCGCTTCTCTTTACGATCCAAAACTTGGACAGGCTCCGCCGCGTACGACAAATCCGCTTGCAGATTCAACTGCCCCAAGTCGACTATGTGGTTCGGGTCGTGTACAAATTTTCTCAGCTGGGAAACGTGAAAAATATCGTGTACTTCTGATAGGGCAGGCGGCAAAGCAACTTGATAGGCGACCGGAGTAACCCGTTTGAGAACTTCAAACGGTCCAACAAATCTCGGACTTAGCTTTCCTTTTACTCCGAACCGCATGACTCCGCGCATAGGCGAGACTTTCAAGAACACATGGTCGCCTTCAAAGAATTCAAGGGGGCGAGGTCGAGCATCGGCATAACTCTTTTGTCGGCTTTGTGCTGTCTTCAACCGTTCACGAATCAACCGAACCTTTTGGACGGTTTGTTCAACCAGCTCCGGCCCAAGGATTTGCCGTTCTTCGACTTCGTCCCAGCAGATTGGTGACCTACACTTTCGCCCATACAAAGCCTCGTACGGAGCCATCTCGATGCTGGACTGATAACTGTTGTTGTATGCAAATTCGGCCAGCGGCAGGTAGACGTCCCAACTTGACTTCGAATCGATCACGCAGAGGCGCAACATGTCTTCTAGTATCTGATTCACTCGTTCTGTCTGACCATCGGTTTATGGATGATAGGCTGAGCTGAACTTCAACTTGGTCCCCATCGCCAACTGAAGGCTCTTCCAGAAACGCGAGATGAATCGCCCGTCTCGATCTGATACTATAGAAACTGGTACTCCGTGCAGCCGGACTATCTCGTCAAGGTAGGTCTGGGCGAGGCGATCGGCGCTCCAAGTACTTTTGATGGCAATGAAGTGTGCAGACTTGGTTAACCGGTCGACGATAACCCAGATTGCGTCGTTCCCCCGTTGCGTCCTTGGCAGGCCAACAATGAAATCCATGCAGATGTGCTCCCACTTCTATTCCGGGATAGCAAGATTTTGCATCTCCCCGCCCGGCCTCTGATGCTCTGCTTTCACCCTTTGACAGGTTATGCATTGGGACACAAAGAGTGCAACATCTTTCTTCATGCCGTGCCACCAGAAGGTCGTTCGGAGGTTCTTATACATCTTCGTGCTCCCGGGATGGATCATATAGGCTGCGTAATGAGCTTCCGCAAGGATCTCCTTTCTAAGTTCTGAATCATCGGAGACGCATAGCCTTCCTTTCACCCGCAACGCTCCATTTTTATCTACTGCAAAGTCCTTCGCCTTCCCCGCTAGAATCTGCTCGTGCATCTTCCTTAGGAAAGGGTCATCTTTTTGAGTAGATGTGACCCGCTCTATTAGGTTGGGTACGAATCGCATTTGAGCGACCTGCGCGCCACGATATCGAATTCGGAGTTCGATGCCCATCTCTTCTAAGTCCCTTCGTAACCTGCGATCGACTGACAGAGATCCAACGAAGATCCGACTCAAAGCATCCGCTACAACGTTCCCTTTTCCAGGCGTATAGTCTATCGTCAAGTCGTAATCTTTTATCAATTCTAGCCAACGGCGCTGACGAAGGTTGAGGTCCGTCTGGGTGAATAGGTACTTCAAGCTCTTGTGATCAGTATAAATTCGGCAAGGCACTCCATAAAGGTAGTGTCGCCACAATTTCAGGCCAAAGACAATTACCGCTAACTCCAGGTCGTGTGTAGGATAATTTTTCTCGTGCTTCTTTAGTTGCCTGGAGGCATAGGCTATCACTCGATCTCGCTGCATAAGTACACACCCCAAGCCTTGCCCGGACGCGTCGCTAAATATTTGGAATCCCGAGATCTCGTCTGGTAGTGCAAGTAACGGGGCAGAGGTGAGGCGATGCTTTAACTCTTTAAACGAAGCTTCGCAGTCGGCGGACCACTCAAATGCGACTCCCTTTTGTGTGAGGCGAGTCAGAGGTAGTGCAAGTTTGGAAAAATCCTTCACGAACCGTCTGTAGTAGCCCGCTAGCCCGAGGAAGCTTCGAATCTCGCTAACGGATGCAGGTCGCTTCCACTCGACAATGGCCTCCACCTTCTTCGGATCGACTGAGATGCCTCCCGCAGAAATGATGTGCCCGAGGAAAGATACACTACTTAGCCAGAATTTACACTTACTCAGTTTAGCATATAGCTGGTTGTCCCGAAGAGTTTGTAGCACGGTCCGCAAGTGCTCTGCATGTTCTTCCTCACTCTTCGAATACACCAAGATATCATCGATGAATACTACTACAAACTTATCAAGATAGGGCCGGAACACAAGGTTCACTAAACTCATAAAGGCAGCGGGTGCATTGGTTAGTCCGAACGGCATCACCAGGAACTCATAATGGCCATAGCGAGTTCGAAAAGCTGACTTTGGCACATCGTCTGGCTTGATCTTTAGTTGGTGATAGCCCGAACGGAGGTCGATTTTAGAGAATACCGTGGCAGCTTGCAACTGATCGAAAAGATCGTCTATTCTTGGAAGAGGATACTGGTTACGAATGGTTGCTTTATTCAATTCTCGATAGTCGATGCAGAGCCGCAACGAGCCATCCTTTTTCTTTACGAATAGTACAGGCGCACCCCACGGAGATACACTAGGCCGAATGTATCCTCGATCTAGCAAGTCTTGCAACTGTACTTTAAGCTCCTTCAATTCTGCCGGGGCCATTCGATACGGCGTCTTGGAAATTGGTCGAGTTTCTGGGAATGTGTCTATAGTGAACTCTATCTCTCGATCGGGCGGCATGCCTGGCAACTCATCGGGAAACACATCAAAAAACCCGCCACAACGGGAATAGACTCAACGTTTGCGCAATCTTGCCGAGTGTCTCGAACGGACGCTAAGTACCCTTCACAGCCGGAGTGAATCATCCGTCGAGCAGACATTGCTGAGATCACCATGCAGGTATTCGACGCTTTCGACTCAGGACTGTACGTGAAGAGAAACTCGATCTCGCCGGGCAAACGAAACACGACTTCCTTTTTCGCACAGTCGATTGTAGCTGAACAAGCGCCGAGCCAATCCATCCCCAGAATAAGATCGTAGTCCCTTATGTCTAGAACTATCGCATCTAATGACAATTTTCGTCCCCCGATGCAAATGTTACCTTCACGACAGACTAAGTGAGCCGATAAATCTACGCCCGAAGGAGTACTAACACTTAGGTTTAAGCCTAGCGGTGTCATAGGGAATGTGTGTTCGGCGGCAAAATCCGCCGCAATGAAGCTATGTGTTGCACCAGAATCAAACAATACTCGAGCAGGTACATTATTAAAAAGTAATATACCTGACACCGTCGTGTTCGATGCAAGTGCCTCATCCCGAGTCAAAGCATAGACTCGTCCCTGAGCGTTTTGCGGTGCCTGGTTCGCTCGTTGAGTTTGCCCCTGACCCTGAGCTGAGTCATTATTCTGCTGCGGACGGTGTGAAGATGGATCGTTGGAACAGGTTGGACAATTACGAGCAATGTGGCCCATCTTGCCACAATTGAAATATCCTCCTTTGCTCGCACGATATTCGCTGACGTGGTGTCCTGTCTTGCGGCAGTAGGCACAATTTTGTCCTTGCCTCCTTCCTTGATTCGAGTCTTGGGAGCCGCCGTTGTTGTTGTGGCGCTTATGCGCGTTGTTTCCTCCTGTGTTGGCAGGACGCTTGTGATTGTAATTTTGCACAGCGCCGGTGCGAACTGGAGGATACTGCGACTCTAGGGACAGTGCATGATTCAAGGACTCCCGCATGGTACGATATTGAGTCACTACGACGTGAGCACGGATAGAAGGTCGTAGTTCAAGCTCGAACTTTCGTGCACGACTTTCGGCATCGACGAGCTGAGACTTGGCAAATTTTGCAAGTCGGTTGAACTCTGAAGCGTATTGACGCACCGTCATGTCTCCCTGCTTCAGTAGCGCAAACTCGTCTTCCTTTTCGCGACGGACGGCGGGTGGAAGGTATTCCTCTACGAAGGCCTTGCGAAACACGGACCAGGAGATAGCCGTTGTGCCACCTTCACTCAAAATAGCTTGCTTGTGCACATCCCACCAATCATGTGCATTTTGTCGGAGCTGAAGCTGGGCACACGCCACTTTCTTGGTCTCGTCTAGGCACAGCGCTTCAAAGTGGTCCTCCAACTCGACCAGCCAGTCCATCGCTAAGGAAGGGTCCTCTGTGCCTTTAAACGTAGCACGGCACATCTTCTTAAATTCTGATATCGACATGATTGACCCATTCTCGCCTGAGGGTAAGGTACCCTGGGAATTCTGCGGTCCGGTGGCTTCAGCAACTATAGGCACGGTTGCGGGGGCGAATGCAGAATGATTGTTGGCGACCAAATTCGTCAACATTGTTTGCAGACTATTCATCTGATTCTGCTGTGTATCCGCCTGTGATCGCTGTGCCACGAATTGAGCCTCAATCCGTGACTCGAACTGACTCTGCCGTAGTTCAGCTTATTTCTGCTGCGTCTCCATCAAACGCATCATTCGCTCGAACGGATCAGCAGAGGGTGTGGCAGCTGGACTCCCAGAGCTACCCGAGGTGCCTGAACTACTCGCTTGCACTTGCGCCACCATCTGCGCTTGTGCACCCGGCTCGGAAGTCGTTCCTTGAAAGGAAAGTAACTTGTATTAGTCTCAAGGTATATTATGGACTCACTGTATGGAACGTATCTCATTTTGGCCAAGCGAATTCAAGGGTCTACTCGGAAGGAACAAGGTCCTCTTTAGAAATTTTCTTTGTGAGATCAAAGGATCTGAAGCATGCTCTGATACCAATATGTCACGCCCCGATTTCGTCTAATCGATAATCGTCCCCCGGGCGTGATGCCGTGCACGCGTAGGGCACGCGTGCACAAGGCCTTAGGCATAAGGATATTCTTTAGAACAATGCAACAGAGTAGACATATAAGATAACACAAGGTTGAGGCATAGAAAAGTTTCTCTTTTATTCATAATGAACATCTTTTTACATCGCTTGACTCAAAAGTATAAAATGCCCCACGGGCTTACAAACTTGGACGCAAAATGAGATAGCCGATCCATACATTATGTCCCTTTACATAGATTCAAAAACACAAAACACCTTGGGTGCGAGTAAGCACCATCGCCTTAGCGATATTCAGCAACGGAGAGAGTGAAAGGCTTCTAGCTTGAGCCTCCAAAAGTCTTGGCCACGAACCGCCAAGGATCCCAAAAGTCCGGAGAGAACTTCAGCTCCTCGCCGCGTTGCCTTGCGCCGGGGAACCTGCTACAACGGGGGTCAGTACTTCGAAAAGTACTGGTGAAGGCTAGCTGCTCAACTTTACCAAGCTCATGAGATGAGTTCTAATGAGTATGCTACAATTATGTGCTTAGGTGGGTTTCTATTCTTGCCTAGTTCAGATTTCATTTAGCAGGTATGCAAGAACAAAATAACATAACTCCACATGCCACTGTTCGGTGACTTTACCTGTACCGTCTGAACCACCTGTACAACTTACCATAGCCTTCCCTGTCATGAAGACATAGTTAGTCTGCACAGTTTAAATATACACAATATCTTTCTTTGTTGTTTAGGAGCCATCATGGGTTTAGTCTGGGCTGGCGGCGACGCTTGCAGCGCGGGTAGCTAGCCCCGCTATAATTCCCCGCTCCCTGTGCTAACTCATTTTAGCACGACTAAGAAAGTAGATTCCGCCCGGGTCGAAACGGCCCGGTGCCCGGTAACCGTTTGCAGGAACCTGGATCCCTTGTGCACAAGAATTCCCATGACCATTTCTATGAACCGAACTTCATAGATTTACTTACTAGCGATTTAAAGAACATCATGTACGAAACTGCTTTACTGTACTATCACAATCAACCAACAAGATATATGAAATAACATGCAGCAGTTTATAGAAGAACACTTTGAACTATCAATAAATACCAACCCATTAAACACCCAACGAACATGCATGCATCAATGAATTTATGCAAGGTTTTGTATGACAAGCAATGGGTGTTCCAAGCCTACTTCTTATCTTATCTTGTTATCCAACTTGTTACTTAATTGGTATCGTTTGATTGAATGCACAACTGAGTCAATTTTATTATGAACGGAGCCCTTGGAAAGAAGGTGCTTATCGAAATAGAGCCACTCACAAGTTGGTTGAATAGGAAGAAGAAGGAGAGATCTCTAAGACTCCGCTCGCGCGTCGTCTACACGATCACCTGCACGCACCAACGGATGATCAATACCTCATGCTTCGGTCTCCAAGGCTCGATACGAAATGCGAAATCCTAAGAACGAAAGCCATGAAATCCATTGAAACCGTTCAAGAAAACGCAAGTCATAAAACCAACAAGAAAGCAACCAAGCGGCACGAAAATGGACAAGAAACCAACGCAACGGAAAGGCCCCTCTCGACTCTGCCGCCGAGTCCATCCTCGAGGCACAATCCATTGTATATGGGACCTGATTCCGAAGAAACCAATCCATAACGAGGAAAGGATCTTAATTTAATCTGTCCCGTTCGGACGGTCGTAAGTATTTCTTGGCCGCGCTCCCCGAGTAGGGGGAACGGGGCATTACAATTACAGTATTAATTATGTTATCAAACACATTCTTCTTGATATGCATGACATCAAGGTTATGTCTGATCAGATTGGTGCTCTAATATGACAGATCCCAGAATATACTCCTCTTCATCCAGTTATGGGTGCGACCAAATCCGTCACACTTATACCCCTTAGCAGGCTCTTCGATAGCACTTGGTAAATCTTTTACCTCTTCCCATATCGTGTATCCGGGCCACCTTGGCGGTGGATTGGCCTTCTCCACAACGCCCGCACAAAAAGCATTCATGTTCCTCCGGTACGGATGATCCTTCGGCAGAATTTGTCGATGACAATCGAAGAAGCACGGTTTGCCTCCGTGTTTCAAAAGAAAGCCATAGTACAGACCATGCAATACAGACATGAGAGACGACCATGGGTGCTCTATCCCGATAACATTCCATAGGCCAAAAAGTCATTGATGGTCCACATAAGTCCTGCCCTCATTTGGAAATTTTGCTTTCTAGAAACATCGTACGTGTTGGCACCTACTTCCCACAGCTGTTTCAACTCATCTATCAAAGGCTGTAAATACATATCGATGTTCCTCTTCGGATTGTTCGGACCCGGGATAATAACGGTTAGGAACATATACGGGGTCTTCATGCACATCCAAGGTAGTAGATTGTACAGAGTGACGATCACAGGCCAACATGAATACTGGGAGCCCAAAAGTCCGAATGGGGTAAAACCGTCAAAGGAGAGCCCTAATTTAACATTACGTGGATCCGAAGCAAAATCTGGATACTCTCGATCAAAGTGCTTCCATACTTCTCCATCGGATGGATAATCCAATACTCCTTCGATCTGTTTCTGCCTGTGCCAACTCATATTTTCTGCAGTCTCCTTAACCATAAACAACCGCTGCAACCGCGACATCAAAGGCAAGTAGTGCATCGAATCGGTAGGCTTCCTTGCACCGACATACTTTTCTCTACCAGTGGCCTTGTAGCGATCAGCACCACATAATCGGCACCCATCTTCATCCTTATCGTCTTTGTAGTACAGCATGTACCCGTTGCGACATACATCAATTTTCTCGTATCCCATCCAGAGCGATCTTACCATCCTCTTAGATCGATAAAAGTCTTTAGGCAACTTTGCACCCTCGGACAAGATCTCTATAATCAAATTGATCAGTCGATTATAGCATTCTTGCGACATGTTAAAATCAAACTTGATGCTCAATAATCTTGTAACCACCTCCAACGGTGAATGATCCTCACAACCAGGATATAGTGGAGTCCTTGCATTCTCCAGCAACTCTATAAACTTTGCAGCATCGGTATTCGGTGCCTCCTCAGCTGTATCATAATTGTCTGGATTGAAACTAGGCCCTGTCGCATCAAAAACTATGTTCACCCAACCGTCGTTGTAAGCAGCATGGTCGTGGACATCCATATACGGCTCCACATAAGGCTCCGACTCTGATGCTAGAGACACAAGTTCTCCGTACGCGGTCCACTGATAGTAATTCGGCGTGAAGCCCTTCGAGTACAAATGATATGTGACTTCCACTTCTGGATGATATTTTAAGTTGCGACATCTCACACACAGACACTTAATTTTGGTATCGTCCATGTACTGAGGGAACGCCTTGGCGAACTGCAGGAATTGTTGTACACCCTTATTGAATTCATCCTGCACACTGCATATATCATCAGGATGACGGTTGTACATCTACGAACGATGACGCAGATAGTAATTCATATCCATTTCTAGATACTTCTGCAAAAATAACAGTATGTATCCTATAAATCATTACATACAGTGTGATTCTCTAGAGGAAGATAAGAACTGCTCTAACTTGATACACAATGCCCTATGTGTGTGTGTGTGTGTGTACATATGGTTTGAATTAAAACCCTAGTTCTTTCCTAATTTAGTTCTTTGTTTCTTTATAATTTATTTAGTTTTCTTGGCTAAGTGTGATTGTTCTCCTCCAATTCCTAACCAAATGGGAAGAGGACCCATCAATTTGGTATCAATTGGTATCAGAGCCTTTGGATCATGCTCTTGAAGCTAGTAGAGAGCATGACTCGAGCAGCCATGGCTCCAGAGCTGGATCTCTCCAAAGAATCAATACCTACCTGATACAAATAGGAGGATACTTGCATTGGAAGGTATAATTTATCACTTGAACCATAAAAATTTGATAGGTTGTTAGAGAAATTGGCTATGTCAAGAAGAGGGTTTGAGTTTCCACTATATGCTCCATCCATGGCAATACCTCAATCCCCTCTAAACATACCAAATATACCATAATTTGGTATAAATCCAGCTGGAATAGCACCAAATCTACCACAATTTGGTATGATCCCTACTGGAGTAGCTCAATCCATTCCTCAAACCAATCAAACAACCCCAGTACAAAATTTTTTCATCAAAACCCTTGCCAAACTACAACATATTACCAATTTCCTCATAATCAGAGAATAACTCCAGGATTTCAAGCAACTCGTGCTCAATCCAAATGTTACTGCACCAAACACTAGTTTTCCTATATTACCTATGATATCTTCCCCATGTATAAGTGCATAGTATGCACAGGTTGTGCACTGTAAACCCCCGAATTTTCAAAAATATTAAACTTGGATTTTTCAGAATTTTCTGAAATTTTCTGGAAATTTTCTGTAATTAAAATCAGGGTTCTTAATTATTAAATGATTTTTTTTAATTGTTAATAAATAATATTAAAATATTATGGAAATAATATTTTTGGGTGTAAAATGGAAAACCGGACTTAGGGAAATTTTCTGGGATTTTATTGGGCCTCAGACCTATTTTTAAAAGCCTATTTTCCTAATTAAATTAATTCAAATAAATGTTTTATTATTGGATTTACTGTTTTTATTTATTTATAATTTTCGGGGGCCCGGCCCGGCCCATTGGGCCGAGCCCATTAAGCAGCCAGCCCTCACGCCTTAGCGGGTCGGGCGGGTCCGCTCACCCGGAGCCGCCGCCCGACCCGACCCACTACCGGTCACCCCTGTCCCCCGTCCCCCACGATCCGAGAACGCCGGCGCCGCCGCGAAATTCGGCCGCCACGACCGCCTCCCCCTCCGACCTTTCCACCACGACGCCCCGGCCAACCCAGGCCCCAGCCCCCTTTAAATAGCCCCCTCCTTCGCCTCCTTTCTCCCCTAAACCCTAGCCCTAACTCCACCCCGTCCGGCGACCTAGCTCCGGCGACCCTCCGCCTCAGCCACCTAGCTGCCCCCGCTGGACCACCCGCCGTCCCTGTGCCTCCTCCCTCTTCCTTCCCCGCCGTGACCCGACCCCGACCCCGGCCTCCAGAAACCCTCCCCGCTACTCGAACTGCCGGCCGACCCCCTCGGGGCCGCCCAGCTCCTCCAGCAGCGCCGCCCTAGCCGGCCGACGACGCCTCGACCGTCCAGCGTCCTTCCCGGCCACCGCAGTTCAGCCCAGAGCCCCGGACACGCGGACACAGCTCAGCCCTAGGCCGGACACGGCCCTTCGTGTCGGACACAGTGTCCTGTGTCGTGTCGGACACGGGCAAATCCGATTTTTGGATCCTGTTCAGGTACTCATATCTTTCTCCTCGCTGCCCCATTTTTAATTCCGTAAATTACGTTGTGAAGCCTGTATGACCCTCTCGGTGCCCGGACAAACCGCTCGGGGCATCGCGTCCTGTGGTGATCGCACACCGCGATCCAAAAACAGGAAAAACCAGACCCTGTTTCACCCCGGAACTGAGTGCGCCCCGCCAAACGGGACGACTTGGTCGCGTGCGGTCTTCACAGATATGTACGCATCGTCGATACGGACGTGTGAGTTTTCGTGGAAGCTGATTCGGGTGTGCGTGCACACCGAAATCAACGCGTATCCGCAGACATCGCCCCGTATCCGCCTTTTCTGTAATTCACCCTAACTCCGTGCACACTCGTCAGATCGAGACGAAACTTGCGCCATCGGACTCGTAGCGATACGCTGGTCCTGTGGGTCAAGTTTGGTTCGATTCTGAGAACGTTGACGAAATCGCGTGTCGTGGGCCCCACAGGCCCCGCTCGACGGGCGATTTTGTGTTCGGCTCATCAGAATCCAAATATGGAAGTTCTGTTGGGTTCGTATCAGCGTTCCTGACCTGTTGACACTAAGTTTGGTGAATTTGGAGACCTTTGACCCGGACACATTTTTCGGTGCAAAGCGGGCCCACCGGCGGACCCCGTTTTGACCCGAAACTGCCGTTTTTGTCCTTGTCTCCAAATTGGACCCAAGGACAGGCATTTCTAGCTATTTGATATCTTCTGAGCATGATGGTAATGTTTATTTCAGCATCCGAACTCATTTCTGGAAATTTCCCCGAGACACCAAACTATAATTGGATCCAAACATCAGGCAAGTACCTGCACTTCAAGTTTAACCTTTATATTATGATAAATAAATTCCCTGCTTTATTAGTACCATTGATGATTATATGTAGAGTTAGAACACTGGATTTCATGTCTTGAATAATGTATTTCGTGTCTTGCTTTTCGTGTCGGGCGGGAGAATACTAGGAGGCATGTAGTTTACCCTTTCCCCCTGTAATCACTGTGTGCCAGCTGTTGGTACGCGATTGTACCATCAGCCTTATACTTGATTATTCCCGTAATCATTGTGTACTAGTCGTCTATGATGGCCCTATTAGCCTTATAAACCCCTACATGCCAACTAGGTATTCTAAATACACAAGTTCACGCACATAAGTTCCTGTCTTGTTACAGTTATATTTCTTGTCACATTTTATTCCTGTTTTACTCAGATTTCTGGTTTATAGCAATCAATCATATTTTACTTCTAGTCTTGTTTTATAGCATTATTTCTCAGTTAATTTCACTACTTACTTACGCATTTCTCAACATAATGCTTAGTCAGTTATTTTCTACCTGTCACAAATATTTAGTTTAAATCTTGTTGTTCATTGTGTACTTTGCTCCTTTCCTGACTGGATCCGTTGTTTAGGCGATGACGAGAACCTTGACCTCACCTATTATGGACCCTCTGAGACAGCAGGTGATACAGTTGCAGAGCCGGTTCCCACCCAGGAGACTACTCCTGCAGAGTAGTTAGCCTTAGTTATTTATTTCCTTTCATCTTAGTAATCGGGTTTGTCCTCGATATAATCTATGGTTCTGTAATAAACTCTGGATCTGATTATCATATTCTGGTTATAAAATCTTAGCATTCTTTTTCTGCTATTTTTCCTGCCTATTTAATTATTGTGAATGAGCTAGATTTATCACCTGTGATCATGCCCTAGACAGCGTACTACCGCCGACACTGCGGCGTAGGCTGGACGTACCCACGCACTCGTGCCCAAATTTCCGGGTGCGGGTCGTGACACATTTTTGTGGTTGCCCATGCAGGTCAAACGACTAAATTGTTCGGTTTCAACTTAGGGACCGAACAGGCCTGCAATAAGATTGAGGATTCTAGGAAAAGCTCATTCACAGTATAGGGTCCTTATTTCAATTCTTGATATCACTTCTGATCAATTTTTCTATCGCCCTTGATTTCCAAGTAATCTATTCTGATCTCCCTATCCCTTCATCTTTCAGAATGGTTCAGACAAGGAACACAGTAGGAGGCACATCAGAACCAGCTGAGCAGACTGTGCCCGAAACTCTTGTACTCCCTCCACCTCCATCTACTCCGGCAGTTACTTTAGATGGGGCATAACTACTTGGAGTGTTCCAGGGACTAGTGGAATCCCAGAAAAAATAGACTGCACTTCTGCGGACCAGCCTCTCAGAAACTATTAAGTCCCAGGAGTCGCCACTCAAGAGGCCAGGGAGTGCCAAAGACTTCAAAAACCTCAGACCCTTGGAATTCTACGGAACTGAGGGCATTCTCTATGCCGATGAGTGGATAGAGAATGTCGAGAGACTCCTGAAGACTGCTCGGGTTCCTGACGATCTCAAAGTGGAGTCCGCAAGCCTGCAACTGTTTGACATTGCTCGAACCTGGTTCAGAGATGAACCCCAATTATCTGCTCCTGACCTCACCTGGGAGGGCTTCAAGAGGCTATTCAAGGAGAAATTCTACCCCGAAGTGGCTCGGGAAGCTCTCGAAAGCCAATTTGAGAGACTGGAACAAGGTAACCTATCTGTTGATGAGTATACTGCTGAATTTAGCAGGTTAGGCCACTTTGCGGAGTACATGGTTCGTACCCCGGAGGACAAAGCCCGTAGATTCAAGAAGGGGCTGTCTCCGGATATTCGTCTTGCTGTCACCACCAGCCGAGCCCGCACCTATGAGGAAATCTTGAACGTGGCACAAGGCGTTGAGAGAGACATGGGGCATAAACTAAAGCGAGAGAGAGATACCGGAAATGCGGGACCCAACAAACGCCCTTTTCAACAGAGAAAGGAGACAGAGAGAGGTGCTCACCGAGGAGGGGAGCCGGAGGAAGGAGGAGCTGAAGGCGGAGGGGGAAGGACGCGGCCGGAGGGGGGTCGCCGGAGGGAGGAAGGGAACCGGAGGAATGAGGAGCCGGAGGGGGGGGTTTCAAATTTGGAGGAGGGAGAGGGAGAGATCGAAGGAAATGGAAGGAATCAGCCCTAAATGAAACAAATTTAGCGACATTTTAGCGACGCCAATAATGACGTCGCTAAATTAGCGACGTCTTTAACGTCGCTAATGACATCGCTAAATGTCTAAAAAATATACGTCGGTAAATGTAGCGCCCCGTTCCTCCTATTCGAGGAGCGTGGCTAAGAAACACAAGACGGTATCGTTCGATCGGGATAGATTGAATTAAGAACTCGTCCTCGTTATGGATTTGTTTCTTCGGAATCGATTCCCATATTCAGTGGACTGCGCCCCAAGGATCGGCTTAGCGGCAGAGTCAGGAGGGACTTCTCCGCTGCTATCTTTTATTGTCTCGGTTTTTGATGTCGCTTGTTGCTTTCATGCTTTGAGTTGGTTTTGGGATTTGTTTGTTTTTCTTGAACGATTTTGGTGGTTTTCATTGTTTTCGTTCATTGAACTGTATTTCTATTCCGAGATTGGAAAGAGAGGAAGAAGTATTAATCGAGCTGTTCGTGTGCAGGTGAACGAGCAGTAGGCGGCTTGCGAGCGGAGTCGTGAAGCGCCTCTTTCCTTCTTCTTTCCAAAATCTAAGTGAGTGGCTACCAACCCGATTAGCTAGCCCTGCTTCCAAGCTTCACTCCTTTGCCCCGATCAAACGATACCAAATAATAATAAAAGAGATCAAGATAAAAAGGGAATAGACTTGGGAATACTGCTTGTCAACTAAACTTATGAACGGTTATCATCCTGTATGCTAGTTCGTTTATAACTGTTCTATGAATCGTGCTAAGTATGGAAATATATGCTTGTTATAAAATAAACGGTCAGGATGACTATGCAAAACCGTTATGCTATGGAACAAATTCTATGAGTGCTGTTTGATCACGGACAACTTGTGCACAAGGTATGTTATGAGTTCCGCGGACGGTCACCGGGGCGCTGGGACCGATCCGATCCGGACGGAACGTATGTATAGTCGTATGTTACCCGGCAAGTGTTATGCAGCGGGGCTCGCCACCCGCGTTGCACGTCACTTTGCCTTGAGACTATAACCTGTCCCTCGTGGCACCACGCCAGTGATCTCTATGTATATTTAAACCTGTTGCATACTAACTTGTGTCTTTGTTTCAGGGAAGGCATGGTAAGTATTGTGCAGGTAATTCAGACGGCAGGTAAAATCCACCGAACGGTGGCACGTTCATTTTCAGTAAATTCTATATGTTGCTTACTTGTAAATGAACTAAGGCAAGATAGAAACCCACAAATATGCATGCTTCATTAAAAACAACGTGTTGATTGGTATAGTTCGGCTAGCTCGCCTTCACCAGCATGTTTCGATATGCTGACCCTCGTTGAAACAGATTTTTCGCACCAAGGCGAACCGAACGAGGAGCCGAAGTCGTCTTCCCGATCCAATCCAACTGTTGGCGCATCTTCACCGCGCCCCTTGAAGCATTTTGGAGTCAGGAGCCTACAACTCTTCATACACAAAAATACAGCTCCGTGGCAAAGCCGTCCTCCAGCCTGGAGGTCCTTATCATTTTGAGTTTATAAAGGGATGTAATGTACATGACTGCTATCTCATTTTGAGTCAACACTTTTGTAAGCCGTTCGGCATATTAGCTGACTCGCTCAGGAGTTTGTAATAGATGTTCATTATCAATAAAGAGAACTTTTCCATATTTCAAATCTGTGTTTCAATTTATCTGCGTACTCTGAATATGTGCTTGCTATGCAAAATACTTTAGCCTTGTGCGGGCGCAACCCCAGGCCCGCACGGCATCACGATTCGGGGGACGCCCCAACGATTCTAAAGAATCGGGTCGTGACATAGTGGTATCAGAGCACAGATTCAAGTTCCTTAGACTTCGTGCTGGAAAAGTTCCTTTAACGATCAAATTTCTATGCGAACTCTTAAACTCGCTAGGCCAAAATGAGATACGTTCATGCAATAAGTCCATAATATATTATGATTCTAAGGTAATTTACCTTCTTTTGAAGGAATGGTACCAGCACAATCTGCAGCGCAACCACCGAACGAAACACAAGAAAGCAGTTCGGGTACTTCGGGAAGCTCTCGGAGCCAACGAGGCATGTCTCAAGTCGACCCGCTTGAGCGGGTAATGCAAATGTTAGAATCGCAACGACAAAGAGATGATGCTCGCCAAGCCAAGTTCGAGAGTAATCTAGAGACCCGATTCTCAGTCCAACAAAAGCAGGTAGATGCCCTGCAACAGATCGTTCAGACTTTGGCTGCCAACCATTCCGCCACAACAGCAATGACTCCGGTGGAACAGCCCGTGCTTGAAGTGGAGACGCCTCAAATCCCAAGGCCGAGGGAAATGACTGCCTTCAACTTGGGCCATTTCAAGAAAGTCTGCAACACCCCGTTCAACGGGACTGAGGACCCAGTGGTAGCTCTAGATTGGCTAGTCGAGCTTGAAGATCACTTCGCTCTGCTAGAGGTCCCCGAAGATAAGCGCGTCGCCTGCGCGCAACTACAGCTCCGCCTCAACGCGCACGATTGGTGGAACGTGCATCGACGATCTCTCCAATTTGATCACGGAGAGAAGGCGATCTCGTGGACGACTTTTCGTGCCGCGTTTGAAGAGGAGTTTATACCCCCTCCAGTACAACGTCAAATGGAAAATGACTTCGTACAACTGAGGCAAGGCAGTATGACAGTTAAAGAGTATTCCGCCGAATTCAACCGACTCTTCAAATTTGCTAGGGCCTATTTACCTGATGCAGCGAGTCGAGCCAGAAGGTTTGAAGGTGGACTACGCCCTGCCATCCATTCGCACGTGGTCAATAACCAGTACGGGACAATGCGTGAAGTCATGAATCACGCTCTATCTCTCGAACCACAATATCCTCACGTTTCTGCCGGCGCTGTGCATACATCCAGTCACAAACGCCAACGCAACGATGGAGGAAACAATGCTGCAAAATGTCATAACGACGGTGGTCATCACAAAGGGAACCAGAGACCATACTGTGATTTTTGTAGAAGACGTGGGCACACTACTGATAGATGTTACAGCAGAAAAGGCCTATGCTTCAACTGTGGCGGGCCAGGCCACGTAGCTCGGGATTGTCCACTCCCCTCTAAGCTCCTGCCTCAACCTAATAATCCCTAACGGTTGGTTCTATTCCTAAGTTTCGGGACAAAACTTCCAATTAGTTGGGTAGGATGTAGCGCCCCGTTCCTCCTATTCGAGGAGCGCGGCTAAGAAACACAAGACGGTATCGTTCGATCGGGATAGATTGAATTAAGAACTCGTCCTCATTATGGATTTGTTTCTTTGGAATCGATTCCCATATTCAGTGGACTGCGCCCCAAGGATCGGCTTAGCGGAAGAGTCAGGAGGGACCTCTCCGCTGCTATCTTTTATTGCCTCGGTTTTCGATGTCGCTTGTTGCTTTCGTGCTTTGAGTTGGTTTTGGGATTTGCTTGTTTTCCTTGAACAATTTCGATGGTTTTTATTGTTTTCGTTCATTGAACTGCATTTCTATTCCGAGATTGGAAAGAGAGGAAGAAGTATTATTTGAGCTGTTCGTGTGCAGGTGAACGAGAAGTAGGCGGCTTGCGAGCGGAGTCGTGAAGCGCCTCTTTCCTTCTTCTTTCCAAAATCTAAGTGAGTGGCTACCAACCCGATTAGCTAGCCCTGCTTCCAAGCTTCACTCCTTTGCCCCGATCAAACGATACCAAATAATAATAAAAGAGATCAAGATAAAAAGGGAATAGACTTGGGAATACTGCTTGTCAACTAAACTTATGAACGATTATCATCCTGTATGCTAGTTCGTTTATAACTGTTCTATGAATCGTGCTAAGTATGGAAATATATGCTTGTTATGAAATAAACGGTCAGGATGACTATGCAAAACCGTTATGCTATGGAACAAATTCTATGAGTGCTGTTTGATCACGGACAACTTGTGCACAAGGTATGTTATGAGTTCCGCGGACGGTCACCGGGGCGCTGGGACCGATCCGATCCGGACGGAACGTATGTATAGTCGTATGTTACCCGACAAGTGTTATGCAGCGGGGCTCGCCACCCGCGTTGCACGTCACTTTGCCTTGAGACTATAACCTGTCCCTCGTGGCACCACGCCAGTGATCTCTATGTATATTTAAACCTGTTGCATACTAACTTGTGTCTTTGTTTCAGGGAAGGTATGGTAAGTATTGTGCAGGTAATTCAGACGACAGGTAAAATCCACCGAATGGTGGCACGTTCATTTTCAGTAAATTCTATATGCTGCTTACTTGTAAATGAACTAAGGCAAGATAGAAACCCACAAATATGCATGCTTCATTAAAAATAACGTGTTGATTGGTATTGTTCGGCTAGCTCGCCTTCACCAGCATGTTTCGATATGCTAACCCTCGTTGAAACAGGTTCTCCGCACCAAGGCAAACCGAGCGAGGAGCCAAAGTCGTCTTCCCGATCCAGTCCAACTGTTGGCGCATCTTCACCGCGCCCCTTGAAGCATTTTGGAGTCAGGAGCCTGCAACTCTTCATACACAAAAATGCAGCTCCGTGGCAAAGCCGTCCTCCAGCCTGGAGGTCCTTATCATTTTGAGTTTATAAAGGGATGTAATGTACAGGACTGCTATCTCATTTTGAGTCAACACTTTTGTAAGCCGTTCGGCATATTAGCTGACTCGTTCAGGAGTTTGTAATAGATGTTCATTATCAATAAAGAGAACTTTTTCATGTTTCAAATCTGTGTTTCAATTTATCTGCGTACTCTGAATATGTGCTTGCTATGCAAAATACTTTAGCCTTGTGCGGGCGCAACCCCAGGCCCGCACGACATCACGATTCAGGGGACGCCCCAACGATTCTAAGGAATCGGGTCGTGATACTAAATACGTCGCTAAACGTCGCTAAATGAAACATATTAGCGATGTTTATCGACCTTAATTGAACTTATAGCGACTAATCTTTTAAAAACTGAATAAAAGTCGCTAAACGTCGCTAAATGTCACCAATTAGCGACGTTTAGCAACATTTTTAGATGTAGTCGCTAATTTATATTAGATTAGCGACGTTTTCCGTTGACGTCGCTAAAAAATATCGCTAATCCCGCTTATTCTAGTAGTGCTGCAATGAGACATATCCCGAACTAATAACCTATAAAAAATAACAAGTGCAGAAGATAAATGTGTGATTATGTAAAGCCTAGACTAATCATCATCCATCAATCACGGTAAATCATATAAGTATGGCTTGATACTTTAACTAACTAGGGTTATCATAATCCTTAATTACTAACATTTATAATGCAACGCAAAACTAGAGTTTCTTCTGATCGCATGCCCCTATAGTCCGACCGGGATACCCACTGGCGCACGTTGAGACGAGAAAAATCACATAATGAAGCCATGTAAATCCACTCGATAAAGACATGTAAATCCACTTCTTTGATGTGGGTAACCGGGACTGCATGTAATCTAGGAAAATTCCTAGCCATGAACTATGTGAGTCTCTAGTTGTTTAATCCTTAGCATTTTATTGTATGAATCCGGGTGTGGCATTCTGCAAAATCCATCCTAGACATGATGCAGATAATGTAATATAGTCCAGTTTCGATATACATTGCACAAACGGACTCATGTAAGCCACGATAACAACCCAGCCACATGAAACCAAGTGAAGCCAGGAAAAGCCAAGTGAAGCCATGTCAATCCAGATAAAACCAAGTGAAACCAAGTCAAGTCATGTCCGATGAAACAATATAAAGTCATGCCAAGTCAAGTCCGATGAAGCCATGTAAAGTCATGTCAAGTCAAGTCCAGTCAATCATGTCATTACGTGTAGCCGGGCAAAGCCAGGTGACATCGAGTAAAGCCAAGTGAAGTCCAGTCATGTCATCTGAAGCCATGTAGGTTCATGTCCAAATCTGGTCAAGTCATCGTGTGTCCAATCAAAAGCCAGAAGTTTTAACATAAAATTACGAAAAATCGAGAATTCCTAAAGAAAGGGCACGATCGGTATACCGTCGGTACAGTCCAGTACACCGTTGGTACACCGGTCCAGATATAGGAAAAATACATCAAGTTCTGTATTTCACCAAATCAGTATATCGTTAGTATACTATAGTATACCGTTCCAAGTAGGCAAAAAGTTACTAGAAAATAAAGTTCCATAAATCGATATACCATCGGCACAGCCCAGTATGACGTCAGTATGTCGGCCAAAACTGTCACACCCCGATCTCCCACGCAATAGGTCATCCCCGCTAGGCGCGAATCACCGCGCTAGCGCTCCCGCAGGATGCTTGTTCCCATCTGGACGTGATATAGCACGAGCACAAGCTACGTCACAGATAGTCTGAATGCAGCAGAATAAGAAATGAACAGGAGATTGGTAACAAGTTCATAGAGTCGTTATAGCGAAAGCATTGAATAACATAAGTATGGAAGTAAAACAAGCACTTTATTGATATTGAACAAGTATTACAAGCGACGCTAGGCCGAGATTATAAGTCGCTCAAGTTCTCTCTCCCAAAATAATAAAAGTGTGCCAAGTAGCTACAATTATGGAATTATACATAGGCGATCTTGTATATGTGCTTCAGCTCCGGACGTAATGCTCCAAGGCTCCAGAGCGGACTCCACGCCTTATCTCGCATGAAGGGGTTCCACACTGAACGATATTCTTCCATACCCTACAAGCAATCTGGTGGGTTATCAATACATGAATGCACTGGTGGAGAGGTTTCTCGCCCGCTCGATAAATCCAAACACATTATATAGGTTCGGTGCACCATCTATGTAGTTGTCTTTCTAGTCTTGCCTTAGGATCAATTTTATGGCATAATAAAAATCCTAACTCGTGTGCCAGTGCGCCGTACGATATAAGAGTAATACGGCGAGACTTACCAACTTACCATTCGTCCTTCCCTGTCTAATGATAAAATCAAGTTAAACCAATTACAAGTATATATATAATAAAATCTATAAAAAATTGCATAAGCAAACACGAGTGTCATGAGTGGGGTTCTAACTCAGGTGAACGAGTTACACGGGTTACTCAGATGGGTTACAACAGATGTTCAGGTGTTCAAATATGTACATATGTTAATACTCATATCCGTTCAAGTGTTACAGATTGCTAGATGCGATGCAATAACTCGTACATGGATTATCTCTAAGCGAGGATGACTTAATCTATATGAACATGAGGTTACTGGCACGATGCCATAGAGGACGGTGTAGTCTTAGGGCGATATAGTGTGCAAACAAGAATAGGGGGCATTGCACACATTTCGCCCGATTCAGGAGACTATAGTCAGGAGGTTCCGATCGGCCCCGGTGCTCCGGTGACCGTCCGCAGAACGAGATTCAAAAATCTCTCTTGTGCACCAATTTGTCCGTGACCATGCAAGTCTCTAATCTTTCAGGCCTCTTGTCAGGTTCTAATCTGGATCTTATCAGGTACAAGTTCAAGTCAGGATCTTGTCAGGTACAAGTTCAAGTTCAAGGCAGGATTGTTCACAAATATATCTAGCGACTCCCTCTGCCATCAAATTATGTACATGGACGAGTGTTGCATAACTTGAAAGGATGCAGTCCCCTCGTTCGGGAACTGCCTTGGCGACCTAATGGTCCCAAATATTTTAGGTTCATACTTTTACGGAACGACTATTAGATAGTCTTCCGGGGAACTTAGATGAATGCAAGATAAGATAGTATTACCGGGGGCTGTGGCATGAATTCATGTGACGAGCATAGCGAATATGTACAGCAGGAAAGCATTGAAACAGTATTGAAACATAAGCATAAGAAAACTTGCGGTATAGTCTTGTAAGCCCCCTCATTTTTGAATAGGGTTAAATTGGTAATTTATAATATATTTTTATTTATTTATTTATATTTATATTTATTTATTTAATAATTAAAGAATTAATTTATAAAATCTATTTATATAAATATGATACTTTGCCATGGCTTTGATATTTTGAGCAATGCACGACATTTTTTCTTTCAATAAAATTTATATTACTAATCTTGATTGTACCTAATATATTTGGGATATGGTTTGGCATTTGTTTGATCTCCCCTATGCTCCAAAAATATTGACAAACATCTAGAAACACGGTTACCGTAAAACTGCTTCTTGTCGACTAGAACTTGACCGAAACCAAACCCAAATCCAAACACATGTAGTGCATCCAAATACCCTAATATAAATATTATATATATATATATATATATATATATATATATATATATATATATATATATATATATAATATTTAAATTAATTTTTTCTATTTATAGAAGTTCTATTTATAGAAAGAATCTTAGGTATCATCCTAATTAGGTAACTACCTAACTACCCAAGATCCTGACCAACCAAATCTCAAACCTAACAAACAACCTTCCCTCCTATATATGGCCAAAGAGCAGCCCCCCTTGGCCGAACCCTATTAGCATGGGAAAAACCTATTTTTACAAGCAACCCATTAATGATGCCCATATATACACTATATATCAACTTATCACCAAACCCCACCCTAACCCTAACCCTAACCCTAACCCTGACCATAAAAAATCTCTTTCTACTAAGTTGGCCGACCCCTCCCCTTTCCCTCACGTGTAAGAGCAGCCCCCCTTGCCATCTATCCCTAATAACATTATCTCCTTCACAAAAACCTTTTCCTCTCTTCCAAAGTTTCACCTTTCATTATCCTTCCACCAAATCTCCACCAAACACCATTAAACCTCCAAGAAGAACACCATCTTCAACATAAATATATCAAGAACCCATTGTCATCATCATCAAATCCATCAAAAGGGAGTAGGAAGACAAGCACAAGCAAGAAGGTATTTCTTGGACAAGAAGCAACACCATCATCCAATCCTCCAAAATTTTTAGTAAATCTTTAATATTTCTTTCTTAAATCCCATGGCATGATCATTTTAGTTATATATGTCATGACCCGCACCCGGATATTCGAGCACGAGTACGTGGGCACGTCCAGCCTACGCCGCAGTGTCGGCGGTAGTACGCTGTCTAGGTCTTACTCCCAAGTAATTTTAAATCTATCTCATCCATAATAAATAGACAAGGAAAATAACAGGAAATAGGAATGCTAACTTTTATAAAACAAGTTGTGACAACAGATCCATAGTTAATACAAAGCCAGAAGATAGATCGGGGACAAACCCGAGTATATGCTGAAAGGAAATAAATAAGTAGCTACTGCTAACTACTCTGCAGAAGTATCCTCCTAGGGGGGAACTGGCTCCTCATATGGGTCACCTGCTAACTCATAGTGGCCATAATAGGTAGGGGCAAGGTCCTCATCATCGCCTAAAATAACGGATCCAGTCAGGAAAGGAGCAAAGTACACAATGCACAACAAGATTAAACTAAATATTTATGACAATTAGATTGAGTATCATATTGAGAATATGTATAAAAGAAACACAATATCTCAGAGTTAATGCTATAAACAGGAATATGAGAAAACAGGGATAAATAAGACAGAAAATAAAACTACAACAGTCAGCAAGAACTATAACAAGACCAGAAACTATCTGTGTGAACTTGTGTTTATTTTAGAATACATAGTTGGCATGTAGGGGTTTATAAGGCTAATCTGGCCGTCATAGACGGTTATTTAATATGAATAATCGAGATCCGACTGAGGGTACAGTCGCGCACCAACAGCTATTAAACACGATAGGGGGAAGGGTAAACTACATGCCTTCTAGTATTCTCCCACCCGACATGAAAAGCAAGACATGAAATACAGCATCCAAGACATGAAATCCAGTATTCTAACACTATGTGTAATCATCAAGGGTACTAGTAGAGCAGGGAATTAATTATCACAATATAAAGATTAAAGTTGAAGTGCAGGTACTTGCCTGTTGTTTGGATCCAATTAATTGTATCTCGGGGAAATTCCAGAAATGAGTCCAAAAACTGAAATAGACATTACCATCATGCTCAGAAGATATCAAATAGCTAAAAATGCCTGTCCTTGGGTCCAATTTGGAGACAAGGGCAAAAACGACAGTTTCGGGTCAAAACGGGGTCCGCTGGTGGGACCGCTTTGCACCGAAAAATGCGTCAGGGTCAAAAGTCTCCAAATGCACCAAACTTAGTGTCAAAAGGTCAGGAACACTGATACGAACCCAACGGAACTTTCAGAATTGAATTCCGATGAGCCGGTCACAAAATCGCCCGTCGAGCGGGGCCTGTGGGGCCCACGACACGCGGTTTCGTCAACGTTCTCAGAATCGAACCAAACTTGACCCACAGGACCAGCGTATCGCTACGAGTCCGATGGCACAAGTTTCATCTCGATCCGACGAGTGTACAAGAAGTTAGGGCAAATTGCAGAAAAGTCGAATACGGGGTGATGTCCGCGGATACGCGTTGATTTTGGTGTGCACGCACACCCGAATCAGCTTCCGCAAAAACCTACACGTCCATATCAACGCTGCGCACGTATCTGTGAAGACCGCGCGCGACCAAGTCGTCCCGTTTGGCGGGGCATACTCAGTTCTGGGGTAAAACAGGGTCTGGTTTTTCCTATTTTTGGATCGCGGTGTGCGATCGCCACAGGACGCGATGCCCCGAGCGGTTTATCCGGACACCGAGAGGGTCATACAGGCTTCGCAACGTAATTTGCGGAATCGAAAACGGAGCTACGAGCAAAAAGTTACACGCACCTGAAGGGGACCCGAAAATCAGGGTCAAATTATGTCCGACACGACACAAGACACAGTATCCTGTGTCCCGTGTCCGACACAGAGAGAAGAATTAGGGCTAGGGTTAGGGTTTTGGAGCTGCGGCGGGGCTCCGGCGGACGGCACGGCGGTGGAGAGGTCGTCCGGGCTAGGGTGGCTCGGGGAGGCGGTCGGCCACTCGGCTGCTGCTGCCGGAGCGGGCGGGGACGGCCGGAGGAGTGGCTGCGGGGAGGGAGGAAGGAGGCTGGGGCTGAGGTGCCGCTGGGACGGCGGAGGCGGGCTGCCGGCGTCGGGCGGAGCGGTGGCGGCGTGTGTCGAGGTGAGGCGGAGGAGAGAGGGCGAGGCGGCCGGCGAGGAGAGGGACGGCGGCGGCGGGGCTAGGGTGGAGTCGGGGACGCCGGAGGCGGGTTTAAAAGGGGGGGAGGCGGTGGCGTGGGGCCGAGGGAGGCGGGGGTGGCCGGGTCTGGCGGCGGAGGGGGCGGAGTGGTGGCGCTGGCCCGGCGAAGCGGCGGCGTCCGCGGGCGGCGGCGCCGGACGCGAGGGGAACGGGTCAGGGGCTGGGGTTAAGGTTAGCGGGTGCGGGTCGGGTTCGGGTGGACCCGACCCGACCCGATAGGGTTAATGGGCCGCGGGCTGGGCTCGGGCCGGTTGGGCCGAAGGTCTGTGGGCTGGGCCGGACTGAGAATAATAATAATAATATTATTAATTAATAGTTTTAGGTGATTTAAAAATAGGTCCGGGGCCCGATAAATTCCAGAAAAATTGCACTAAGTCCAGTTTTTTATTTTACACCCAAAAATATTATTTCTATAATATTTTAATATTATTTATTATCAATTAAAAATCATTTAATAATTAAGAACCCTGATTTTAATTACAGAAAATTCTCAGAAAATTCCAGAAAATTGTGAAAAATCCCAATTTAATAATTCTTGCAAAATCTGGGGGTTTACAATCTACCCAACTTATAGCAATTTTGTCCTCAAAATTTTAAAATTAAGCCATAATCTGTTAATCCTTCATGTACATAGGGCAAGTCGATCGCCATCTCTTTGCGATAATTAAAATCCTAATCATATCCACTGCAATCACTTCAAAGTTTAAGACGACTACTTGTTCCAATCAAGAATTCAACCTATGGTTATTACTTCTTACTTCCTCAAATTACCCACAGGCAGATTTTAGACTAAGTCCATATAGCATTTTCAAGATTTGCACATAACTTTGCCTCTAATTATCATAAATTCCTCTAGAAGTGATTCGAGTCCAACAGTATTCCTATTCACAATTGTATGCTTCAACTCTTTAAATTCCATTCACATTCTCAATATTCTAACTAGGTAGTCCAACCCTCAAATTTTAATTCTTAAATCAAATCATCAAATTGAAAAATAATTTAGATGTAGTTCACCGATGTTCAAGTCTGAAATTCTATAATTCTATCCTCTAAATTCAAATTAATGATTTTACTTTCATTATTCAAAATTTAAATCATGTATCCAAGATACAACTTATTGGGTCCTCGATATCAATTCATTAATCATTTTAGTCACTCCTCTAAATTTTCAAAATTATAATGGCTTGCTTCTTCCAATCTAACCTTACTCGGTCATGATCCAAAAGACATTCCTCTCGAGTTGACGAATACATTGCTACCCAACTTAGAGTTTACCCATTCATCACAAAAGACTATATACCTTAAGAAAAAATATTCCTTAATATGTTTACCTATGTCATTCAATCCTCGAACTTCAACGCCGATCATATCACATATAATATGTCCTCAATTACGAAAGTTTAATCCTCAAGTATGTGATCGGCCTATGTGGCATATCTAGTACTATCTATGTACTAACTTATACCAGGCACGAGATTTTGTCTTTCCGAAATAAGGGAAGACGAAGATCAATAATAAAGAGTTCAAGGGTGGGGTGATAGAAAAGAAATATCGGGGTCAAGGCATTTTAAAGTATTCAGGTAGGAAATTGTCAAGTGATTTGTGGATTGAATCCTATCTTGGTAATGCTCGTATTAATACAGTCATGTAACCTGATATGATATGTTCAGACATGTCTAGGGCAAGTATATTAGTCAAGTGTATATCTCAATCTACGTAAAGTAGTGCGAAGGGCGAATCAAAATGCACTAAGGTTGATCAGACCGTAATACACTGATTCTGAATAGACAATTGTATTAGTGTGTCGATCCACTAATACATATGTCATGAACAAGCTTGATAAAAGGATAAGCTTGCAAAACTAAGCTATAAAATAGCAGTATAAGTCAAGTACATCAAAATTTAGTGCGCTAGATGATGATGAAAGGAGGTACAAATTACTTAAACACACAAAATAACCTACAATAAGCTCAGTAAAAGATTCTACAATCTCTACAGTTATCAAATATAAAAGCATACCAGGTTATTAGCAAGTTTAAAGTTACTAGGTTGGGGCTGAGGTCACGAACCAGTAGGCACAAGCTAAAACAATACTAGAAAACGGTATCTACGAATCACTTACGCGCATTAGTTACTCTAAGAGTCTGTACGTTCTCCATGGTCATCGCGTAAGCTTGTCCGTGTTATGGAGGTGGTGCCCTCTGCTACGCTGCTGGGGCCTGGCCTGAACTGGAACTTTTGTGCAGTTGTGCGTCTTTGAGCAGCAGGACAGTCCTTCATTTGATGTGCTGCTGATCCACAATATAGACAGGCACCTAGCCTCTTTCTACAATCCTGCCAAATATGACCTTGTTTTCGACAATAGCCACAAGTGGGAGCTTGTTGGTTCTGTCCTTGAGTTGGATTCATCTGTGGTCGCTTTGCAGCTTTTTCCTGTTGTGCTTGGTCGGGTGCTGACGCATACGACCGCTTCCGGCTGGACTCGATCCTTGTGGTGCACTCCACAGGTCGCGCTGCAGTAAGAACGTCCTCATCGAAGGTAATTGTATTTGAATGACTTAGCTTCCGTGACTCCGAGCTAATTCTGTCGATGAAGTTCTCCGCTTGGTTTTGCTGAGTTTCTTGTTGAACCTTCTGATAGGCTTGCATCATTATGTAGAACATGTGGAACATCTGCTGTTCGTCCATAGGTGGTCCCAGTAGGAAGGAAGGCATCGGTGGAATAGGCTGCGTCGAGGGTGGAACGCCATCTTGATGGATTATTGAGGCAGGCTGACTTGCTTGACTACCTTGTGATGATTGGCCTTCACCGACTGGTATCACATCGTCTTCTTGGGTAACCACAACGGTTTGTGGTGTTTCTGCATGAGCCTCGTTGCTGGCTTGTGGGTCAATTTCCCTGTATCCAAAATAACCAATAAGAGGCGCACAGGAATCAAGGCAAGATGCAAGTTCAAATTAGTTCGAATACGATACAGATATCAAAAATGATTCAAGCAAGTGGATGAGATCCTATAAATTTATCCTAGCTTTATTGCAGGTCTGTTCGGTCCCTGAGTTGAAACCGAACAATTTAGTCGTTGACCAGCATGGGCCACCACAAAAATATGTCACGACCCGCACCCGGATATTCGGGCACGAGTACGTGGGCACGTCCAGCCTACGCCGCAGTGTCGGCAGTAGTACTCTGTCTAGGTCTTACTCCCAAGTAATTTTAAATCTATCTCATCCACAATAAATAGACAAGAAAAATAACAGGAAATAGGAATGCTAACTTTTATAAAACAAGTTGTGACAACAGATCCATAGTTAATACAAAGCCAGAAGATAGATCGGGGACAAACCCGAGTATATGCTGAAAGGAAATAAATAAGTAGCTACTGCTAATTACTCTGCAGAAGTATCCTCCTGGGGGGGAACTGGCTCCTCATATGGGTCACCTGCTAACTCATAGTGGCCATAATAGGTAGGGGCAAGGTCCTCATCATCGCCTAAAATAACAGATCCAGTCAGGAAAGGAGCAAAGTACACAATGCACAACAAGATTAAACTAAATATTTATGATAATTAGATTGAGTATCATATTGAGAATATGTATAAAAGAAACACAATATCTCAGAGTTAATGCTATAAACAGGAATATGAGAAAACAGTGATAAATAAGACAGGAAATGAAACTACAACAGTCAGCAAGAACTATAACAAGACCAGAAACTATCTGTGTGAACTTGTGTTTATTTTAGAATACATAGTTGGCATGTAGGGGTTTATAAGGCTAATCCGGCCGTCATAGACGGCTATTTAACATGAATAATCGAGATCCAACTGAGGGTACAGTCGCGCACCAACAGCTATTAAACACGATAGGGGGAAGGGTAAACTACATGCCTTCTAGTATTCTCCCACCCGACATGAAAAACAAGACATGAAATACAGCATCCAAGACATAAAATCCAGTATTCTAACACTACGTGTAATCATCAAGGGTACTAGTAGAGCAGGGAATTAATTATCACAATATAAAGATTAAACTTGAAGTGCAGGTACTTGCTTGTTGTTTGGATCCAATTAATTGTATCTCGGGGAAATTCTAGAAATGAGTCCAAAAGCTGAAATAGATATTACCATCATGCTCAGAAGATATCAAATAGCTAGAAATGCCTATCCTTGGGTCCAATTTGGAGACAAGGGCAAAAACGGCAGTTTCGGGTCAAAACGGGGTCCGCCGGTGGGCCCGCTTTGCACCGAAAAATGCGTCAGGGTCAAAAGTCTCCAAATGCACCAAACTTAGTGTCAACAGGTCAGGAACGCTGATACAAACCCAACGGAACTTTCAGAATTGAATTCTGATGAGCCGGTCACAAAATCGTCCGTCGAGCGGGGCCTGTGGGGCCCACGACACGCGGTTTCGTCAACGTTCTCAGAATCGAACCAAACTTGACCCACAGGACCAGCGTATCGCTACGAGTCCGATGGTGCAAGTTTCATCTCGATCCGACGAGTGTACAAGAAGTTAGGGCAAATTGCAGAAAAGTCGGATACGGGGCGATGTCCGCGGATACGCGTTGATTCCGGTGTGCACGCACACCCGAATCAGCTTCCGCAAAAACCCACACGTCCGTATCAACGCTGTGCATGTATCTGTGAAGATCGCGCGCGACCAAGTCGTCCCGTTTGGCGGGGCATACTCAGTTCCGGGGTGAAACAGGGTCTGGTTTTTCCTGTTTTTGGATCGCGGTGTGCGATCGCCACAGGACGCGATGCCTCGAGCGGTTTGTTCGGGCACCGAGAGGGTCATACAGGCTTCGCAACACAATTTATGGAATCAAAAATGGAGCTACGAACAAAAAGTTACATGCATCTGAAGGGGACCCGAAAATCAGGGTCAAATTGTGTCCGACACGACACAAGACACAGTGTCCTGTGTCCCGTGTCCGACACAGGAAGAAGAATTAGGGCTAGGGTTAGGGTTTTGGAGCTGCGGCGGGGCTCCGGCGGACGGCACGGCGGTGGGGAGGTCGTCCGGGCTAGGGTGGCTCGGGGAGGCGGTCGGCCACTCGGCTGCTGCTGCCGGAGCTGGCGGGGACGGCCGAAGGAGTGGCTGCGGGGAGGGAGGAAGGAGGCTGGGGCTGAGGGGCCGCTGGGACGGCGGAGGCGGGCTGCCGGCGTCGGGCGGAGCGGTGGCGGCGTGTGTCGAGGTGAGGCGGAGGAGAGAGGGCGAGGCAGCCGGCGAGGAGAGGGACGGAGGCGGCGGGGCTAGGGTGGAGTCGGGGACGCCGGAGGCGGGTTTAAAAAGGGGGGAGGCGGTGGCGTGGGGCCGAGGGAGGCGGGGGTTGCCGAGTCTGGCGGCGGAGGGGGCGGAGTCGTGGCACTGGCCGGGCGGAGCGGCGGCGTTCGCGGGCGACGGCGCCGGACGCGGGGGGGAACAGGTCAGGGGCTGGGGTTAGGGTTAGCGGGTGCGGGTCGGGTTCGGGTGGACCCGACCCGACCCGATAGGGTTAATGGGCTGCGGGCTGGGCTCGGGCCGGTTGGGCCGGAGGTCTGTGGGCTGGGCCGGACTGAGAATAATAATAATAATAATAATAATAATAATAATAATAATAATAATAATAATAATAATAATAATAATAATAATAATAATAAATAGTTTTAGGTGATTTAAAAATAGGTCCGGGGCCCGATAAATTCCAAAAAAATTGCACTAAATCCAGTTTTTTATTTTACACCCAAAAATATTATTTTCATAATATTTTAATATTATTTATTATCAATTAAAAATCATTCAATAATTAAGAACCCTGATTTTAAATACAGAAAATTCTCAAAAAATTCCAGAAAATTGTGAAAAATCCCAATTTAATAATTCTTGCAAAATCTGGGGGTTTACAATATACAATTATTGATTTAGAACCCATATTTTGCCATCTTGTTCTCATATTAGAATATATGAATTTTTTATGATTGGTTGGTGATAATTCACTTGTCGGTAGGACTAGTTTTGAGACTTATAATGCAATTTCTTGGGAGAATCATTATTTATTTTTAAAACTGAATTAATAGGTATTTATTTGCTGAAAATAAAGTATTTTAAAATTATTTTGATATTATTTTAACGGCAAATCTGAACCCAATAATTAAAGGCCGCTAGCATAGGTTTTCGGGTGATCTTGTGACATAGTTTTGCCCATAAATAAGGGTTATTTTGGATGGAATAAAAAGATAAATTTTTTTTAGATTAAATTATAATATAATATAATATAAAATAATTTTTCATAAATATAAACCATACTAATGGACTGGCAATGTCCCGAACAAGTTTCGGACAAAATTAGTAACCTAAAGTAGCCATAATCTTGAAATATATTTATTTTGTCAAATCTGGAAATTAATTGTTAAAATAAATAAAAATTATATTTAAATTAATATTATATGATTTATTATAATTTATGTTCATGTCCTTTAATTGGGGACTTAAACTTAAATTTTGGAAGTCAAAAACCAAGAAACTAAGTTCCGATATCCCGTAAAAGTAAAGTAAGTTGTTAGGAATAATATTGGACTTGGTTGTACATGAAAACGAATAAAATTATATAATTAATTTATAATTACAAGAATTCTTGATAGACCCTTAAGCATTTAATTGGTGTTTAGGTCAATTGAATTTCGGAGGAGTGGACGCGGGACCAACTTTATAACTACATACTACGGACCCAGGCAAGTGTGCCTTGCCAAGATATTTTACAGTTCTAAATTATGTATTTAATATTTATAATGCATTAGACATTATATTTTTGTGACTTGGTTGATGTATATGTTATCCTAGGGCCGACATACGATACTGTGTCCAACCCAAGCTCCAACACCAAATCTAAGCTCTACACACCTAGGTTAGGAAAGAAAAAAGGTTTAGGGTTTACATTAGAGAGGAAAGCAAGTAAAGAAAGAGAAAAAAAATGAAAAAACTTACTTGATTGGAAGAAATTGGAAGAAAGAAGGAAGAAGAAAATGGAGAGGAGAAGAAGAAGAAGAAGAAGAAGAAGAAGAAGAAGTGAAGTGAAGTGAATGAAATAGAGGGGTCTGCTGGTTTGATCGAGCTAAGGGGTAGGAAATAGGTTTTGGCATTTAGGGAAAATGTCACACCCCAGTCCCAAAATGAGAAAAACTAGGACACGTGGCATTGGCCAGCTGACACGTCACTAAGGGTTTTATGGACCCACATGAACGTGCTACGCTGTCCTAAAATTACTATAAGTCTAATACAGGTAAATCTATCTCATCCACAGAAAATGTCAGGAAATAGTGCTGAATATATATAATGCTGAGTTTAAAAATGTAATAATACACCTCTTGTGGGAACAAACCCACTACAAAAATATAATAAAAGTGCAGTAAACCAGATAGACTAAGTATCGTCTATCTAGCAAAACATCTCCATCTCCAAGAGAGCAAGCTTCTAGAATCAGGTGGACTCTGGTGGTGTCTCCTCTAGTTCTTCCTCAGTAGCACACCTGGTCTCCTGTCCGGGACCATACACCGTAGGATAGAATGCCTCGTCTAAATCTGGAAGGGAACCAGGTCCTCAGTGGGATATAACAAGATACAAGAAACAACATGCCAGGTATGTAAATACTGAATAAAATAAGTAAATACAGGGTGCTAACCATCTAAGTGAAATGCAAGTAAAGACCTTATAGTACGCATGGGAAAGTGTAGGTTTGACATATGCTGACTTAATTCACCAATCGTGTTGACTGGCTAGTATATGTGTCATATGCCCCCGGACACACGGGTAGCTCTGCAATCGACCATCTCTGAAGAGTATGGTACGAAGGATAAATGACTCTTGGAGGGGGTGTCCCATACGTCTACTAGTTATCTTTCCCGCCCAATGTAACTAAATGCCAAGTCGTACTTTTTCTGAGTTTCCTGATTTTATGCTAAGACGTGATGCATGTCATACGTACTGGTAGCTAATCAATTACGCAGCTCGTATCCCAATATGTATTGCAACCATGTTACGTGTTCCCGTGATAGGGTCTAGGAAGATATTAGGATATCCTCGCAGTTGTTGGTAAGTCTGTAAAATACTAAGTTATTTATACTACGTGTCAACGTATTTGTTGACTGTACCTGAGGCAAGCTCAGGTACTCTCAGTTATATGGAATTCAGGAAAGAAAATAGCATATAACAGCACTTGAATTTAAACAGTAACTTGGCAAGGTATACTTGCCTACTTCCTGATTGTATTGGACACCTGATCCCACTGTCAATATTGAGGGTCCTTGTGACAGGGGGTCACTGACTGTGCTGGAGATGTTTTCTGTTTTAAAAAAAAATGTTTACAGGATTCGTAAATACCAATTTAAATAAAAATGGTACTTAATATATATAGTATATATATATAGATATAGCATACATAGTATGTATATATATAGCATATATAATAGGTATACGTATATGTATATATATATTTACATATATATAAAGGAAAGGGAAATGCAGAAAAAGATACATATATACATACATATATATGATATAATAAATAATATATATATAATAGGTAATATATACATATATAGATATATAGATATATATATTCTCATATATATATATATATATATATATATATATATATATATATATATATATATATATATATATATATATATATATATATATATATATATATATATATATATATATATATAAAAGAAAAAAAAATGCTGAAATTTAAATGTACATATATATTATTATGTATATAATATACTTTATAATAATTATATATACATTATACATAATTATATAGATATAAATATATATATGAAAGAAAATAAAAAGATGCAGGAATTAAACATACATATATATATTTATATATATACATACATATATATGATATAGTATATATATACATATAATTATATAAATAAAAGAAAAGCATATATATATATATACATATATATTATATGTATATATATAATAAATACTATGTATAAATATATATAGATATATAAGAAAAGAAAGGAAAATATATATATATACATAATATATTACAATATATATATACTTAATATATATATATAGGTATATAGTAATAGTAATAATTATATATATATAATATATATATAATTATATATAGAATATATATGTATATAAATATATATACGTATACATATATATATATATATATATATATATATATATATATATATATATATATATATATATATATATATATATATATATATATATATATATATATATATATATATATATATATATATATATATATATATATATATATGTATATATAATAAAAAAAAGAAAAACAGAAATTATGAATAAATAATATATATTTATATACTGTATAAAATATAGTATTTAAGTATATATTATATATATATATAGTTATATAATTAAATATATATATATAGATATACATATATATAAAGAAAGAAAAGAAATTATATATATATATATTACATATATATATATATATATAATAGTTAAATAACAGAAAATAAAATGCATAAATAATACATATATATCATACTGTATAAAATACAGTATTTAAGTATATATTATGTATTTATATTATATATATATAGTTATATACATATAATATATAATTACATATATATATATATATATATATATATATATATATATATATATATATATATATATATATATATATATATATATATATATATATATATATATATATATATATATATATATATATATATATATAAATAAATAAAAATGCAGAAATTATAAATACATAAATACTGTATTTATACAGTATTTATATAATAATATAATATTAATTATATATAATAATATATATATATATATATATTAATATATATAATTATATACACATATATTACATATATTATATACATATATACATGCACATAGGTATAATTAGGTATTTTTGTATAATACCTATGTATTATACCTGACAAGGTGGCAGGGGGGGTCCACAGCGAGTCGCCGGCGGGAGGACGGCGGCGGAGCTGACGGAGGCTGGCCGGAGGATCGCCTGCAACAGCAGCAGCAGCTAACAGCAGCAGCAGTGGTGGTGGCTTGCGGGGGCTGCTGCGGCCGTGGCGGTGGCGGAGGGGGTGGTGCAGGCGGAGGTTTCGACGGAGGGGAGGGTGGCGAGCAGACTGGTGGTGGTGGTGGAGGTCAGGGGTGGCGGTGGTGGTGGCTGGAGGCGGTCAAGATGGGGGTGGTGGTGTAGTCGGGGAGAGGGGTCGGGGCTCTGTGGAGGTGAGGGCGGCGGCTGAGGTGGTCGGGGGTGGCAGGGGGTTGGTCGGAATGGTAGAGGAGGTGGCGGCGAGGCGTTTGGGGGTGGTGGCGGTGGTCGACGACGGCCGGAGGCGGCGCTGGGGGTGGATGGGAGTGGTGGCGGTGCTGTGGTGTGCAGGTCGGGGTAGGGTCTGTGGTGGTTCAGGGCGGCGGAGGCGGTGGCCGGAGAGGGGTGGCGGTGGTCGGAGGGAAGGGGAGGGAAGTGGCGAACAGGTCGAAGGTGGTCCGGTGGGCGGAGGGTGGCCGTGGCGGTGGTGGTGTGAGGTCGGAATGAGAGGGGGGGTCGGTTTATATAGAGTTTAGGGAATGGCATAGGTGGTAATTAAGAGGAAGTTTAGGGGTATTTAGGGTATTTGATTTTTTAGGATATTTATGCAGCCTTTTGGATATTTTTGTGGGCCCCACATGACACGTGGACGGTCCACATTCACCAGCCAATGGGGGAATGCCACCTAGCACTGCAATTTTGCATAAAAACCCCTGAATTTTCCTAATTTGCAAATAGGTCCCAAAATTGGTATTTTGCGTAATTACGCAATTTGCTTATTTAAAAATACTGATTCCTGGGAATACTGCTTTGTACAGAAATGAGGGAGAAACCTGGGGGAGTGCCTTGGGGGGTGTGGGGGTGAGCCTGGGCAGGGGCAGGGCCTGGTTCTTTAGGTGATACGGGTCACCGTATTTATTATTTAATAAATACTGCGCACGATGTTCTCTAATTATTTAGAGGCAGGTAGGGTCATAATTTTACTACGGTGTCAATATACTAATTGTAGTATATCTAAAGTAAAATATTATCATATTTTTGTTTGGGTAAAACAGGTGCCTGTTGGTTCTAAATTTCTAGGGGTACAGAGATGGTTAAAAGAGCAAGAAATAAAATAGGAATTAAATACAAACTTTTGTAACAATACTTGTGTGTCTCAAACGAGGCTCAAAATGACTCATCTGAGAGTTGCACAAAATTCTGAAAAGTAGCCTAACATGTCTAGGGCAGGTATGTGAATTTCGTTTGGGAATTACAGCTAGTGTAATGCTCCAATTAATTGTGTAAGGTATAGGTGCACAATCAATAGGATATGTAAACAAAATAATTTTTAAAAAGTTACAAAAATTCTAATTTAGCTAAAATAATTCTAATTTACTGAAATCTAGTCGAGGGAGTTTACAATCTACCCTCCTTAGAATATTTCGTCCTCGAAATAAAAACAGACATATATAATGAGAATGAAAGATTGATTTGAAATATTAGGACATACCCTGGTTTGGAAATAGATGGGGGAAACGCTGTCGAATATCTGCTTCTCGTTCCCAGGTTGATTCACCTGGTGCATGATGTCTCCATGCAACACGAACTAGAGGGATAGTCTGGCCTCGCAACACCTTCTCGCTACGATCTAGGATCTCTACAGGTTCCTCCTGGTACGATAGGCTTGGGCCGACGGTGATCTCTAAATGGTCCAGTATGTGACTCGGGTCTGGAATGTACCTCCTCAACTGAGATACGTGGAAGACGTCATGTACTCCTTCCAAAGTCTGAGGTAGAGCTAGTATGTAAGCAACTTCTCCGACGCGTTCTAACACATCGAAGGGTCCAATGTACCTTGGACTCAGCTTTCCTCTTCCTCCAAATCTGATAGTACCTCGGGTGGGTGAGATCTTCAAGAACACATGCTCTCCTACTTGGAACTCTAGAGGTCGTCGATGAATGTTGGCCCAGTGCTTTTGTCTGTCTTGTGCAGCTCGTAGGTGTCCTTGTATTTTCTTTACTTTCTCTACCGTACGAACAACTAATTCTGGTCCCAAGATCTGTCTTTCGCCAATATCGCTCCAGCATACTGGGGAACGACATTTCCTGCCATACAATGCTTCAAAGGGAGCCATTTGAATGCTTGCTTGATAGCTATTGTTGTAGGAAAATTTCACCAGGTGCAAATGATCTTCCCATGATCCGCTGAAATCAAGCATGCAGGCTCTCAGCATATCTTCGAGTGTCTGGATGGTGCGCTCTGATTGGCCATCTGTCTGAGGATGATACGAGGTGCTGAACTTGAGGCGGGTACCAAGACTTTCTTGCATACTTTGCCAAAAGTAAGATGTAAACCTCGTATCTCTGTCAGATACTATGCTGACTGGTACTCCATGCAGACGCACTATCTCCTTCATGTACATGTCCGCCAAGACTTCGGTAGATTGTCCGACTCTGAAAGGTAGGAAATGAGCAGCCTTGGTGAGCCTGTCTACGATTACCCATACAGCATTACGACCACTGGGACTTCTTGGGAAGCCCGTAACAAAGTCCATCGTAATGTGTTCCCATTTCCACTCGGGTATTGGGAGGGGTTGAAGTAGACCGGCAGATCTCTGATGTTCAGCCTTGACTTGCTGACACACCAGGCATTTTGCCACAAAGCGTGCTATCTCTCGTTTCATTCCATGCCACCAGTAGTATTGTCGCAGATCTCTGTACATCTTTGTGCCTCCAGGATGTATAGAGTATGTTGAGCTATGAGCTTCTGACATCAGCTCCTCACGAAGTTCTCCATTTGGAACATAAAGACGATCACCACATCTTAGAGTCCCATCTTCGTGTATGCGACATCCCGTCTGGATTCCAGCCTCTGTTCTTTGGCGAAGCCTCTGAAACCTTGTATCTGCTGGTAGAGCAGCTTTGATTCTTTTGATCAATGTTGATTGTAGCTGATAGTTTGATAATTGGCCGTCAATTCCTGGCATAATGATTTCTATTCCCAATTTTTCCAGATCTCTCAGAAGACCTGGTTGGGTGATCATAAAGAATGCCGAGGGTCTTCTGCTTAGTGCATCAGCTACTACATTAGCCTTCCCAGGATTGTACTGCAGATCAATCTCGAAATCCGTCATCACTTCGAGCCATCGTCTTTGTCTCAGATTTAAGTCCTTCTGAGTGTAGACGTATTTCAGGCTTTTGTGATCGGTGAATATCTCCACTCGTTCGCCGTATAGATAATGTCTCCATAGTTTCAGGGCGAAGATGACTGCGGCAAGCTCCAGATCATGCGTGGGATAATTCTTCTCATGAGTTCTCAGTTGTCTTGAGGCATAAGCTACAACCTTCCCATGTTGCATTAAGATACAACCCAATCCTTTTCCGGATGCATCGCTATAGATTACGAAACCTCCGGATCCAGATGGTATGGTTAAGATGGGGGCAGTAGTCAGACGCTTTTTCAACTCATCGAAAGCGGTCTGGCATTCCTCAGACCATATGAACTCCTGCTCCTTCCGGGTAAGACGGGTAATTGGCTCCGCGATTCTTGCAAAGTTTTCTACGAACCTCCGGTAATATCCGGCAAGTCCTAGAAAGCTTCTCACCTCCGAGACATTGGTCGGGGTTGGCCATGTCTCCACAGATGAGATCTTTGCAGGGTCCACCGAGATGCCTTCTCCTGTGATCACGTGTCCAAGAAAAGCGACACGATCAAGGAAGAACTCGCACTTGCTTAGTTTAGCATACAGGCTCTCGCGTCTCAGCGTCTCTAGCACCAGTCTCAAGTGCTCTTCGTGCTCTTCGTGGCTCTTTGAATACACCAAGATGTCGTCGATGAAGACTACCATGAACTGGTCCAGATATTGGTGGAAGACTCTGTTCATTAGGTTCATGAATACGGCTGGTGCATTAGTCAGTCCAAAAGGCATCACCAGGAACTCGTAATGACCATAGCGAGTCCTGAATGCTGTCTTTGGAATGTCTTCTCGTCGTACCTTGACCTGATGATAGCCTGATCTCAAGTCTATTTTTGAGAATACCACAGCTCCTGTCAGTTGATCAAACAGGTCGTCAATTCGCGGCAAGGGGTACTTGTTTTTTATTTTTAAAGCGTTGAGGGCTCTGTAATCAATACACATCCGATATGTTCCGTCCTTCTTTGGTACAAACAACACTGGTGCTCCCCAGGGTGATGCACTAGGACGAACAAATCCCTTGATTTGTAATTCTTCAAGTTGCAGCTTCAGTTCGTCAAGCTCCTTCTTCGCCAGGCGGTACATATTTGAGGATACCGGTGCAGCTCCTGGTATCAGCTCAATAGTGAACTCTACTTCTCTGTCAGGAGGTAGGCCTGGCAATTCCTCCGGGAATACGTCTTCGAATTCTTCAACGAGTGCTGGTGGTGCTATCTCCATCGTCATGTAAGCTTTAGGAGTCTGGCCTACTCCTTGCTCGATGGTACCTCGTACGTATTCGAACTCCGGGTAGTCTGGGGGTCTAAAGATGATACTACCTTTTCGGCAGTCTAGGATAGCATTGTTCTGGATTAACCAGTCCATGCCTAAGACGACGTCGAAATTTGGCATAGGGAGTACCAAAAATCGCGCTCTTAGCTCTCTACTACAAACAATTTATTGAACATGTTTCAATAATGTTGGTAACTGGAACAATACCTCCTCCGGTAAGAATTTTCCAGCACTTGGGTAGTGGGGAAGTAACTAGTTTGTGCATGGCTACGAATTTACTAGATATGAATGATAGGGTTGCACCAGAATTAAATAATGCAGTTGCAGGTAATGATGCAACTAAAATGGTACCTGCGATGGTTTCTCCTTCGGGTTCTTCGACAACTGCAGCTAAGGCAAAGGCTTGCCCGTGCCTTTGTCCTCCAGACTGTTGTCTGGCTTTGTTGAGCTGGGCTTCTTGTGTAGCCAGGGGTGCTCCCCTCTGATATCCTCCAGATGTTGAAGGATGTGCACCTCCAGTTGAGGTATGCGTCTTCTGGCCCGGGGCTCCATCTTTGCGTTGTGGACAGTCCCTAGCCATATGCTGGCTAGCTCCACATACTAGGCAGAGTCCCTTCTTCTTTCTGCAGTCATTGATATAATGCCCCTTCTTGCCACAATAGTGACAAGTTGGGAGCTCCTTCTTCTGGTAGGGCCCCGTCGTCTGGTGTGTCTGATTCTGTGGACGACGGTTAGGTCCTCCTGCTCCTTGCTGGTTTTTGGCCGGGATGGTTGGATTCGGGCGTCTTGTTCCTCGGCCAATTGCTTCTTGCACCCTTGCTTCAGTAAGAACCTCTTCGTAAGAGATCCTTGATTGTGCCGTCGTATACCTCTGAAGTTCTAGGGTGAGGCCGCGGTGGAATCTTTTGGCCTTCGCCAACTCGTTCGGTATCAGGAGGGTACCGAATCGACTTAGTCGGCAGAATTCTGCATCGTAAGCGTCGATGGACAGGTTCCCTTGTTCCAGGTGCAGGAACTGGGAATACAAAGCATCTTGGACTGTAGCAGGGAAGTATTTTTCATTGAAGTACTCCAGAAATTTCTTCCAAGTCTGGTATTTGCCGACGCTGCGTTCTATAGATTCCCACCAGTGATGGGCGTTGCCGAGAAGTTGGGCCCTCACGGCGGTCATCCATAGGTCGGGGGAGAGTTGTGAGACTTCCAGCAGCATCTCCGTGTTGGAGATCCAGTCCGAGATCTCCTCTGGGGTTTCGCTGCCTTTAAAGGTTCTCGGGTTCATCTGGCGGAAGCCTTTGACTGTGCCCATTGGTTGGACAGGTGCTGGTGCCGGGGCGGTGGTTCTCTCCAAGGCCGTCATCAAAGTCTGCCTCAAGGCCTCAGTCGGTTGCCACTGAGATTGTCTCAGGGCTTCAATCTGTTGCCATTGAGTTTGCATCATTGCCTGGAGGAACTGAAACATTTGAGGCTGGCCCTCAAACTAGGGCATTAGGGCAGGAAGAGCTGGAGGTGGAGGCAGAGGTGTCTCCGCCAGCGGGGTTGATGTTTGCCCTTCATGCTGGACTGGTGTTCCTGTCTGGGCAGGATTCTGGGGAAGGTATGGAGTCGTTGGGTAGACCAGCATCCTTCTAGGGGATGGGTCTCTTGGGGTGGTCGGGGTTCCCTGGACATCAGGCGAGGGGTCTGCTGCTTGGTCAGCCCCATCTATCGCATGTCCACCAGGTATGTCCATATTTCTGAAGAAAATAGAATAATTAGAAAAGTATAAGAAATAATGATTGATAAGATGCAAAAAATAATAATTTGATGAAGTCAGTGTGGATGAGACTTAATAATTCTATCCTATAGCAGGCTTGCTGGGCATGTCATCATACCACTAGCAATAAACACGACCTGTATGGGCCACCACTAAAACCATGTCATGCCCCAGTCCCAAAATGAGAGAAACTAGGACACGTGGCATTGGCCAGCTGACACATCACTAAGGGTTTTATGGACCCACATGAACGTGTTACGCTGTCCTAAAATTACTATAAGTCTAATACAGGTAAATCTATCTCATCCACAAAAAATGTCAGGAAATAGTGCTGAATATATATAATGCTGAGTCTGAAAATGTAATAATACACCTCTTGTGGGAACAAACCCACTACAAAAATATAATAAAAGTGTAGTAAACCAGATAGACTAAGTATCGTCTATCTAGCAAAACATCTCCATCTCCAAGAGAGCAAGCTTCTAGAATCAGGTGGACTCTGATGGTGTCTCCTCTAGTTCTTCCTCAGTAGCACACCTGGTCTCCTGTCCGGGACCATACACCGTAGGATAGAATGCCTCGTCTAAATCTGGAAGGGAACCAGGTCCTCAGTGGGACATAACAAGATACAAGAAACAACATGCCAGGTATGTAAATACTGAATAAAATAAGTAAATACAGGGTGCTAACCATCTAAGTGAAATGCAAGTAAAGACCTTGTAGTACGCATGGGAAAGTGTAGGTTTGACATATGCTGACTTAATTCACCAATCGTGTTGACTGGCTAGTATATGTGTCATATGCCCCCGGACACACGGGTAGCTCTGCAATCGACCATTTCCGAAGAGTATGGTACGAAGGATAAATGACTCTTGGAGGGGGTGTCCCATACGTCTACTAGTTATCTTTTCCGCCCAATGTAACTAAATGCCAAGTCGTACTTTTCCTGAGTTTCCTGATTTTATGCTAAGACGTGATGCATGTCATACGTACTGGTAGCTAATCAATTACGCAGCTCGCATCCCAATATGTATTGCAACCATGTTGCGTGTTCCCGTGATAGGGTCTAGGAAGATATTAGGATATCCTCGTAGTTGTTGGTAAGTCTGTAAAATACTAAGTTATTTATACTATGTGTCAACGTATTTGTTGACTGTACCTGAGGCAAGCTCAGGTACTCTCAGTTATATGGAATTCAGGAAAGAAAATAGCATATAACAGCACTTGAATTTAAACAGTAACTTGGCAAGGTATACTTGCCTACTTCCTGATTGTATTGGACACCTGATCCCACTGTCAAGACTGAGGGTCCTTGTGACAGGGGGTCACTGACTGTGCTGGAGATGTTTTCTGTTTTAAAAAAAAATATTTACAGGATTCGTAAATACCAATTTAAATAAAAAGGGTACTTAATATATATAGTATATATATATAGATATAGCATACATAGTATGTATATATATAGCATATATAATAGGTATACGTATATGTATATATATATTTACATATATATAAAGGAAAGGGAAATGCAGAAAAAGATACATATATACATACATATATATGATATAATAAATAATATATATATAATAGGTAATATATACATATATAGATATATAGATATATATATTCTCATATATATATATATATATATATATATATATATATATATATATATATATATAAAAGAAAAAAAAATGCTGAAATTTAAATGTACATATATATTATTATGTATATAATATACTTTATAATAATTATATATACATTATACATAATTATATAGATATAAATATATATATGAAAGAAAATAAAAAGATGCAGGAATTAAACATACATATATATATATTTATATATATACATACATATATATGATATAGTATATATATACATATAATTATATAAATAAAAGAAAAGCATATATATATATATACATATATATTATATGTATATATATAATAAATACTATGTATAAATATATATAGATATATAAGAAAAGAAAGGAAAATATATATATACATAATATATTACAATATATATATACTTAATATATATATATAGGTATATAGTAATAGTAATAATTATATATATATAATATATATATAATTATATATAGAATATATATGTATATAAATATATATACATATACATATATATATATATATATATATATATATATATATATATATATATATATATATATATATATATATATATATATATATATATATATATATATATATATATATATATATATATATATATATATATATGTATATATAATAATAAAAAAGAAAAACAGAAATTATAAATAAATAATATATATTTATATACTGTATAAAATACAGTATTTAAGTATATATTATATATATATAGTTATATAATTATATATATATATATATATAGATATACATATATATAAAGAAAGAAAAGAAATTATATATATATATATATTACATATATATATATATATATATATATATATAATAGTTAAATAACAGAAAATAAAATGCATAAATAATACATATATATCATACTGTATAAAATATAGTATTTAAGTATATATTATGTATTTATATTATATATATATATAGTTATATACATATAATATATAATTACATATATATATATATATATATATATATATATATATATATATATATATATATATATATATATATATATATATATATATATATAGATATATATAGACATATATAAATAAATAAATAAAAATGTAGAAATTATAAATACATAAATACTGTATTTATACAGTATTTATATAATAATATAATATTAATTATATATAATAATATATATATATATATATTAATATATATAATTATATACACATATATTACATATATTATATACATATATACATGCACATAGGTGTAATTAGGTATTTTTGTATAATACCTATGTATTATACCTGACAAGGTGGCAGGGGGGGTCCGCGGCGAGTCGCCGGCGGGAGGACGGCGGCGGAGCTGACGGAGGCTGGCTGGAGGATCGCCTGCAACAGCAGCAGCAGCTAACAGCAGCAGCAGTGGTGGTGGCTTGCGGGGGCTGCTGCGGCCGTGGCGGTGGCGGAGGGGGTGGTGCAGGCGGAGGTTTCGACGGAGGGGAGGGTGGCGAGCAGACTGGTGGTGGTGGTGGAGGTCAGGGGTGGCGGTGGTGGTGGCTGGAGGCAGTCGGGATGGGGGTGGTGGTGTAGTCGGGGAGAGGGGTCGGGGCTCTGTGGAGGTGAGGGCGGCGGCTGAGGTGGTCGGGGGTGGCAGGGGGTTGGTCGGAATGGTGGAGGAGGTGGCTGCGAGGCGTTTGGGGGTGGTGGCGGTGGTCGACGACGGCCGGAGGCGGTGCTGGGGGTGGATGGGAGTGGTGGCGGTGCTGTGGTGTGCAGGTCGGGGTAGGGTCTGTGGTGGTTCAGGGCGGCGGAGGCGGTGGCCGGAGAGGGGTGGCGGTGGTTGGAGGGAAGGGGAGGGAAGTGGCGAACAGGTCGGAGGTGGTCCGGTGGGCGGAGGGTGGCCGTGGCGGTGGTGGTGTGAGGTCGGAATGAGAGGGGGGTCTGTTTATATAGAGTTTAGGGAATGGCATATGTGGTAATTAAGAGAAAGTTTAGGGGTATTTAGGGTATTTGATTTTTTAGGATATTTATGCAGCCTTTTGGATATTTTTGTGGGCCCCACATGACACGTGGACGGTCCACATTCACCAGCCAATGGGGGAATGCCACCTAGCACTGCAATTTTGCATAAAAACCCCTAAATTTTCCTAATTTGCAAATAGGTCCCAAAATTGGTATTTTGCGTAATTACGCAATTTGCTTATTTAAAAATACTGATTCCTGGGAATACTGTTTTGCACAGAAATGAGGGAGAAACCTGGGGGAGTGCCTTGGGGGGTGTGGGGGTGAGCCTGGGCAGGGGCAGGGCCTGGTTCTTTAGGTGATACGGGTCACCGTATTTATTATTTAATAAATACTGCGCACGATGTTCTCTAATTATTTAGAGACAGGTAGGGTCATAATTTTACTACGGTGTCAATATACTAATTGTAGTATATCTAAAGTAGAATATTATCGTATTTTTGTTTGGGTAAAACAGGTGCCTGTTGGTTCTAAATTTCTAGGGGTACAGAGATGGTTAAAAGAGCAAGAAATAAAATAGGAATTAAATACAAACTTTTGTAACGATACTTGTGTGTCTCAAACGAGGCTCAAAATGACTCATCTGGGAGTTGCAAAAAATTCTGAAAAATAGCCTAACATGTCTAGGGCAGGTATGTGAATTTCGTTTGGGAATTACAGCTAGTGTAATGCTCCAATTAATTGTGTAAGGTATAGGTGCACAATCAATAGGATATGTAAACAAAATAATTTTTAAAAAGTTACAAAAATTCTAATTTAGCTAAAATAATTCTAATTTACTGAAATCTAGTCGAGGGAGTTTACAGAAAATGACCAAAATGCCCTCCAAATCAAGTCATCCTAATTGGGGTTTGGGTTTGGGGTTCCAAATACACTCAAATATATCCCTAATCACTCCAACTAACTAATTAAAATATAAATAACTTTTCTAAGCCAATAAATAAGTCTAACAAGGGTGTTGGTTGGGTCTGGCATGGGTCCACTAGGGTCTGACATGGGTCCAGGCTAGCCAAAACACTAAAATAACTAATAAAAAAAATACAACCAACAATTAAATATAAATACAAATATTTATGATAAATACATAATTAACCAAATTAAAAAAAATATCCTGCTCTGGAAATGGGGTAGTGACACTTGTAAACTTGGCGAGCCGATTGAACTCGACGGAGTACTGCTTTACCGTCATGTTGTCTTGTCGAAGCTACACGAACTCGTTCTCTTTTTGTCAACAAATGGGAGGGGGTATGAACTCCTCTTCAAATGCGCTATGGAAGGTAGCCTATGCGATCGTGTCATCTTCACCATCTGCGGGAAGAGATCTTCGATACATGTCCCACCAATCGTGCACGTTCAAAAGTTGGGAACACGCGACTTGCTTGCCTGTGGGTACTTCAAGTACTTTAAAGTGGTCTTCAAGCTCGGCTAGCCAATCTAGTACCACGATGGGTATTCAGTCCCGTGGAAGGATGTGTTGTAGACCTTTTTGAAGTCCGCAAAGTCGAAGGTAGTCACTTCATTCTTCTTTGGGGTTTGAGGCATCTCGACTTTATTTGCTAGTTGCTCCTCTTGTGACACTATCGTCACGAAATAGTTGGAGGCCAAATTTTGAACAATCTGCTGCAGGGCATCTACCTGCTTCTGCTGGACCGTGAATTGGGATTTAAGATTGCTTTCATATTTGCTCTGACGTTCTTTCTCCCGCTTCTCGGCTAGCTTGGATCATGATTCGGGCTTCAAGGCTAGCTTAGGCACTCAACTCAAGTTCAGTACCGCATATCACCCCAAATAAATGGGCAGTCGGAGAGGACTATTCAGACTCTCGAGGATATGCTTTGCACTTGTGTTCTGGATCTCGAAGGTTCTTGGGAGGATCATAAGCACCTGGTAAAGTTTGCTTACAACAACAGTTACCAGGCCAGCATTGAGATATCACCATTTGAGGTTTTATACGGACGGAGATGGCGCACTCCGTTATCTTGAGATGATGTAGGTAAGAGAACCTTGTTGGGACCAGAGATGGTCGTGGATGCAGCTGAGAAGGTGAAGCTCATCAGAGATAGACTTCAGCGACATTGGGCCGACAACCACCAGAGACCCTTGAAGTTTGAGGTATAGGTTTTATTGTAATTGCTTATGATTATTTTATTTTATATTGCATGTTAAGGCTGTATTTTGTTCTAGGTTGGTGATTTGGTGTTCTTGCAGATTTCTCCGACGCGGGACACGATTTGCTTTGGTGGAGGCAGGAAGCTTAGTCCACGATACATCGGATCTTTCGGTATTCTTGCGAAGGTCGATGTAGTAGCCTACAGACTAGACTTGTCGTCTGCACTAGATGGTGTACACGATGTATTCCATATGTCGTAGCTAAGACGGTACGTAGCAGACCCTAGTCACGTACTAGATCACTCAGAGATTGAGGTTGGTCCGATTCTCAGCTATCCAGAGCAGCCAGTAGAGATTTGGATCGCAGGGAGAAGGTATTGTGGAACCAGACTATTCATTTGGTTCATGTCGCGTTGAGACATCACTTTCTAGGTGAGTCAACCTGGGAGAGGGAGGATGAAATGCACAAGCAGTACCCGTATCTCTTCGAGCCTTGAGGTATTGTTCTTATTGTTCTGATTGTGTTCTTGTGCTAGTTTAGTTTAATTTCAAGGAGAAAATTATTTTAAGGAGGGTAGACTTGTCACTACCACATTTCTAGAATAGGGGCATTTTAGTTATTTTTAATATTAATATTAATATTAATATATATATTAATTATAGTTTATATAATATGTATTGTATATATATTATAATTATTAATAATAATGGTTAGTGGACTAGACTTGATGTGACCATGGACTCAACATTAGAGTTATCATTTTGGACCCAACTAGTCATTTTCCTTCATTAATTAGAAACTAGTTACACCCCTCATTAGGAATAAAAATCCCACTAATCAAATGACTCTTCATGACAACTGTAGAGTGCATATTGGACACTGTGCTTTAGCCAACCCTAGGTTGTAGTGGCCGGCCCTATATAGGAGAGGGGGGAGCCTTCCTTAAAGCTTCATTTATTGTTCATGAAATCCTAGGTGAGTTCTTCCCCAAACTCTTTTATTCCTCCACCAAATTTTATTAAATCAATCACAAATCCCTCTCATTTTCCTCATCTAAGAAGCCTAGAACCTTACGTTTCAAGGAGCATTGGAGAAGAAGAAGCTTGCATAGGGAATCCTTGGCTTTGCATTGGGAATCCATCTTTTAAGAGGTAAAATTCTGAAATCTTTCTTTTAAATTCTATTTTTATTATTTTGTTGGACATTAGGAGCCCACCCATGGATTAGGAATACCAACAAGGAGAGAGAATGAGTTTCTATTAGCTTCCCTCATGATTCATTCATGGTGTTGTGTGCATATTTGGGGTTTGTGATTATGGATATTTTTCCCTTTTTCTCATAACAACTAATCATATTATATATATGTAATTATATTTGATATGTATATATGTTATTAGTTGTATATTGGGAGTTTTGGCATGAAGATTGGTTGTGTATCATGAGTATCACATTTGTGCACTCGAGGTGTTTGACAAAATGACCAATAGAGGGTGTAATCTATTTAGAGTCTAATTTTATATATATATATATATATATATATATATATATATATATATATATATATATATATATATATATATATATATATATATATTATTTTAGATTGTGTATGTGTGTGTGTGTGTTGGTGCTAATAGGAGTTGGGTCGAGTGTATCAGGGAACATAGGAGATTAGCAGCAGTTGGATGAAAGGGAACATGGATGTATCAGTGATGGAGGCATGGATAGATGTGTGGCAGTACTTGTGTGAGGGTGGTTCATTGCAGTGGCAAGTGACTATATGCAGTGAATGGAGTGGGACTCGGGTTGTAATCTAGGCAATATGAGTGAATAGCTTGGTTCATTCATGTGTGAACTGAACATCTGTTCAGTTAGTATTATATATGGATGTGTGGAAGTGAGGTTACTATGGAGCACAGCCTTAGTCGGGTTGTAGTGACTGTGAGGGAATTCTGTAGTGCTTGCACATAGCAAATATTGCTCCAGGAGGTCGGGGCAGTAGCAGTACTACTTGTGTTCAGATTTGAGGTCTGATGTTGGGGGTATTTAGGACATGTATGGGTAGTTGATATGAGTTGAGGTGTAAGGTTGTTGTGAGGGGGTATTCTCAGTCATGTATACTGCAGTCACATTAGCCAGGGGTGCAAGCAGTTAGGATTACACTGTGTTGTTGGCATTGGGTGTAGCAATGCACAGGGAAGGAGGCTCATGTTCAGATACCAGGGATGGTTATTACACTGTGTAAGTTGGTGTATGATACACTGATGAATGTAGGATATAGGAAGGGTTAATAGCTCTTGGTGGCAGGTGTGATACAGGAGTATCAGACTATGGTGTATCAGTATACAAGGAGCATGCTTGGGTGCATGTCTCTACAATACAAATAACTGGTGTTGGCCACATAGGTTTGGGTTTAATTGGTTATGGAGGTTTAAACATTGGTGTTAAGGTAATGGCTTTAGAGTTGAGATGTGTAGTATTGGGTATTTGAGCATCTCAAAACAATATACTAGGGTGGTATCTCATGATACCATGAGGGTAAGTTGAACTATGAGTATATGGCCAAGGTAATGTGGGGTATCTAGCTACTAAGGTAATAGGTAGTTGTGATACAAAGATATCATAGGATATTGGTAAATAAGTTAGAGTATTGCTATATATATATATAGTTATGACCTAGTAATAACTAGTATACTTTAATATGAATGAGAATACCTAGATACAACCTAGTTTAGACTTAATATCACTTGTACGACCTTATAAACCAACTTTATAGATATTTTAGAACCTGAATTAAGGTATTGACCCAGTTTGACCAAGACGACCTAGTTAACCTAGTACGACCCTAGAAATGGCATAGAAACATCATCCTAGCTAGTTAAGCATGATTATCATTTTTATTTCACTCATTAACACTATTATTCCTTATTTAGGTCAGTGTGACTCCAGTTTGGACCTTGATCCTCACACACTGCTTAGGACCACTTGCGAGTACATTCTCTGAAAGTTTCTATTATTTTTTATCATTACTAAGATTTTAGTTATAGTGTATACTTGATTCCGACACAGTGGATACACGGGCTAGTATCATAGATACCTGTCATGAGGAGTCATGATTGGATCCATCGTACTAGCTGGGGACGGGAATATATTAGCAAGTTATGTGATCATACCCCACCTTACATGCATCATAGCTCGCCCCACATATCACGTAGGGTGTAGCCTGACCATTTACATGCCTTATAGCCTATTATATATGATTAGCCTGACTCTTGCTCGCATCATAGCTAATCAGATGGTTAGCCTAACCTCCATGTATCATAGCCAATCATATATAACAAGCCTGATCTAGTCCCAAGCCGATCACATAGTAAACTAATATTTTAAGGCACTTAGCCAGTATTTATATCCTTTATTACAGTACATTCATTGTTAGTATTCATATATATCTATTTCACTGGTAGTTATTTATTTATGATGATTATATGTCTCTCCAGATTTTCTTACATTCCCGTATTTTCTTCCATCATGTATTTCCTTACACAACTTTATAGTTTTTATCAATATAATTGGAATTGATGTTAGTATTTGTGCTTCGCTCCAATCCTGGATAACATTTTTCAGAGGATCTTGAGGACTTATGTCCTACTCATTATGGTCAAGGAGTAGATGACGATTATATCCAGGAGCTTTCAGAGGAGTCACTCCATATAGAGGAGGCACCACCCACAGTTGTTTAGTTCAACACCTAGTTTATATATGTATTAGATTATTCCAGACTTATAGATTTGAGTTGTATTATGTTGAGACTTAAATTGTGTTGAGATATCTAGACTCTTAGACTTATGGTTACTGTTGAGATATTTATTTCTAAACCTTTATGATGGAACTTCTTTATATCATTTCACATCTTTATCGTGACATTTACCTTCCTTATAGTTATTGTGATATAGTAGATTGTGAGTTGATGATTATATGTATATTCATTGTCCTCTGTTTGGCGTTGAGACATATTGACAGGTTTTGATATCATTGATATATAGTTATTTTGACCTAGACAACGTTCTACCGCCGATGCTACGGCGTAGGCTGGACGTACCCATAACTCATGCCCAATTTTCGGGTACGGGTTATGACACGTTTTAGTGGTGGCCCATGCAGATCTTACTTATGTCTTAGGTCACAACTAGTACGATATCGTAGTAGTAATCAGACTTAGAGTACTATTACGAGCATAATATAGGATATAGGATGAGAGTATGCTCAATCACAACTAGGATAAAATCTCCAATCTATTTATTTTGATAATCTTATCATTCTAAATGATCGCTTCCTTTAAATTTTACTGTCATTCTTTGATGATATCGTATATTTTGCCTTATTTGACTTTTTCTTGTTTCAATGTCTTCAGGATTCCGCCGAATACTAGATCGCAGAGATCAAGACCCGCAGCTTCGGAGAGGTCTGCCACCTCTCGACCTGTCACATCCCAGTCCCAAAATACCGAGGGACCAGACACGTGGCAATGGCCAGCAGCACACACCGATGGATAAACCCAATTTAATGGATCCATCGGGGCATACTTAAGCTGTAAAACAAAGTCTACGACAACATGGCACAACTAATCTCATCCACACAAGATAAAATATGATCCACAGATATAAGAAATGTAAATCATCATCCAGTCTCAACAAAGTGCTTCGGGGAATAACCCGATAGAAATCTAATACAATGGTTTAACAGACCAGAATATAAATGACTGAATAAAGTAAATACTGAGCATGGAACATGGATGCTCAGAAAAAGTCTTTAGCTAACACCTCGTCCTCGGGTGTCAGTACAGCTCCTGTATCAGCTCCTGCTGTGGTCCCGTATACCTTAGAATATATCTCGTCTGCAAATCCTGGGGACATAATCTGGATCTAGGTCCTCAGGGGACATAACAAGGTACAGATAATACAAGCCAAAATAAATGCAGTGCAGCAAATAATAAAATAAATAGGGTAAGCTATATAACCATCTATGTGAAATGCAAGTGAGAGCATCACGAGTACTCAGGCTGAGCCACTACAAGCTCTGTGTCGGGGAGCCGGTAGCGGTAATAACCGGTAATGTGTCTAGCTCTGCTACGAGAGTCTACGACCTCACAATAGTAGTAGATATATATAAAATAGCCTGTAGCCTGTGTGTCTCTCCCTACCCAATGTAACCACGCATCTCATGACCATAACGTCTCATGTCCATGTCAAGCGGGATCATAGCTAATGCAACCAGTCATAAAGTATCTAAGAATATAGTATCTCTGTCAAGTCCTGTATCCTATACAGAATCACCATGAATATCTCAGGAGATCCTGTCTTATGAATGGTGTCAAGTGTCCTGGGTCATAGTGTACTTGATAAGACAAATACGAGATTATAAAGTGTCACGAATGTCCATCTCTAGATGACAATACACAACGCCGCGTATGCTGTTGGCACCCGACTAATAATCGGACGCTAAGTAAGTCACACGGTCCTAGGTTGAGCATGCACAGCAATATAAATAAATTAAGGAAAATATGTAACAATACTGCAGAGTTTGGCAAGGTACACTTGCTTGGGGTTTGAATACCAACAGTCGTCCCTGTATTAGTGGATCCTGTAGGTACTCCTCCAAAAGCTGTAATAAACATCACCAACAGTCTCAGAAGATATCAAATAGCTAGAAACGTCTGTCCTTAAGTCCAATTTGGATACAAGGGCAAAAATAATATTTTCGGGCCAAAGCGGGGTCCACATGTGGGCCACTTTGCACCGAAAAGTGTGTCAGGGTCAAAGGTCTCCAAATTCATTAAACTCAGTGTCAACAGGTCAGGAACGATGATACGAACCCAACAGAACTTCCAGAATTGGATTCCGATGAGCCGATCATAAAATCTCCCGTCAAGTGGAGCCTATGGGGCCCACGATACGCAATTTTGTCAACGTTCTCAGAATCAAACCAAGCTTGGGTCACAGGACCAGCGTATTACTATGAGTCCGATGGCGCAAGTTTCGTCTCGATCTGACGTGTGTACACAAAGTTACAGCGTATTCCAGAATGGAATAATACGGGGCGTTGTCGGCGGATGCGCGTTGATTCCGGTGTACACGCACATCCGAATCAACTTTTGCGAAATCACACACGTCCGTATCAATGACGTACACGTTTCGGTAAAGACCGCGTGCGACCAAGTCATCCCTTTTGGCGGGACGCACTCAGTTCCAGGATAAAATAAGGCATTATTTTTCCTGTTTTTGGATCGCGGTTTGCGATCACCACAGGACGTGATGCACCGAGCGGGTTACACGGGCATCGAGAGGGTTACACAGTCTATGCGTTGCAACTGACAGAATCAAAAACGGAATTACGAGATAAGGGAAAACGTTACCTGAACTGGCTCCGAGAAGTCTGAATTCTCGTATCCTGTTCGTGTCCTGGTCGAGCCCTTTTGTCCGTGGGTCTGCTGCTCTAGGGTTCTGATCGAGACAGCGGCGGGGGCTTCGCCGGAGGGAGTCGGGCTCGGGGAGGATCGAGCGGGGCTAGGGCGGTGGTGGAGTCGAGCGACGGCTGGACGGTTTAGGGTTCAGGGCTGAGGGGCTCGGGGTCGGGACGAGCGGCGGCTGGACGGACTTGGGTGGAGCGGGGAAAGGTCGAGGGGTGATGGCGTTAGGGTTCAGGGGTCGGCGAGGCGAGGGGTGCGATGGGGGAGCGGCGGCGTGGAGTCATAGAGGCGGTGACCGATCGAGGCGGAGGGTGAGGGTGGAAGTTTGTCGACTGGTCGAGCGGAGGGGAGAGGCGGAGAGTCGAGCGGGGCTGGGCGCTGCGAGTCGGGGGACTAGGCGTTAGGGTTCCGGGGGAGAGCAGCGACCAGAGCGGCTCTGGGAGGCGGAGAAGATAGCTAGGGTTTCGAGGGCTGGGCACGCACGTCAAGACGGCTTTATAGGGCTGCTACAGGAATTCCGGCGGGGGGGATTTAGGCTTCTGTGGGTGTTGTGGGTCCGGGTCAGGTTGACTCGGATCCGACCCGACCAGACCCGCTAAGCTGGGTTGACCTGGTTTGGTTCAGTTAGCAGTTCGGTTTGGTTCAGGTTTGGTTTGGTTCAGTCAGGTTTGTTTTGGTTTAAATATCCAATAGCTTTTAGGGCTTTAAAACTGATTCCGGAGTCCAATAAATTTACCAAAAATTACCCTATGTCCGGTTTTTCATTTTATACCATAAATTATTATTTCCATAAAAATTTAACACCAATTAATAGTGTTTAAAAATCTTTCAATCATAATTTCCTTAGTTTTAATTCCAAAAAAATACCGAAAAATTGGAGAAAAATTATATTAAAATTATTCTGAAAAATCAGGGTGTTTACACGACCTGCCACCCAGACAGCTGGAGTTTCTCCTCCTACTTCACCTGTTCATATAGGAGTTTTTGCATCTTTCGGGGGTCCTCCTCCCCCACCTGTCCAGAGGGTTGTCCCGACTGTTACGGAGGACCTTCCACTACCGCCACAGATTCTATTTCCAGGAGGTGTGCCTGCTGATGGGGCAATGATGTTCGCCTTGATCCAGGGCATGGTGGATACTCAGAGGATATTGGCAGAGGCTCAGCGAGTTCAGGCTGAGGCGCAGAGGATGCAGGCAGAGGCGCACCAGGCGCAGAATGAGCTGATGAGGGAGAGCATGGAGAATGCTCACCAGCTGGCTCTCTAGGCAGGGGAGAGAGTCCCATAGCAGCACCCTGGCCAGCCGTAGCAGTAGAGGCCAGGCACTATAGTGGACTTCAAGAGGATGATACCTCGGGAGTTAAAGGGTATTGAGGGGATACTCTACGCCAATGACTGGTTGGAGGACATAAAGAGGAACTTGCGTTTGGTTCAGATTCCAGAGAGCCTACAGATCGAGGCCACCGGCAGCCAGTTGTTCGATATCGCGCTCACTTGGTATCGCACGGAGCTGAGACTTACAGCTTGAGGACTTACTTGGGAGGCTTTCAAGGGGCTTTTCAAGGAGAAGTTATTTTCCGTCATAGCCCTGGGAGCCGTAGAGAGTCAGTTTCATAACTTGGTCCAAGGGAACATGTCGGTCGATGAGTACGCCGCAGGGTTTTGCCACTTGAGTGATTTTGCACCATCAATGATTTGGGACCCAGGAGATCGAGCCCGAAAGTTCAGTAAGGGGATGATGAGAGAGATCTAGTCTCGTACTTCTGGACGTCGCACCGCCACCTTTGAGGGCATTCTGATGGATGCCCATATTGCTGAGGATGATCTGGACCTCAAGCCCAAGAGAGGGCATTCTCAAGGTGTGTGACCAAAAAAAAAGGAAAAATTTCAAACTTAAAAAGCCATGATTGTAATGTCCTTCTACAACGAATTCTCCCAATCAGGATGCATGGCTACCTTAACAAGGATGTATGTACTATAATGTTTGAGTTGGGTAATTTCTTTGAGAAGTTGTGCTCTAAGACGTTGGTGCAAAATGACTTAGAAAAGTTAGAAGAATGCATAGTTCTAATACTTTGCAAGTTAGAGAAGATTTTTTTCTCCTGCTTTTTTGATGTGATGGTGCATTTGGTAGTTCATTTGCCACGTGAAGCCATCCTTGCGGGACCAATGCAATATCGTTGAATATACCCTATTGAAAGGTAATTTGTACTATCTTAATGCAAATTTTAAGTTGAACATGTTTTCATTATTGTAATTGGTGTTTGGTTGAAGGTTTTTTGGAACTCTAAAATGGTATGTAACCAATCAAGCTCGTCCAGAAGGTTAAATTGCTGAGGCTTATATTGTCAAAAAGAGAGCATGATATTTTGTACAATATACTTGAGCAATGTCGAAACAATATTTAATCGAGAGGAACAAAATGTTGATGATGGTGAACATGGTCATGGGTTAACGATATTCACGTAAAATGTTTGTCCTTTTGGACGAATAAGAAGGGCTCATGATGTCTCGGAGAAGGAATATGAAATTGCTAAGTGGTTTGTGCTTTACAACACCAACGAGGTGGAGCCTTACCTAGAGCATGTTATTCAACATCCTTACATGCATTAATGACTTAAAACTTTTTTATTATTGATTTATTTGCACTTATGATTTTAATTTCTTCAAGTAGGGAACACAAGAAGCAATTACAAAATTCAAGTGAAGGAGATATAACTCAAATACAATGACAAATTTTTTCAAAATGGTTCAAAAAGTATGTAAGATGTATAACATATATTTAGATACTATTCAACTAATATTATCTTAATATGCCTTTTATATGTTTTGTATGTAGATGAATCAATTGCGAACACAAAACTCACCAAAAGCAACTGATAAAATGTGGGCATTAGCGAATGGTCCAAATGTGATAGTAAATTTTTATTCAGGTTGCATTTGCGATGGAGTTCGGTTCCATACTAGAGACTGTGACAATCGTCGTAAAAGTCAGAATAGCGGTTTAGTCTCTGAAGGAGCTCATAAAGGAAAACCTATAGACTTTTGTGGATATTTATGCAAAGTTTGGGAGCTGAGATACATATATGGCCATAAAGTTGTTTGTTCCAGTGTGAATGGTTCAACACAGGTGGTAGTCGAATACTAAACAAAAACGCACATTGCCTTAGCATTAATGTCATGCGCCGGTGGTATTTAGACTATCCATTTGTCCTACCAAGTCAGTTGCAACAAGTGTTCTATGTTAATGATACACGATTAGGTGCAAATTGACAAGTCATACAAAGGGTTCGATATTGGGGTACATGGGATGTACCAGAGTTGGATGATGATGATGAGCCTGACTCAATAGAAGTTTTAGAGCCTATTGATGCATTCCAAAAAGATAAAAGCACTGGAATTATCCTAATTATCGTTGAATATTCTAATATTCAATACAATACGTTTGTAGAATACAATACGTTTGTAGAATATAATACATTTCTCCTTGAATGGGTTATTTGAAGTTGTTGAGACATTAGGTTATTTGAAGTTGTTAAGACATTATATCAGATATCATGTTGCATGTACGTCAACTTGTTGCTCTTTGTACTCAAGTTGTTTGAATAGAAATTTTAATGTTTATAAGTAATTTTTGAAATATTTATCTACGTTGGAAAATATATGTGAAAACTATATTATTTCTTACGATAAATTAATATAAATATAAATTAGCTTTCGTGACATCAAATTATGTAGGGGGAAGTATTTTTATATTTGGCTACATTAGCTTTCGCGGCATCAAAATTATGTTGCAGGAAGTATTTTTATATTTGGCTACACTATCCTTTTCCGACATGTGTTATGTTGCCAATGTATCAACTTTCTGCGAACACACAACACACATGTCGCGAAAAGCCATTTTATTAAAAAATACATGACATGTCGCCAAAAGTGGATAACCTTTTGCGATAAGGTGTGTTCATGTCGCCAAATATTTTACCAGATGGGGCTACAGCGACATACGTGTGACATAGCGAGATATGTCGCAGAAAAGATTTGGCAACATAAATTATCTTTTCGCTACAAATTGCTTATGTCGCTGAACATGCATTTTCTTTTAGTGTTTTGAAGATGCTATCAAAGGTTCAAAATGGAAAAGGGCGATGAATGATAAAATTGCCTCTACTGAAAAGAACAACACTTGGGAGCTTACTGACCTTCCAAAAGGTCAAAAATTCATTGGTGTTAAATGGGTTTATAAAACAAAGCTGAACAAAGATGGAGAAGTTGACAAGTACAAAGCTCGACTTATAGTAAAGGGGTATAAGCAAGAGTTTGGTGTTGATTACAAAAAGGTGTTTGCTCCAGTTGCAAGGCTTGACATTATTCGGTTGGTATTATCTATTGCTGCTCATAATTCATGGCCTATCCATCAATTGGATGTGAAGTCGGCATTCTTACACGGTGAGCTACGGGAAGAAGTATACATTAATCAACCTCCAGGATATGTGAAAGAAGGTTGTGCAAGCAAGGTATACAAACTAAAAAAAGGCATTATATGGACTAACACAAGCACCTAGAGCTTGGTATAGTCGTATAGATGCTTACTTTGTTAAAGAAGGTTTTCGTAAATGTCCTTATGAGAACACACTCTATATCAAATTTGGAGGACGTAGGAAAATGCTTATAGTGTGCTTATATTTCGATGACCTTATTTCTGTGGGTAATGATGGTGCCATGCTTGCTGAATTTAAGAAAGCTATGACAAATGAATTTGATATGACATACTTAGGGTTGATGCATTATTTTCTTGGCATTGAAGTAATGCAATCTCCTGGTGGCATTTTTATTTCACAAAAAAAATATGTTCTTGAGATTTTGGACATGTTCAAGATGAAGAACTGCAATCTTGTCACTCCCCGTTCCCAGTATACGTACTAGGAGCGTATTATTTCTTGGTGCATATTTATTTTATTGTATGAGACTAGGCCCATTCTTTGGTGGAGGGTTGGTTCGGTTTATTTTAAAGTTAGGGCTTGGTCATGACTTGAACCTTGGGTTAAGTGAACCCAAACTCTCCATGTATATGTAGAAGCATAAAAAATCTCTACCATGCACTAACAGTAATCAAAGGCCATGTGCCGTAGTGATCAAACCCCCTGCGCCATAATGATCTAATGTCAAGCGTCGACTATTTCATAACAAGTGTTCCTATGTGCCAGCAGTACCATGCGCCACTAAGTAAATAGTGTTCCCATGCACCAGCAGTGCCATGCACCACTAACTAATTAGTGTTCGTATACGCCAGCAGTGCCATGCGCCACTACTCCCTCAAGCATCCCCATGCGCCAAGCGGAAGGACACTTCACAGATGCATTATTGTAGTTCATGTTGTTATCTTCTCCATGCTTCTGTTCAAAGTATTCTAAACTTAAAAAACTTACAAAGTTTAGAAACTTTGAAGAAGATCGTGTAGAAGCATGAAAATCATGCAGGCTGCATAGAGATCATACCCCTTCAAAATAAAAGCAGCTCGCAGATGAGCCACATAGAGCCCATGCGGCCCGAACAACCAAGGATTTGGAAGTCGCATAAGAATAATCCATGCGGCCTGAATAGCCATAAAGTAAGGGGCCGCATGAGATCCCCTAATACGATATTCAATGCATGTCAGAAGTTACACACCACTCATCACCCAGAGCGCTTCGAGAATCGTGAGAGTGGCAGTGGCTCATAAGATCATAACACATCTTCTGGATGAGGTGTTTGGCTTGACCACTGAACCGGTAGAGTTGTATTTTGTTGGTATCAGATTATGGCCCTTGTTCCTCCGAGATGAAGCACTAAAAAAATACATTATTTTATCGACAAAAATATTCGTCACTAAAATGCAATTTTCGTTGCTATTTTCAAATAGCGACAAAATTCTTCCGTCAAAAATATTAACGTTGCTACGGATTTTTCGTCGCTAATCCGTCGCTCAAGCGACGGCTTAGCGACGGAATGAGCGACATAATATTAGCGACGTATTAGTGACGTATAAGTTTTGTCGCTAAACTTTCTGACTACTTACCGACATAATAGCGACGGATTATGTGAGCCCAAAAATTGTCAAATTTTCCAGAAGGTTTTGCACATTCTGGGCTCACATAGTTCGTCGCTAAGGCATTACTCCCAGTGACGGATTAGCGACGGACCCAAATATATGTTTGGTACATTTATGTGTCTCAGACGTTTTAGCAATGAAGTTTTTTGTCGCTAGGTAGTCGTTGACCTGATATTGTCCGTCGAAAATCCATCGCTGAGCTGAGCTGAGATTTACCAGATTTTTCGTCGCTAGTATGTCGCTAGTCCCTCGCTAAAGGTAATATTTTCCCAGAAATTAATTTTTGCTAAGCATATACCTGTTATACATTCACCAATCTCCACACAAATAAATTCCACATAAGTAAATTCCACACAAACTATGAAAACCTAGACAAACATGTCCAAATGTTATATATACAATGAATTAATAAAGTAGAGTAATCCAAATATACCATAAACTCAAAAAATACAATGGTGGAGGTGGAGGCGGTGTTATACAATTCAAGTCCAAAAATACGACTGTGTTATACAATTCCACAAAGTTAAATAAATACAATCGAGTCAAAAAATAGAATCAAGTCAAAAAAATACAACCAACTCAAAAAAATACCACAAACTCAAAAATCTATCAAGTCGACGGTGGAGGCGGAGGCAGCGGCGGCTGTCAGCTAGCCATGTACTGTGCCACAACCATAGCGATGATATTCTATAGATCATCGGGAGCAACGGCAGATGGAGCAGTGGCAGGAGCCCTCAAAGGAGCTGGAGGACCCATCGATGTCGGAGGAGGAGCTGGAGCTGTCGGAATAGCTGGAGGAGCCGTCGTAGTAGCCGTCGGAGGAGAAGGTGCTGGAGCATCACGGGTATCTATCAACTATCAGACCAGCCTATGTAGCTCATGCACAGTCGTCGTGAGCTACTCCAGAGATATCGTACTAGAAGGAATGACGGAGCCGGGTACTGATGGAGCTGGAGTAGCCGTCGGAGGAGCTCTGGAAAGAACCGACGGTTGGGATGCCAACGATCTAGTACCGTATACGCTGCCGCCTTTCCCTTTCCCGACATCTTGTACCCACCGATCGTTTCTTTCAGTCGGCGTACTGCTCTTAGTGCCCCCCTCTAATAACTCATACGTGTCCTATATTTATTTATATAAATAGGTTTAGAGTTAAGGATTTTAGAGTTATATGTGCTATATTTGATTTTGATTAGAGTATCGTATTATATACTAGATATCATATTATATAATTTAACAAAGGTTTCAAGTATCGGAACCAGAATCAGTATAGACCATTCCTTAACTCTAAAACTATTTGATTCTTAGTATTTTTGAAATTGAATGAATAGTAATCACCATTGTCGGTTAATTTACATGAGATAGATAAGTGTTTCTCTTTTATATGCTTTTATAATCTTAATATAATATAATATAACTTCATAAACCATTAGAATGGATAAAAAAAATCAACCTAGAAACTAAAAAATGTCATAGTTTGACTTAGAGTTGACCTAGTTTGACTGTTTTAACTTAGAAACCTTGAATCTAATTAAATTATAAAAATAATCTAATTAAATTGACAAAATTTTATAATGACAACTTACATATTCTTTGGCGGCCCGCTCATCTACGAGCTTTCCATCCTTCTTTCTTTTGTGGGTCCGCTGAAAAATTGCTGGGAAGTCAACGGTCATGGGGTCTTGCCCGGCTCTGACGGCCTCGTCGTACTGTAAAAACTAAGCAATTAATAAATAAGCAAAAAAAAAATTAGAATTATAAAAAATTGATCTAGCAAAAAATTTTAATACTAACCATCCGTCGAAAATGCTCGACGGTCGGAATAGATCCATCAGTATGGAGACCACCCTTAGCACGGGGAGCCATCGCCTTCTCGTACTTGTCCTTGTAGGCCGGGGTATCCATCTTCTTCTTCATCTGCTCCCAGTACTCCACCTTCAGCCACTCATTGCGATGATCCGATCTAAGTAACGCCAGCGCCTTATGGTCATTGATCATATCTCTCAACCTCTTACTGGCGACGGTCTTGTAGCACATTCTGATATCACTATCTCTATGATCCGGCTATGATTACAACCTCTGCAAATAAAAAAAATATTTTGTATCATTGTAATAAAAATATATTATTATAAATAAAATTTATATACATACCCCGAGCTTCTCCAGCCAAGCGAATCGTCGATCGAGCGGGATGCCACTAAAGTTGATATAAGGGCCATCAAAGTAGCCCCGCATGATCTCCCCCAGATCATTTTCAGCCATGATCGGGAAGAATCTAAAATAATTAGACAATATATAATTAGAATAAAAAATACAAAATATATGTGTAAATTAACAAATAAATGCTTACATCGCTCCATCGGCCCATAGCTCGGGACGAGAGATATTGGCTGGCCGCTCTGATAGAGTAAGGGGGTCTTCAAATCCAGGGAGGCGGACATATACTCCATTTCCACAAGAAGGCCTGGAAATGGATTTGCTCCTGTGGGAGCAGGAGCAACTAGTGGAGTAGCCGGTGTAGTAGTGCCGGTAGTGGCTGGAGTAGAAGAAGGGGTAGCAGCTGATGGAAATTCGGTAGATGGAGTATCTCCTCCTACTGAAGAACGAGTATATGGCGGGGATAAATCATCCGCCGCATCTACGAACTCGTCCTCAGGTCGTGTGCAAGAATCTGGGGTAGACGGTGTAGTGTACGAAGGATGCTGAGAAGATGATCCTCTCTGAACATGTCTTCATCCTCGTCCTCATCCCTCCATACTATAGGTAAATATATAGCAAATAAAAAAATGGTGTCATCAAACAGATAATTATAAAGTAATGCATGGTGTGGTAAAATAAGTAAATACTAGTGTGATGATGAAATAATTAAATAAATATATAAGCTAATGTATATGTATGTACATACTAATCTTCTTCATCTTTCGAATCGTTATCGTCTTTCGAATCATTTTTTGAATCATCTTCATCTTCTACTTCTTCATTTTTATTTTTATTTTCACTTCCACTATCACTATCACCTTCATCTTCCAATTCTTGTTCCTCGCTCGATACCTCCATATCATATTTCTCTTCTACATGAGGTAAATTTTCTATGTCAATCTCTTCGTCAACTCTATCATCCTCTACGGTAACGTCAACCTCCATACCATCAACACTGGCCAAACTCATATATGCAAGTTGAGGCATGACCACCTCATCCTCTTGGTATACTAGATCCCCAATATTATATGTGTTTCTAGCTTTAGTTTTGCATACAGTCCACCAATCTTTATTATTGCGTCATCGACTAGGATAGTTCGTATAATACACTTGAACCGTTTGACTTTGAACCGTTTGACTAGCCAGCACAAATGGTTCAAAACCTATATATCTTTTTCCATATTTTATATCAACAAACCTAAATTATTTGTCAATTTTTTATCCTTGCTTGGGTGTTGTGTCGAACCAATCACATTTAAATAGACAATTTTTGTCTCATAAGACTAATCCAGCTCCACAATATCTCTTAGTAGACCGTAATAGTCGAATTTTGGATCAGCATCCTAGACTAAACCCCTCACACATACTCCAGAATTTTTTGTTTAATTAGTATCATCATCAACAAATGATTGATTAATAGACTTATCAGTGGTTCTAAATTTGAATCCATTGATGGTGTATTCACCCCAATACTTTGCCCTCTTGCTTGGTCTGATAGCTAATGCTCGAAGTCGTTCATTTTGTAAGTCTGTACCAGGACGAAAAACCTGAAACATCACGTATCATATAGACATTAGACAAAGATTGGTCTGAATGCTAAATTTAGAATGCTTAATGTTTAAAATTCATACATAATTATGGAACCAAGATGGAAATTTTCTATCAACCTCTCTAGCAAGATCATCTTCATTAATATTAGCTCTTTCTGATTTTATCTCAGCTCTAAAAGTACTATGATAATAAGGAGAACAGTTAGAGCAATTCTTTTCCAAGTATAAAAAAAATTAAAATATATAGGAAATATGTGTCGCTTACTTCTAAATATCTTGCATCTCTTTCATACCACTATTTAATAATATATACCGATGATCGGCTTCAAACTCATCGTCTTCCAACCAACGTACTTTAGTAGCACTTATAGGCCTCCCTCCCATATTGAAGATAGTATGGATTACACTATTCGGGGCATTACCCTACTGTCATCATTCATTGGGGCTCTATTATGATTTGTTCTGACATGAGTATCAAAGTAGATGGAGCAGAAGTTTGAAACCTCATCAATCATATATGCTTGGCATATCGAAGCTTCTACATGAGCCTTATTGTCAACCTTCTTCTTCAGGTGATGTAGATACCTATAGATAATATATTGAATCTTAGAATTATTTGAATAAAGAAAATATTAGTATAAAGAATTTATACCTCTCAAATGGATATATCCATCGATAATGGACGGGAGCACCGACGCATGCTTAATGAATCGACAAATGCTCCATACTATCAAAAAAATTGGGGGGGAGCACCCATTCTAACTTATACAATGTCAATACAATATTCTCCCCACGTTCTATTATATATTGCAATGTCAACTTGCTTGAACACAAATCTCTAAAGAAAATAGATAATTCAGCCAACGGAGTCTAAACTTGATGAGGCAACATCTCTCTTAGAGCAAAAGGTAGTAACCTCTCCATAAACACGTGGCAATCATGACTCTTTATCCCTGTCAACTTGCATTCTTTGAGATCAACACATCTTTTCAGATTTGACACGTAGCCGTCAGGAAATCTCAACTTTGAAATTCAGTTACATATTATCAATTTATCCTCCCTACTCAATGTAAATGCCGCTGGAGGCTTGACCCAATTGCCGTTGCCACTTCATTTTAGGTGCAAATCTGGATGCCTACAAATAATTTCCAAGTCCTTTCTTGCTTTGACATTTTCTTTCATTTTCCCCCTGATATCCACCACCGTATTAAAGATATTGTCAAATACATTCTTTTCGATATGCATGACATCAAGATTGTGCCTTATAAGATTGTCCTTCCAATAAGGTAAGTCCCAAAAGATACTCCGCTTTGTCCAATTATGCCTATATCCAAATCCATCAAAGTGATCGCCCGATATCGGATCTTCTATCATAGTCGGCAATCAATCTACCTTTCCAAACTTTGTCTCCTGTCAGTCTCAACGGGGGAGGAGATAGTTCATGTTTACCCGCTCTAAAGGCATCTTTGTTTCTTCTCTACGGATGCGACGCAGGAAGGAACTGACGGTGACAATCAAAAAAAAAATATTTTTTCTCCGTTCTAGAGATGGAATGCCTTACTCTTTTCTATACATATCGGACAAGACAAAGTACCATGAGTACTCCAGCCCCGATAACATCCTATATGCTGGAAAATCGTTGATAGTCCACATGAGAGACACTCTCATCTGAAAGTTCTGTTCCTTCGATATATCATATGTCCGAACGCCGAATTGCCACAATTGTTTCAACTCATTCACTAACGGCTGCAAGTAGATATCGATGTTCTTTTCTGGGTTTTTCGGACCGGGTATGATAAGTGTCAAGAACATGTAAGGAGTCTTCATGCACATCCACGGTGGTAGATTATAAGGAGTCAAAATCACCGGCCAACATGATTACTGAGATCCCGACTGTCTGAAAGGAGTGAATCCATCAGAACATAAATCCAACCGGACATTCCTGGGCTCCACAGCAAATTCAGGATGACACAAATTAAAATGCTTATATGCCTCTCCATCGGAAGGATGAGATAATTCACCTACATCCATCTTTCGTTCCTTGTTGTGCCATGTCATGTGTTGTATTGTATTTGCAGACATATACATCCTCTGCAGCCTCTTTGTGATCGGCAAAAATTTTATATACTTTTAGGGACGCAACCTTGCTCGGACAGTTGACTTTTCTTTGCCCCGAATTGACTTATACCAGTCCGCATGACAGAAAATATATTTATCTTTATCATTGTTCTCCTTATAGTACAACATGCAACCATTTCGACAATAATCTATCTTTTCGTAGCTTAATTCGAGTTTCTGTATCATCATCTTCAACTTATAGAATTTATCAGGTAACTCCTTCGATCCTTTTGGCAATAACTCTCTAACAAACTGAATTATCCGGTCGTAGCATTCCTGCGGCAAGTTAAAATCAGACTTTAGGTTCAACAGCCGCATAACCACTGACAGGACAGAATGAGAATCACAACCCGGGTATAACGGAGTATTGGCATTCTTGAACATATCATAGAATTCTTTCGTATCAGGATTAGGATCCTCCGGATCAAAACTTGGACCGGTAGCATCAAATACCAACTCACGCGCCAGGTTTCGCGGTCGATATTCAAAGTTATCTCCGATAGTTGACTCTTCTACCTCTGTATTGAAGGAGTAATAATGATATTGCAAAAATATTGGTTCTTCTTGAGTCGTCCACTCCTTGTAGTTTGGTACAAAATCCTTCTTGTAGAGATGCTCCCTTACGAGATCCACCTCTTTGAATGGTATATTATGATATTTGACACAATAACACTTGATGAGCCTCTCATCCATGAAATAAGGTTGACTACATCCACAATTGGTCAACTAAGTATCGACTCATTGATTCTGCATGTACCATATATTCAAAAAATATGGATTAGATACAAGATGAGTTAGGATATTTGATAAAAGATTAGTTAGTTAGGATTCTTGATGAAGAACTCTCATAAAGGACTAAATGAGCTATTGGAAAGACCATATTTGAGCATTTCTTCGTGTTTTACAAGTATCCAAAACCATAATTCCTCAACACTCATCCGAATATGGCCGATACATGTCATAGCATAGTAAGGTTGGAACTACTAATTACTATTTATATTAGTACCCTGAAGTGATAATCGATACTCATAGTAATGGTTTGATACCGATTCCGATACAAAGACCAATACTCTAAAATGTTAATAATTTATTATAGGTTAAATTAGTGATAATCGTATCAATTTTAGGGTCGATGAATAAATCGATATCGATATGGATTTTTGAACGTCAGATATTCTATTTCCGATATTCTAGAATATGCTCAAGCCTATGTATTAAGAATTATGTACGTCTAAGCATACACATATAAATCAAAATAATTATATATATAATATTTAATTTGTCAATCTTTTTCTAAGTTAATTATAGATACATATTACCATTTTTGTGTCCTAAAACTCGTGTCAATTTGTCTGTATTTTTTTTGATATGTGTGTCCGTTCTATAAATTGGTACGAAACCCTTCTTCTAAGTTAACAGTATTTTTGTAGTGATAGTTAGATTTCTATTGGAATAATTTTCTACAATGCAAGTATTTAATAAAAATTTCAAGCGAGGTTATTCTTTCGGTATGCACGCCCATTATAAACTCTATCATGGTGCTAAATTTCTGATCTCATCCAATAATGTTTTATTATTTCTCCGTAGTCAAGTGCCTACTGAAGTTGTGTGGGTTAAGGTCCTTGTACCCCTTGAGGTTGGGGCACATATTGAGACCCTTGTACCCCCCTGAGGTTGTGGTGCAACTTGTGGTTGCTGATGTTACGATTGCTATGGTGGTTGTTCATTTTTAATACATATTCCTCCTGCACACTTGTAAATTTTGAGGATAAAAATTTTTAAGGGGGAAGATTTGTAACTCTCCTTCTCGAAAATTGAAATAGATAATTTTTCAATAAATTCTTATTAGTAGCTAGAGTTTTAAAATTATAATATTTTTTAATACTTTCTTTAGTAAATACGGGTCACCTTAAATATTAGATATTAGCTTTACTAAGCATACATGTAATACAACAGTAGTTATAGCATTGTCTCTAATATTAAGCATCTAAACCATTCACCATTCAGCCAAGTAAGGACAACAACCCATTTCCCAGACCAACCCGCTCCACTCGGACCCCACCCGGCCCATTAGATTCTAAGGCAACTATATGACTTCATAAGGTTGCCAACCAAGTCCTTGTTCATTAGATAAAATATCTCCTCTTCTTCTCCTTCTTCCCTTCTCCGAAGAATCGACCAACTAGCCATCCATTCGACCAAGCTCCCTGACCCTTCCCGAAACCTCATGAAGCTCCCAGAAGCATCCCCTCCACGTTAGCAATCCACTCCACCCTTCATCTCCTCCGTCCATAACCACCGCCTCAATTTTGGATGATCATCGTCGTTCATCAATAACCACTCACCGCCTCTGATCATGATACCATGTCTATAAATAGAAGGTCGAACCCCTCTCTTTCTTTACTTGACCATGATGGCAAAGCCCTGCTCTATTCACTGGCGATCCCCACCCTATCCTTCTTCCTCCGATGCTTTCCTTGCTTCACCAAAGTAAGACCGTCTCCTCCGCCGGATTGCTCCACCGCGCTCCATCGTGAATACGTGAAGATAGGTTGGCCGAGCCCCGATCAACTACCTGCAGCTCTGATCCGATCGGCACAATCGGAGTGATAAGGACGAAGCTCGAGCTCCAGTTATAACATCGGTAAGTAATTTTGATTCCTAGAAGTTTAATTCTTCTTTTCTTTGATCCTTAATCCTATTTTCTCCATTCTTGCTCGAGAAATTCATATGAAACCTTCTTTTTCGATTCGTGCATACTACATGATCGATGAATTATCTCAATAGGGATTCTGATCAGTATTGGACAAGGATATGCTCGTATCCGACACATCGGGGCTCTTGACTTCTTATTAGTATTCGTATTTTATAAGAGTGCCCCATATGTTATTTCAAATCATGTAAAATATATGGAATCCATATAGATGAATATCAACATGATGGTAAAATTCTGTGTCCATGTCTATGCTATATATGTCTATATATTATACCATATTTCCAGTGTATCTGTGTCCATGTCTATGTTCTCATGTCCGTGTCCAGTATCTTGTGTCTACATGTCTAGCACCCTAAATCATGTATGCTAATTAATAATGAACCAAAATATGAATGAGTGTTAGGTTAGAGCTTACCTTCGGCGGAAGATGAGGGGATTTGACGGAGCGTGGGACAGAGAGGGGGGCGAGAATGAGGTGGAGAGGGGGGTTCGAGGAGGGGGTGGAGGCAGACGGAGGGGTGCAGAGAGGGAGGGTTCGAGGAGGGGGTCAAGGAGAGGGGGGTTCGAGGAGGGGGCGGAGGCGGACGAAGGGGGCAGAGAGGGGGGTTCGAGGATGGGGCAAAGCCGAACGGAGGGGGTCGAGGAGAGGGGGGTTCGATGAGGGGGTCGAGGAGAGGGGGCTTCGAGGAGCCGGAGGGGGGTCACCGTAGAGGGGGGGTTGAAGAGGGGGTCGTCAGAGCCGGGGGGAGAGGGTATCGAGATCGAGAGAGAGAGAGAGAGAGAAAGAGAGAGAGAGAGATTGAGAATGGGAGAAATAAAATGCGCTCTAGAATTTTAAGTTTTTGCAGCGACGGATATTTCCGTCATTATTCCGTCGCTAACGTAACAGCGAGAGATTAGCGACGTCTTGTTGACAGAAAATAATATAATTTGTTTACATAAATAAATTAGTCATAATTTTGTCGAAAGTTCGTCGCTGACTCAGCGACGGATTATTTTTCGTCGCTGAGATCCGTCGCTATTTAACAGTATTTTGTAGTGAATGAGTGGGGGCATTCAACTCTACCGAAGATAATGGATTTGTCTCCCTCCTCATTGCTGGAACCGTGAAGTAGGAACCTTGGTTGGGGAGAATCCGGTTTGCAGCATCGGTGGTAATCACCTACGCCCGCAGGCGCAGGCCTAGATCGTGCTCCATGGTGTACAATATGATTACGTGTGCAACTTCAGAGTAGTTCAAAGATAGCCCTTTATTGATGAAATGAGGTATATCATCATCCAAAATTACATCTTTGAGAGAAGGGACGTTAGCATGGGCAGCTACTTACTCCTCCAGCTTGTCTTTCCTGAGATCTACCCCCAGTATGAGCGATGGCTTTGGAGGTTCCCTGCGCAGCTTTACTACCAGAGGTTTGGACGTTGTAGGAGGCAGCGGAGCATCCTTCGGAGGTTGACTCGGCCTTTGAAGGCAAACGACCAATGGTTCGGACATGATAGATGGTGTCGGATCTTCCTTCGACGATCAATCCGTCCTACGAAGGCGGACGACCAGAGGTTCGTGTGCCTTCCTATATAGTTTAACGATGATATGAGGGGTTATGTCAGGAACTCATGCATTTAGAAGGACTCTTAAGGGCACTTCTGGTGTTTTCCCAACCTCTGTCCCATCATTGGCGTCATTGCTATCTTTATCTTGGTAGACCTGTTAATAAAGGATCGAGTCAAAGTAATAGGATTCGATCCCTTTGAATGGATCAACATCAGCAAACTTTATTTTGACCATGCCGTGTTCATCGATGTACTTCATGCACTGGTATAAAGTCAACAACACGATCATATGTTCATGTATCCATGGACATCCGAGCAAGATATTGTAGGATACATCTACGTTAATGACCTCTATTTTTAAGTCATCGATCTGGATTTTTAGGCGAATCTTGACCAGAGGGTAGCTCCTTCCTGCGTTGAAGCCAATGATGACAGTATTGGTAGCTGTCAGGCAATGCATTGGAATGCCCAGGGTCTGAAGTAGACTCCGCGGGATGATGCTAATTTGTGAACCGGGGTCGATGTGCATCTTGTCCACCTTAATTGTACCAATGTACCCTGTATAATACAGGGGACGATCATTCCGATTATTCTTTAGCAACATATCATGTTGCAAGAATGTGATATTGGGAATTGCCTCCATGATATTATTGCAGTGGGGGCAAGCTGCTAGATCTTCAGATGGCGGCTTGACCTACGCCAAGTAGGTGTTGGTATTTTGTAATGCCTCTCTAAGAGCAGCCCGAGTATCTTTGGAGAGTCGAAGAAGCTCAAATAAAGATAACTTCGCTGGAGTATTAGCGAGCTGGGCCAAGATGTCGAAGTTGTAGGGCTTTTCCAGCCCCTGAGCTGAATCTTTGCGCAGTGGCGTGTCAAAGCGAGTGTCTTTTCACTTAGACTTGTCCGCTGCTGGAGGCTGGGATGGACCCGGATATGATGGTGCGAGTATGACTGTTGCAAGTGCACCATCGTCAGGGATGTCATACTCTCGTTGGTACGCTAGGCCTGATCTTGTTGTTCCTGTTATAGCTTCCTCTGCTGGGAGGGAAACCGTGTAGCAGGGTTTGAATTTCTTGCCCTTAGTCTTGGTGGTAGACGGTGTTGTCTGCTGCATCAATTATGGACTAAGATTAGGGTAAACCCACATGACCTCCCTACACATCGTGGTGAGAGGTAGCAGCCCGTCCGATTGGTCATGCGCCGGCAGAAGGTTGACGACTTCCATCGTTGCTCAGGGGATCGGGATTACTCCGTCTTGGGCCTCTGTCGCCGGGAAGTTGTCGAACTGGAGAGACACCATATTTGCAGCAACTGTCTTATCATCGATATCTAAGGTGAGGACCTTGGTGTCGAGAAGATGATGTATGTACCGCTTGGGGTATAGAAGTCCTTCATTGCATGGTGGACGTAGAGATGGTAGTGGCAGTACTTCGAATTATTCATCTCGGCTGCCTCAACCGGGCGTTTGACATTGGGGAGCCGGAGCTTACCACCCTTCATCAGTACGTCGAAGATTGGTATGATATCGTCATCTTTGAAGGAGTATGTCTCTTGGGGATTCAGAACCTCATCCGACTTCTGCTTGGGCTTCTTGGTTAAGTTGGCCACCAGGGCTTGCTTTTCTTTTCCATCGCGGATGATATTGCCGTTGTTGTTATTGTTGGGACATTTTCCCCTATCGTCAGCGACGGGGATCTATATTCCCAAGAGTCGGGCGTCTTTGACCTTCTTCTCAGCGCTGACAGTGCTTAAGATGAACGATGTCCAGTCTTTGAACTGGCCGTCACCCATCCAGAGGCTGACTGTCGGAAGTAAGTTTCTACACCACATGTCCATCAATGTTGACTCAGGATTGCCTGGAGGCAACCTCAGTGCTGTTTGTCGGAAATGCTCAATATAATTTTGGGCGAGTTTCCTTTCCCCTTGGGTCACATCCATTAGGGAGGACATCGTCATGTCGTTTCCTCCGTCATAGAATCTTTTAAGAAAAAGAATCTCGAAGTCGTCAAACGACAAGATTTAGTTATCGTGTAGGCTGTAAAATCAGTCGAATGCTATCCCGGACAATTCCCCCACAAAGAGATTGGTGAGGAGTGTGTCACTGCGAGGTAGGTGCCATATTACAGTCTCAAAATAACTCATGTATTGACGGGGTGATGTCTTCCCGTCGAATGAATTCAAGTTAAAGGGCTTGTACTTTGGTGGGTACATAACATCCCTTTACTCGCGGGGATATGGTTGTTGTATCCCGAGCTTGCGCAGTGAATCCCGACAACCCATAGAATCTAAGCGAGCCTGGAGTTCCTGGACTTCTCTCAATGCTTCTTTGGCTTCGTCTCCTGAGGAAGGGGCAGATGAGCTGGGCATAGGGTAATTTATTCCTATGGGCAGAGCGGTTGCATCAGAATCCGCATTGGTCCCAGGGTCCAAGCTTGCATGTCCAGAAGCCCTTGCTGGTTGGCAAGCCGTGCTTGCTTTAATTTCTAGCATCGACTGAGTCAGGGCTTGTATCGATGAACTCACCATCTGCATCATGGACTCAAGAGCCTAGAGGCATTGTCGGTCGCTGGGGCATTCATGATCTTCCCCTGCCATGTATATAGCCCTCACATAGAGAGAGATGGACGGGACAGTGGACGTCACACTTTCTGTGTCCGATTCTTGTCGGGAGTAGTCATCTGGTAGCGCGGCCTGTGTAAACACCCTAATTTTTTCAAAATATTTTAATATAAAAAAATTCGATCATTTTCGATATTTTTCTGGATGAATAACCAAGGTAATTATGATTAAAAGATTTTTAAGTGAGGTTAATTGATGTTAAAATATTATGAAAATAATATTTTATGGTGTAAATTGGAAAACCGGATATAGGGTAATTTTCGGTGAATTTATTGGACTCCGGAATCATTTTTAAAGCCCTAGAAACTATTAAATAATTAAACCGAATTAAACCCGTGCCAAACACCCAACATTCCCATAAGAGCCGAAGCCAAGCCCAAGGAGCATTGACCCAGCCCAAATCCTAGGTCTAGACCAAGGCCCAATCCTAGGGAGGGTTAACCAAGCCCTAATCCTAGGGCAACCCTCAAACCTAAAAATCCCACATGTATATAAACATCTCTTCATTCCCTTTCTTTATTTTTATTCCCCAAAACCTAAAGAATTAATTCCAGCCGACCCCCTTTACCATCACCGTACATCCTCTCCTTCCCTGTGCCCGACCCCTCCGCCGACCAAGGCCACCTCCCGCCGGAGCCGATCACCTCCGCCTCAGTGCTCGACCCCATCGACTCCTCTTCCTGTTCTCTCCTCCCTCCCCTACCGGAAATGAGCAGCGGCAGCAGCCCTCCTCCCACACGCCTGCCTCCTTCGGCGGAACCTAACCGGAGCAGCCCGATACCCCGTTGTCATTCGCCTGAGCTGCCCCCATCGACCACAGTGACCAATCGCCGCTCCAGCACAGTCCTCCTCCCCCGCCGCTGCCGGCCCGCGTGATCCTCGCACCCCGACCGGCCGGCTTCCCCGCTCCTCCCCGTCCGACTTCAGCATCACTACCACTCGGCAACACCCGAGCACCGTCGCTGCCCTAACCCCGGACACGGCCAGCACAGACATAGCAACATCCCGGACACGGCAGATTCGGACCAGGACACGAAATAACATATCGGACATGTGAAAGTCCGATTCACGAAGCCCTGTTCAGGTAGCATTTTCTCTCTCCTCGTTATTCCGTTTTCGATTTTGTCAGTTGCAATGCGTAGACTATGTAACCCTCTCGATGCCCGTGTAACCCGCTCGGTGCATCGCGTCCTGTGGTGATCGTAAACCGCGATCCAAAAACAGGAAAAATAATGTCATGTTTTACCCCGGAACTGAGTGCGCCCCGCCAAACGGGACGACTTGGTCGTACGCGATCTTTACCAAAACGTGTGCATCGTTGATACGGACGTGTAAGATTTCACAGAAGTCGATTCGGATGTGCATGCACACCGGAATCAATGCATATCCGCCGACAACGCCACGTATCCATCCATTCTAGAACACGATGTAACTTTGTGTACACACGTCGGATCGAGACAAAACTTGCGCCATCGGACTCAAAGCAATACGCTGGTCCTGTGACCCAATTTTGGTTCGATTCTGAGAACGTTGACAAAATTGCGTATTGTGGGCCCCACAGGCTCCACTTGACGGGCGATTTTGTGATCGGCTCATTTGAATCCAATTCTGGAAGTTCCATTGGGTTCGTATCATCGTTCCTGACCTGTTGACACTAAGTTTGACGAAATTGGAGACCTTTGACCCTGACACGCTTTTTGGTGCAAAGTGGCCCACATGTGGACCCCGCTTTGGCCCGAAAATATCATTTTTGCCCTTGTGTCCAAATTAAACTTAAGGACAGGCGTTTCTAGCTATTTGATATCTTCTAAGATGGTTGATGATGTTTATTACAGCTTTTAGCGGAGTACCTACAGGATCCACTGATACAGGGACAACTGTTGGTATTCAACACCAGGCAAGTGTACCTTGCCAAACTCTGCAGTATTGTTACATATTTTTCTTGCTTCATTTATATTGTTGTGCATGCTTAATCTAGGACCGTATGACTTACTTAGCGTCCGATTAATAGTCGGGTGCCAACACCGTACGCGGTGTTGTGTATTATCATCTAGAGATGGACATTCGTGACACTATATATTCTCGTACTTGTCTTACCAAGTACACTATGACCCAGGACACTTGACACCATTCATGAGACAGGATCTTCCTGAGATATTCATGGTGATTCTGTATAGGATACAGGACTTGACAGAGATACTATATTCTTAGATACTTTATGACTGGTTGCATTAGCTATGATCCCGCTTGACATGGACATGAGACATTATGGTCATGATATGCGTGGTTACATTGGGTGGGGAGAGACACACATGCTACAGGCTATTTTTATATATATATCTACTACTATTGTGAGGTCGTAGACTCTCGTAGCAGATCTAGACACATTACCGGTTATTACCGCTACCCGGCTTCCCGACACAGAGCTTGTAGTGGCTCAGCCTGAGTACTCGTGATGCTCTCATCTTGTATTTCACATAGATGGTTATTTAGCTTACCTTATTTACTTTATTATTGCTGCACTGTATTTATTTTGGATTGTATTTTCTGTACCTTGTTATGTCCCCTGAGGACCTGGATCCGGATTATGTCCCCAGGATTTGCAGACGAGATCTATCCCGAGGTATACGGGACCGGAGCAGAAGCAGATACAGGAGCTGTATAGACACCCGAGGACGAGGTGTTAGCTGAAGATTTTTCCTGAGCATCTATGTTCCATGCTCAGTATTTACTTTATTCTGTAATTATATTTTGGTCTGTTGAACCATTGTATCAGATATTTATCGGGTTGTTCCCGAAGCATTTTTGAGACTGGTTGATGATTTACATTCCTTATATTCTGTGGATCATATTTTATATCTTGTGTGGATGAGATTAGTTGTATCCTGTTGTCGTAGACTTGATTTTACAGCTTAAGTACGTCCTGATGGATCCATTAAATTGGATTTGTCCATCAGTGTGTGCTGCTGGCCATTGCCACGTGTCTAGTCCCTCGGTATTTTGGGACTGGGACGTGACATGGTTTTTGTGGTGGCCCATGCAGGTCTATGACTAAATCGTTCGGTTTCAACTTAGGGACCGAACCAGCAAGCCCTAAGGATAGGATAGGTTATAGGATCTCATCCATTATTTGAACCAATTTTGAACTCTATATCGAACTCGAATAAATTACTTGATTTGCATCCTGTGTTGATTTCTCTGAGCGTTCTTACAGTTTATATTTTGGTTGCAGAGTAATGGATCCCAGGAACGGAGATGAGATCCCCTTGGATACACCACACGACGCTGTGGTTACTTATATAGACGGAGTGACACCAGGCAACGGAGGACAAACATCGCAGAGCGATCAAACCGGCCAGCCTAATCCAAGGTTCCGGCGTGATGACATCCCACCTCCGCCACAGTTCACTCCACAGATGCCAGTTTTCCCGCCAGGACAAGCCATGGACGGGCAACAGATATTTTAGATGATGTATGCCATGATGCAAGCCCAGCAGCAGATTCAGCAAGGGGCCCATCGTCAGGAGGCAGAGTATCTGAGAACCAGTCTGGTATCCGCATTGGAGCAGGCAAATCTACCAGCGAGGTGATCAGCGACGGGATCTATCACCGATTTTTGTCAGCTCAAGCCTCGTACCTTTTCTGGTAAAGAGGGGCCAACAGAAGTTCATGAATGGCTCACGAACATACAGCACCAGTTGGAAGCAGCTAAACTTCCGAGGGAGAAATGGATGACTGCAGTCAGGATGCAGTTAACTGAAAATGCACATCATTGGTGGTTAGCAGAAGAGAGAAGACTCAGACAGGACCGAGTCACTTGGAAAGAGTTCTCCAGACTCTTCCAAGAGATGTATATTCCCGCAGCTGCACGGTCAGAGCTCAGAGACAAGTTCAACCGCCTTATCCAAGGCAATATGACAGTAGAAGAATACAACGCAGAATTTATTCGTCTAAGTCGCTTCACCCCAACCCTGATTTCGACAGAGGAAGAGAAAGCTAAGAAGTTCTTTGACGGACTGAAGTTTGAGCTCCAAAGATTGATTGGATCGGTCGCACCTACATCATATACCGACGTCCTTGCAGCAGCACGACGCATGGAGTGCATCGCTAGAAGGGAGTCAAATCTGAAGAGGCCAATCACATCAGCACCATCCAGGACAGCACATGGGGATTCTACAAAATGATCCCAGAGGAGTATGCCAGATAGAGCAGCACACAGGGCCATATCCCTTCCTACTTGTCACCACTGCGGCAAGGTAGGATACATTGAGAGAGAGTGCAGGCGTAAGTTGGGACTATGTCTGAGATGCGGATCCAACCAGCATCTATCCAGGGACTGTTCTGAACGCAGAGACGGAGCACCGAGACTAGCTTTACCTGCACCACGACCAGCTTATCCAGCAGTAGGAGCGCCGCAGACAGGAGTTGGAGGAGTCAGACCACCAGCTACATGAGGCTACCAACAGAGACCACCACTGGCACCACAGGCAGCCCTATTTCAGCAGGCTCAGCAGCAGAGAGGTCTAGCTCAGGGACGAGGACAGGCATTCACAATGGCTGTTGAGGAGGAAGTTACTGTAGGCGAGGTTATCGCAGGTACTATTTTAGTAGCTTCATTACCAGTTGTAGCTTTATTTGATTCTGGAGCATCGCATTCATTTATAGCAGCTAGCTTTGTAGCCACCCATAGAGTAGCTACTGCACCCCTTCCGAAGATAAAGAAAATTCTTACGGGAGATAGAATTATCCCAGTTAGTGATGTTTGTAGATCATGTTCTGTAGTAGTCTGTGGAAGAGAGATGCGAGCTCAATTTCTGATCTTTTTTATACCGGATTATGATGTTGTACTTGGTGTGGACTGGTTAAGTCAGTACCATGCGACTCTTGATTGCCGACTTGGACGGGTTATATTTAGACCGCCAGGACATCCAGAATTTGAGTTTCTATGGGGAACAGTAGAGCAAGGAGTTCAGCCTACTCTTAGGGTACTATCTGTAGAAGGGGAGACAGGTTACCCAAGAGTCATATCTGAGTTTGTGGATGTATTTTCTGATGATCTTCCAGGTTTACCGCCTGATCGGGAAATAGAATTCATAATAGACTTAACTCCAGGAGCAGAGCCTATCACTTCATCAGTATATCGGCTAGCACCTAAGGAGTTAGTGGAGTTGAAGGAACAAGTTAATGATCTTTTGGAGAAGAGTTTTATTCGGCCCAGTGTTTCACCTTGGGGAGCACCCATATTATTTGTACCGAAGAAGGATGGAATAGTACGCCTATGCATTGACTACAGGGCACTAAATATTGTGACCATCAAGAACAGGTATCCCTTACCATGCATTGATGATCTATTTGATCAATTGAGTGGTGCTTAGGTATTCTCGAAGATTAACCTTAGATCCGGCTATCATCAGATCAAAGTAAGGAAGGAGGATATACCAAAGACAACTTTCAGGACCAAGTATGGACATTGTGAGTTCTTGGTAATGTCGTTTGGGTTAACCAACGCGCCAGCAGTATTTATGAGTTTGATGAACAGAGTCTTTCATCAGTACTTGGATAAATTTGTGGTTGTGTTCATTGAGGATATTCTAGTATATTCCAAGAGCCATGAAGAGCACGAGGAGCATCTCAGAATCATGTTAGAGACCTTGAGACAGGAGAAGTTATATGCCAAACTCAGTAAGTATGAGTTTTGTATGGATAAAGTACATTTCTTGGGACATATCATATCAGGAGAAGGACTTTCAGTTGATCCAGAGAAAGTTGCTGCAATAGAGACCTGGCCTATACCCACATCAGTTGCGGAGGTGAGAAGTTTTCTCGGACTTGCGGGATATTACCGAAGGTTTGTAGAAAATTTCTTAAGAATTATAGAGCCTATGACGAAGTTGACACGTAAGGACCAGGAGTTTACATGGACAGAAGACTGCCAGAAGGCCTTCGAAGAATTGAAGAGAAGATTAACAACAGCACATGTCTTGACTCTTCCTTCAGGGTCAGGAGGTTTTGTTGTTTACAGTGATGCATCAGGTAGTGGATTAGGATGTGTTTTGATACAACATGGCAAAGTTATTGCTTATGCATCGAGACAGTTGAAGGTCCATAAGAAGAACTACCCAACACACGATCTGGAGTTAGCAGCAGTTATATTTGCACTGAAGATTTGGAGGCACTATCTTTATGGGGAGAAGGTAGAAATATTTACTGATCACAAGAGTCTGAAGTATGTGTATACTCGGAAGGAGCTCAACATAAGGCAGAGACGTTGGCTGGAGTTGATGGTAGACTTTGATATAGATCTGCGTATCATCCGGGAAAGGCGAATGTCGTAGCAGACGCACTCAGCAGGAAGCCTACGGCTTATTTCTTGACGATGCAGCCTGAGCTATTGAAAGATCTACAGGAGCTTCAAATAGAGATTATTTTACCAGGACGGAGTGGCTTGCTGGCTAATCTTGAAGTTAAGTCGTCACTTGTGGAAAGAATTAAAGAGACATTGCCCACCGATGCTAGATTCCGAAGACTTAAAGAGAGGACAGAAGCAGGCATGCAGACGGGACTTTGCATACATGAAGACGGGACATTAAGGTGTGGAAATCGCCTGTATGTTCTAAATGAAGAATTGAGACAGGAGTTAATGACTGAAGCACATAGCTCTATGTACTCTGTTCACCCAGGAGGAACCAAGATGTACCGAGACTTGAGGCAGTATTATTGGTGGCATGGAATGAAAAGGGAGATTGCAAGATTTGTGGCTAAATGTTTAGTCTGTCAGCAAGTAAAGGCCAAGCATCAGAGGACTGCAGGTATGTTACAGCCGCTTTCTATACCAGAATGAAAGTGGAAACATATCACGATGGATTTTATCACGGGATTTCCAAGGAGCCCCAGCGGAAAGGATGCGGTATGGGTTATCGTGGATAGACTCACTAAATCGGCACATTTCTTGCCATTTAGAGTTGGACAGTCCACAGAGGTACTAGCCGACATGTATATGCGATAAATCGTCAGATTACATGGAGTGCCGGTTAGTATTGTATCGGATCGAGATTCGAGATTTATATCTCATTTCTGGCGAAGCATGCAAGAGAGTCTTGGCACCAGACTCAAATTCAGCACAGCTTACCACCCACAGACAGATGGTCAATCGGAGCGCACGATTCAGATCTTGGAGGATATGTTACAATCGTGTATGCTAGACTTTGGAGGATCTTGGGAAGATCATTTGTACTTGGGGGAGTTCTCCTACAACAATAATTATCAGGCCAGCATTCAGATGGCACCATTCGAGGCATTATACGAAAGGAAGTGCAGATTGCCAATATGTTGGAGTGACGTTGGTGAACGTCAAATACTGGGTCCAGAATTGGTAACGCAGACAGTGGAGAAGGTAAAACAAATCCAGAATCATCTTCGAGCAGCTCAGGACAGACAGAAGCATTGGGCTGATACTCATAGACGTCCCCTAGAGTTCAAAGAAGGAGAGCACGTATTCTTGAGGATCTCGCCCACTCGTGGTACTATCAGATTTGGGAGCAGAGGCAAGTTGAGCCCAAGGTATATTGGGCCATTTGATATTCTAGAGCGTATTGGTGAGGTGGCTTATCGTCTTGTATTACCTCCATCCTTAGAGGGAGTACATGACGTATTCCACGTCTCACAGTTGAGAAGGTACGTGACCGACCCAAGTCACGTAGTCGATCATTCAGAGATCGCAGTGGGCCCTAGCTTGAGATATGAAGAACAACCAGTTGGCATCCTCGACATCAGTGAGAAGATATTACGAGGACAGACAATCAGACTGGTCCGTGTAGCTTAGAAACATCATTCTCCTGGCGAATCGACCTGGGAACGGGAGGATAGTATGCGCCAGCGTTATCCTCACTTGTTCGCGGATGCAGTTATAAACTAAGCATTCTTGTAATTTCCTAGTTCTTCCTTTAGTAGCTTATTCTTTGATTGCGAGGATGCAATCCTCTTAAAGGGAGTAGATTGTAAACACCCTAAATTTTTCAGAATATTTTAATATAAAATTTTCCCGGTCATTTCCGGTATTTTCTGGATGAATAACCAAGGTAATTATGATTAAAATATTTTTAAGTACTGTTAATTGATGTTAAAATATTATAGAAATAATATTTTATGGTGTAAATTGGAAAATCGGACATAAGATAATTTTTGATGAATTTATTGGACTCCGAAATCATTTTTAAAGCCCTAGAAACTATTAAATAATTAAACCGAATTAAACCCATGCCAAACACCCAACATCCCCATGAGAGCCGAAGCCAAGCCCAAGGAGCATTGACCCAGCCCAAATCCTAGGTCTAGACCAAGGCCCAATCCTAGGGAGGGTTAACCAAGCCCTAATCCTAGGGCAACCCTCAAACCTAAAAATTCCACATGTATATAAACATATTTTCATTCCCTTTCTTTATTTTTATTCCCCAAAACCTAAAGAATTAATTCCAGCCGACCCCCTTTACCATCACCGTACATCCTCTCCTTCCCTGTGCCCGACCCCTCCACCGACCAAGGCCACCTCCCGCCGGAGCCGATCACCTCCGCCTCAGCGCTCGACCCCATCGACTCCTCTCCCTGTTCTCTCCTCCCTCCCCTACCGAAAATGAGCAGCGGCAGCAGCCCTCCTCCCACACGCCTGCCTCCTCCGGCAGAACCTGACCGGAGCGGCCCAACACCCCGTTGCCATTCGCCTGAGCCGTCCCCATCGACCACAGCGAACAACCGCCGCTCCAGCACAGTCCTCCTCTCCCGCCGCTGCCGGCCCGGGTGATCCTCGCACCCCGACCGGCCGGCTTCCCCGCTCCTCCCCGTCCGACTTCAGCGTCACCACCACTCGGCAACACCCGAGCGCCGCCGCTGCCCTAGCCCCGGACACAGCCAGCACGGACACAGCAACATCCCGGACACGGCAGATTCGGACCAGGACACGAAACAACATCTCGGACACGTGAAAGTCAGATTCACGGAGCCCTATTCAGGTAGCATTTTCTCTCTCCTCGTTATTCCGTTTTCGATTCCATCAGTTGCAATGAGTAGACTGTGTAACCCTCTCGATGCCCGTGCAACCCGCTCGGTGCATCGCCTCCTGTGGTGATCGTAAACCGTGATCCAAAAATAGGAAAAATAATGCCCTGTTTCACCCCGGAACTGAGTGCGCCCCGCCAAACGGGACGACTTGGTCGCACGCAGTCTTTACCGAAACATGCGTGTCGTTGATACGGACGTGTGGGATTTCGCAGAAGTCGATTCGGATGTGCGTGTGTAACCTCCGATTTCCAAATTTTCGAAATATTTAGATTTTTATTTTATTTTAAAATATCAAGTTTATAAGATATTTCTCCTTGAATTTTAGTATTAGATTTTTAACAATGTTTGATTTTTTGTAAGTGATTTGAAATCTTTTATAAAATCATTTTTCCTAAATGTCGATTTATTATAAATTAATAAATAATGATATATATATATATATATATAATACTCTAGCTTCGAATATTTATTGGCTTGAAATCATAAAATTATTTGTTTAATAAAATTATTGAAGGACTAGTTGTTTTCATAATAAATTTTCATATCCATTTTGGAATAGTAAATAAATAAATTACATAATTTCTAGGGTTTTGAAATATGGGTTTAATTAGTAGCTAATTTGGAATCAGTTAGCCTTGGAAGCCTCTTAAAATATTTTCTTAAATTATATTTTTCTATTAAATTTACCAGTTTACCGTCTCCCATTCACACCCTCATTTTTCCCACATGAAAACCCATTTATATATAATCTGGGCCATTCATTATTGGGCCAATCCTCACCCTTTATCCCACACCCTCTTTCCCTATTTAAAGTCTCTCACCATACCATTCCCAAGAAACCCTAGCTAGCCCTCACAAATTCCCACAAGCCAACAAGCCATCACCATTGATTTGTGTGCTCGTGTCCGTGTGTCCAGCATTACCGTGTCAGCCGTGTTGGCCTCGGGTCCGACCCCGGGTGTCCTACCGTATCCATTCTTTTTCTGTGTCCAGATTTACAATGTTACAACCAGATTTTCGTGTCCGACACCATCTAGACACAACCCCCACACCACAGTACATTCAAACCCCTGTGTCCAACACCCGGACACGTCCACAGTACATCGAATCTATCGTGTCCAGCCCCGAACACGATCTAACCCCGACTCGTTCACAGAAATCCCAAAAACCCTAACCTAGATCTCGACCGCCGCCGGCGACTGAGATCTCCTCCTCGGCGTCGAGCACCTGTGGCCTCGAGACGAACAGATCCGCCGGTGGCCGCCTCGGACCTCCTCAGATCCGTCGAGCCGTGGCCGCCTCAGATCCGTCGAGCCGAGCTATGCCGCCGCTTTCCTCACCGGAGCCGACGTCGTCGCTCTCGGGTTTCCACCGCCGCCGCTCTCGAGCTTCGACCGCCGCCGCCACAGAAGATCCAGCCGTCGTCGAGCTCCACTGCCGCCGCCGAGATCGACCGCCGACGCCCTGCCCGGCGGACCTCCTCCGTCGACGTCGGGAAACCCCCCAATGTGAGCCTCCCTTCTCTATTCCCTTTCAATTTCTCAGGGTGGGGAGTGAGTAAAGGGAATTAGGGTAATTATATAATTAGTTTATTAATTATAAATAATTAGTTATTAATTATATATATTTAGTTTAGTAATATATATAATTAGTTTTATTGTTTATAATGTATGAATTTAGTTATTTATTATGTGTAAATTTAGTTATGTATTATATATATAGATTTGGTTATATTAATATGCAATTAGTTAGTTTTTATGTAATTAGTAGTTGTGTAATAATTATAAGGGTTTGTGATTATGTAAAAATATAATAATTTTTGAGGTTTATATTATTAATTAAAAATATAGTTTCAATAATAATAAAATAATAAGATCAAAATTTGTTTATTTGGGCTGGTGACCAATTTTACTATAGATATAAAAATATATGATGGCTTTTACATAAATTCTAGATTTTTATAAATAAACTTTTATTTGAAATTATTGTTCAAAATAAATTTGAAATGATTTTTCATAAATTAAGGTGTTACCTTAATTACAAACAAACGACCCTTTCCCCTATTAGCCTGGTATCCTTATCCCGATTTTCGTGCCGAACTCCAATCTTGAACTTCTTTATATAGTTTCTAGCTAATTGGACTGCTCCGGACCCATTGGAACTAACTGCTATTTTATTTGGGATCACCTTGAGGAGGGTGGCATTATGTACATTCTTTGATTTGTTAATATACCTATATAAAAATATTTGATTGATATATATATACAAATATGTATTTTGGTGTATAAATATATATTTATATATATCTATTTAGTGTATATACACACATACATATTTTGTACAATTACTAATAGACACTTATATATATTATATACATTTTTACTGGTATATACTTTGAGTGTAAATGTGTATTATATACGTATCCCTACTAGATGACCCTAGTTGACTAGAGCCATGCCTGGCATAGCCCTGAGGCCAGGGTATTTCTATTGTGTGTTAGTGTAGCATCTGATACAAGTAATATTATTTTATGTTTATAGGACTGTCGAATTCTCCAGACGATACTCTGGGACAGGACATTGGTATTGACAGCTAAGGACCCAAGGCGAGTACATTCTCTGATTAGTTTCTAATTTATGATATCTCCTATGTTCACTGTATCTAGTGTAGATATACATGCTCTTGACACGTTGGTTACACGGATTGGTATACACAGATCTCGTCATGAGATGTTATTCCTTATTCATGGTGTAGCTTGTACAAGACTTGTTTCCTTGTTATCTTGTGCATATACAGACACTGATTCCCGGGGAGACTTGCTACCTCCCTAGGAAATCCCGTGCCATAGCGTACCATGATTGGATCTACTATACCAGTCGGGGGAGGGGAGTATTTTAGTATAGATATGTGATCATACCCAACTCTACATGCATCATAGCTCACCCCACATCTCACGTCGGGTGCGGCCTGACCATTTACATGCTTCATAGCTGTTACGTGTGATTAGCCTGACCTCTATATGCATCATAGCTAACCAACGGTTAGCCTGACCTTACATGAATTATAGCTAATCACATGTAACCAGCCTGATCAAGTTCCCAAGCCGATCACATGTTTAAGCTAGTACTCACACACTTAGTCATAGATTTCTAGCTCTTTGATATATTGTTTCTTCTCCTGCATTTACTTACAGTATTTCCAGTATTTCTTTTATTTCTCGTACCTATACATGCTTCTCGTATATTTTCATCTAGAACTTCTACATAGTTTATATCATTAATATAGAACTGCTATTTAGAGATGTACTTTGCTCCTTCCTGACTGGAAAATATTTTTCCAGACTGTGACCTTAGTAGACTGGTTTCTGACACACTTGAGGATTGGAAGTTAATGATTGCAGGTATGATTATTTTATCGTTAGACTTGTCTTGTATTTCTTGCTTGCCTTGATATCTCATCGTGCTTTAGTTTATGTGATTGAGTATTTCCAGCATTATTTTATGATATCCACGTCTCCTTATGGAGTTGGGTATTCACGTGAGTTTGATTAGATAGTTACATGACCTAGACAGCGTTCTACCGCCGATGCTGCGGCGTAGGCTGGACGTACCCACGCACTCGTGCCCCTAAACCGGGTGCGGGTCGTGACAGCGTGCACACCGGAATCAACGCGTATCCGCCGACAACGCCCCGTATCGGTCCATTCTGGAACATGCTGTAACTTTGTGTACACACGTCGGATTGAGACAAAACTTGTGCCATCGGACTCGTAGCAATACGCTGGTCCTGTGACCCAAGTTTGGTTCGATTCTGAGAACGTTGACAAAATCGCGTATCGTGGGCCCCACAGGCTCCACTTGACGGACGATTTTGTGATCGGCTCATCGGAATCTAATTCTGAAAGTTCCATTGGATTCGTATCATCGTTCCTGACCTGTTAACACTGAGTTTGATGAAATTAGAGACCTTTGACCCTGATACGCTTTTCGGTGCAAAGTGGCCCACATGTGGACCCCGCTTTGGCCCGGAAATATTATTTTTGCCCTTGTGTCCAAATTAAACTTAAGGACAGGCGTTTCTAGCTATTTGATATCTTCTGAGATGGTTGGTGATATTTATTACATCTTTTGGAGGAGTACCTACAGGATCCACTGATACAGGGACAACTGTTGGTATTCAAACACCAGGCAAGTGTACCTTGCCAAACTCTGCAGTATTGTTACATATTTTCCTTGCTTCATTTATATTGCTGTGCATGCTTAACCTAGGACCGTGTGACTTACTTAGCGTCCGATTAATAGTCGGGTACCAACACCGTACGCGGCATTGTGTATTGTCATCTAGAGATGGACATTCGTGACAATATACATTCTCGTACTTGTCTTACCAAGTACACTATGACCCAGGACACTTGACACCATTCATGAGACAGGATCTTCCTGAGATATTCATGGTGATTCTGTATAGGACTTGACAGAGATATTATATTCTTAGATACTTTATGACTGGTTGCATTAGCTATGATCCCGCTTGACATGGACATGAGACGTTATGGTCATGATATGCGTGGTTACATTGGGTGGGGAGAGACACACAGGCTATAGGCTGTTTTCATATATATATCTACTACTATTGTGAGGTCGTAGACTCTCGTAGCAGAGCTAGACACATTACCGGTTATTACCGCTACCCGGCTCCCCGACACAGAGCTTGTAGTGGCTCAGCCTGAGTACTCGTGATGCTCTCATCTTGCATTTTACATAGATGGTTATTTAGCTTACCCTATTTATTTCATTATTGATGTACTGCATTTATTTTGGCTTGTATTTTCTGTACCTTGTTATGTCCCCTGAGGACCTGGATCCGGATTATGTCCCCAGGATTTGCAGACGAGATCTATTCCGAGGTATACGGGACCGGAGCAGAAGCAGATACAGGAGCTGTACCGACACCCGAGGACGAGGTATTAGCTGAAGACTTTTCCTGAGCATCTATGTTCCATGCTCAGTATTTACTTTATTCTGTCATTTATATTTTGGTCTGTTGAACCATTGTATCAGATATTTATCGGGTTATTCCCGAAGCATTTTTGAGACTGGTTGATGATTTACATTCCTTATATTCTGTGGATCATATTTTATATCTTATGTGGATGAGATTAGTTGTGCCCTGTTGTCGTAGACTTGATTTTACAGCTTAAGTATGCCCTGATGGATCCATTAAATTGGGTTTGTCCATCAGTATGTGCTGTTGGCCATTGCCACGTGTCTAGTCCCTCGATATTTTGGGACTGGGGCGTGACAGCCTGCTCCTCGGATTCGGAGAGAGTACTATCCCCAGTGTAGGAGGCTACATCATTTTGACAGAGCGCGCAGATGCGTAAATATTGATTTTGTGCACAGATCTAGGGTTCGTACAAGAACTTTACTCAGATCATCAGTGGAAGACTTTTGAGATGCACCCTGCCCATTTGCCACTGCGGGCTGGGCTGGACGCACGGGCTGGTTTTATATGACTTCCTGTCAGGGGCACGCATAGTAAGCGTTGCGCACTGGCGGTCAGCCAAATGGACAGTTGCTTGAGCCTGGCGAGCTCGCACTGTCACGACTTGCACCCGGTGAAGGGGCACGAGTACGTGGGTACGTCCAGCCTACGTCGCAGCATCGGCGGTAGAATATTGTCTAGGTCAACTATACTAACTAATCATCTCACAAGTAATATATAATCCTCTAATAATATCTCTACTCCAAAAAGAGAGTAATAAACTCCATTCAACACAATACTCAATCATAATTCTATAGCACGATAAAATATCAAAGAAGTCTAACATAACTATGCAATCTAAATAAATATAACAACAACAATAAAAACAATAGTCAAATCTCAATATATAAGCCGAAAATAAATCTGGTACCAAAATGCTAAAGAGAACTAACTATGCTAACAAGTAATTCTGGCTAGATCTCCCGACAGTCACTCCAGAACTAGTGTATCCATGTTTGCAACCATGGTACGTTATGACACGGGTTTCCACAAGAAGGGTGTTACTCTCCTCATGAACCAATATCTGTACATGTACAAAAAGAATAATAAAATAATGCTTGTACAAGATACACCATAAATACCAAGGAATAATATCTTATGACAAGATCCGGATATACCAATCCGTGTAATCCATTGTGTCAAGAAATCAATGATATCTACACTTGATACAAGGAACATAGAGGATATCATAAATGAGAAACTATTAGAGAATGTACTCGCCTGTGGTCCAGAGCAATGAATGCAAAATGGTATCCGAACTGGTGTCATACAGACCTATATATAGAATATTACATTAATACAAGATTTTGGAATGAAAATTAGTTAAACTAGTCAACTTCTAGTTCATAAAGCCATTTCTAAGTCAAATCAGTCAAACTAAGTCAACTCTAGGTCAAACTAGTCAAACTAGCTATTTCTAGGTTGTATGAGTCTATCTCTAGGATATTAGGTCCATACACTATGTTTCTAGGCCATATTAGTTATTCTAAGATACTAAGAAAACCAACAAGATACTGTATCCTAAGATACGCAAGTTTTTAGATATAAAAATAGTTGCGTATCTCACTACCTACACACCCATCTCGATACTCAAACCCAATACCTTGAGTATCAATCAATACCTTGACATTACCTATCACAAGGTAATTCAAATTCTAGTATGTAATTAACAACCCAATACTAAACTATTACATACTACTAAATAATTTATATATATATATATATAGCTACTTACCATTAACTTATATACATACATACATATAGTTATTAGTCTAATTAGTAGGTATGTATAGCTAACTATTAGATAACAAGTATCTATATACATAACTCCTAATAATGCACTTAGCTACTACACTATTAATGAAACTAATTGGACTTAATCAATAACTAACTAATCACTTACCTTAATATACCTTAGCTATTTATTACCTTGGTATTTGGGATAATTCAATACCTCAACTAACCACATACTCATTGATCACTCCTCTCAATACTCCACTAACTAACTGATACCACACTAACTCATTATTATACATCTTAAACAAAACCCCAAACCTGTGTTGCTACTGCATCCACTGCTCGTGCACACGCTGCTAGCTGTTGCTGATGTGCTCTCTGCAGTGATGTTGATACGTTGCGCCGCGCTGCTGTTGCTGCAAGTTCGCTACAGCGTTGTTGATGTGCTGCACCGCGCTGCTGCTGCAGGCTCGCTACAGCGATGTTGCTGCGCTGGGCCATGCTGATGCTGCAGCTGCTGCTGCTGCACGCGCGCTGCTGCAGCTCGCTGCTGCTACAGTTGGCTGCTGCTGCGTACCGATCTCCTCCCACACTGCTCACTACTCACTACACATCCACACATATACAAACACCTATGCACACACACATACATATCTATAAACACCAACACACATCTATACATACATCATATATAATCACTTAGACACACACACACACACACACACACACACACACACACACACATATATATATATATATATATATATATATATATATACATAGAGTGTGGTATACAGGTATGTGTGTGTATATATATATATATATATATATATATATATATATATATATATATATATATATAATTATATATCTATAGATATACACATACATATCTATATAACTCTAAGAGATACGATATATATATATATATATATATATATATATATATATATATATATATATATATATATATATATAATTACATATCTATAGATATACACATACATATCTATATAGCTCTAAGCGATACGATACATATATATATCCCGAGGTATACGGGACCGGAGTAGAAGCAGATACAGGAGTTGTACCGACACCCGAGGACGAGGTATTAGTTGAAGACTTTTCCTGAGCATCTATGTTCCATGCTCAGTATTTACTTTATTCTGTCATTTATATTTTGGTCTGTTGAACCATTGTATCAGATATTTATCGGGTTATTCCCGAAGCATTTTTTAGACTGGTTGATGATTTACATTCCTTATATTTTGTGGATCATATTTTATATCTTGTGTGGATGAGATTAGTTATGCCCTGTTGTCGTAGACTTGATTTTACAGCTTAAGTATGCCCTGATGGATCCATTAAATTGGGTTTGTCCATCAGTGTGTGTTGTTGGCCATTGTCACGTGTCTAGTCCCTCGATATTTTGGGACTGGGGCGTGACAGCCTGCTCCTCGGATTCGGAGAGAGTACTATCCCCAGTGTAGGAGGCTACATCATTTTGACAGAGCGCGCAGATGCGTAAATATTGATTTTGTGCACAGATCTAGGGTTCGTACAAGAACTTTACTCAGATCATCAGTGGAAGACTTTTGAGATGCACCCTGCCCATTTGCCACTGCGGGCTGGGCTGGACGCACGGGCTGGTTTTATATGACCTCCTGTCAGGGGCACGCATAGTAAGCGATGCCCGCTGGCGGTCAGCCAAATGGACAGTTGCTTGAGCCTGGCGAGCTCGCACTGTCACGACCTGCACCCGGTGAAGGGGCACGAGTACTTGGGTACGTCCAGCCTACGTCGCAGCATCGGCGGTAGAATATTGTCTAGGTCAACTATACTAACTAATCATCTCACAAGTAATATATAATCCACTAATAATATCTCTACTTCAAAAAGAGAGTAATAAACTCCATTCAACACAATACTCAATCATAATTCTATAGCACGATAAAATATCAAAGAAGTCTAACATAACTATGCAATCTAAACAAATATAACAACAACAATAAAAACAATAGTCAAATCTTAATATATAAGCCGAAAACAAATCTGGTACCAAAATGCTAAAGAGAACTAACTATGCTAACAAGTAATTCTGGCTAGATCTCCCGACAGTCACTCCAGAACTAGTGTATCCATGTTTGCAACCATGGTACGTTATGACACGGGTTCCCACAAGAAGGGTGTTACTCTCCTCATGAACCAATATCTGTATATGTACAAAAAGAACAATAAAATAATGCTTGCACAAGATACACCATAAATACCAAGGAATAATATCTCATGACAAGATCCGGATATACCAATCCGTGTAATCCATTGTGTCAAGAAATCAATAATATCTACACTTGATACAAGGAACATAGAGGATATCATAAATGAAAAACTATTAGAGAATGTACTCGCCTGTGGTCCAGAGCAATAAATGCAAAACGGTATCCGAACTGGTGTCATACAGACCTATATATGGAATATTACATTAATACAAGATTTTGGAATGAAAATTAGTTAAACTAGTCAACTTCTAGTTCATAAAGCCATTTCTAAGTCAAATCAGTCAAACTAAGTCAACTCTAGGTCAAACTAGTCAAACTAGCTATTTCTAGGTTGTATGAGTCTATCTCTAGGATATTAGGTCCATACACTATGTTTTTAGGCCATATTAGTTATTCTAAGATACTAAGAAAACCAACAAGATATCGTATCCTAAGATACACAAGTTTTTAGATATAAAAATAGTTGCGTATCTCACTACCTACACACCCATCTCGATACTCAAACCCAATACCTTGAGTATCAATCAATACCTTGACATTACCTATCACAAGGTAATTCAAATTCTAGTATGTAATTAACAACCCAATACTAAACTATTACATACTACTAAACAATATATATATATATATATATATATATATATATATATATATATATATATATATATATATATATATATATATATATATATACTTACCATTAACTTATATACATACATACATATAGTTATTAGTCTAACTAGTAGGTATGTATAGCTAACTATTAGATAACAAGTATCTATATACATAACTCCTAATAATGCACTTAGCTACTACACTATTAATGAAACTAATTGGACTTAATCAATAACTAACTAATCACTTACCTTAATATACCTTAGCTATCTATTACCTTGGTATTTGGGATAATTCAATACCTCAACTAACCACATACTCATTGATCACTCCTTTCGACACTCCACTAACTAACTGATACCACACTAACTCATCATTATACATCTTAAACAAAACCCCAAACCTGTGTTGCTACTGCATCCACTGCTCGTGCACACGCTGCTAGCTGCTGCTGATGTGCTCTCTGCAGTAATGTTGATGCGTTGCGCCGCGCTGCTGTTGCCGCAAGCTCTCTACAGCGTTGTTGATGTGCTGCACCGCGCTGCTGCTGCAGGCTCGCTACAGCGATATTGCTGCGCTGGGCCATGCTGATGCTGCAGCTGCTGCTGCTGCACGCGCGCTGCTGCAGCTCGCTGCTGCTACAGTTGGCTGCTGCTGCGTACCGATCTCCTTCCACACTGCTTACTACTCACTACACATCCACACATATACAAACACCTATGCACACACACACATACATATCTATAAACACCAACGCACATCTATACATACATCATATATATATAATCACTTAGACACACACACACACACACACACACACACACACACAAAATATATATATATATATATATATATATATATATATATATATATATATATATATATATATATATATAATTACATATCTATAGATATACACATACATATCTATATAACTCTAAGAGATACGATATATATATATATATATATATATATATATATATATATATATAATTACATATATATAGATATACACATACATATCTATATAGCTCTAAGCGATACGATACATATATATACACACACACACATATATATATATATATATATATATATATATATATATATATATATATATATATATATATATATATATATATATATATATCTCCACTAAGTATACATAACTACTATACTAGTAAATGCATATACATCCACTTATTCTCATGGCCACCAACACTTCAAATGCAACATGGACACTCCTATAAATATACATACACATATATATCATACCATCCTATAATTATACCCTTCTCATAGATATTACCAAGTCAACTTGAATCTAAAATGCAATAAAACAAACACGTGGAGTGCATCGCACCCGTATCACACTAGATCTATAATACGCTTGCGATACGAGTCCACCACACAACCAAACGTACCCCAAAGGATACGAGCAAGTCTAAAATCATAATTATGGACAATACGAAGAGTTAAATACATATTTATGTGTCTGTGTCAAAATATGACATGCACAAGCCCCGTGTCGGTGGAAAACCCCCAAAATCAATCCGTATTTTTAAATTATTGGGATACGGCCTACACGTACCCAATTTTGGATATGACACTAGTCACACACAATCAAACACATTTTAATTTGGTCTAATTGACTAATTAACAAACACAACATGTGTCAATCTCGGAATCCCCCCAAAATTGACATAAAATACACCATAACTTTCTCCATATGCCTCCTATGAACCTAATTCCAATTTCTATGGGTAACCTTAGCATATGGGATAGTTTCTTATGGTTAAATTACATATTTAAGTCTAATTAAAGGAAAAAAACTGAATTGTACCTATTAGGAGATGGATTCCCAATAAAAATCCCCAAATGATGAATGTAGCCTCCTAATTGTAGATTCTTGCTCCTCTTTGTAGATCATTGCTTTCTCCTTGTATATCCTTGCTCTAGTAGCCTCCAATGATGATTTAGGAAGGAATTTGGCGTAGAGATAAAGGAATTTGGTTGAGGAAAATTCTAGATCTAGATTTGTAATAAAAAATGAAGAGAGATAAAGTTTTTATCCCCTTTATATAGGCCTCTCTTGCCGCCTCCCTCAAGATACCATGTAAAGTCTAAAATACCCCTTGGAGAATCTCATGAAAAAATTAATTAAGGAGGAAAGGTTCTAATCTAATGGGTTTAACATAATTAATCCTCCTCCTAATGAATGCACTTCTAATTGGGCTTAATTCTAACTAATTGTAAATGTTGGTCCATGGATCTAATCTAAACTAGTTAGGTCCACTAACACAAGTCCAAAAATAAATCTAACATGCTAATAATAAATAAATAATATAATAAATAAATATTCAATATGCACAATATTTAATTAATTACCAAATGACTAAAATATTCTTTCCTAGAAAATGTGGAAGTGACAAGTCTGCCCCCCTTAGAAGAATTTTGTCCTCGAAATTAAAACTCTCACTCCTCTCTCTTTGTCCAATCATAACCTATTCATACAAATTTTACTATAGTCAAACCCCTATCAATCACAGTCTAAAATAGTTCTATCCTATAACATACAGCCCTACCATTCTACTGAAAGAGAAATCCTACTTGGATATAGTGTCTAACTATCATGAATTTCAGTCTCTGCCATGCTGGATGTCTTTCTATACTGGTGCAGGGTAATATGCTATACCACCGGTGGCCTAGTCCATCACACACTAAGCATTCACTAATCATCAACCTAGTAAAAATATTCTTAATACTGAGGGTTACCAGATACTAGTGATATACTATAGTTCTATGTCATAGACATACTTAACTCACTGACACTTGCTACCTAGGATACTATACAAAATACCGCTAAGATACTACCTCATTGTTCTGCTTCAGATCTTGTAATCACCAAAATTTCTTAACCATTCTCTTGCAAGAAACACTTATATACTTTTTCCATCATGTGTTTTATTAGCACATCCCTGTCCAACTTGAATACTCCCAATAGGATGCCTTAATCAAATCTTGTTACTGTCTACACAAGGCACCAGTTCTCATATGCATTTTAGATGACATCCTCATACCAAGTTACTCATATCTCTCCTCTATTATTATTATACTAGGTACTAAAGCGCTTATGCCTAAACTTTCATAATACTTGAGGTACTCTGGCTCTTTTTACTAGGGTACTCTTTCTATTCTATACTTGGTGTAACTCATTCTCTAATACTTGTTAATCACCCTAAGGTTCTCATATATACATTAGTATCACAATAAATACACAATTACCTTCTAACCATTACGACCTCTATACTCAACATTAGCAAGGTACTATAGCTATTTAACTTACTTATATATATATATATATATATATATATATATATATATTGTCTCTCTCCTCTACTGCTACTATTACTTCCAAATAATTTTCTATCCATATTAACTGATACACCAATTCATCACATAGGTACTTACTGTTACTAGCACATTACTTAACTAATCCCTAATATAGAAATACTAGAACTCTTGATATAGCAACACTAGCTTCCTAACTATACCACATATGCCCTTAATGTTCTAGGATACCAGCTTATCATTAGATCACCTCATCACAATCACTAGAACTCATGATCACTTGCATCCAATGCACTAATTATTAACTTCTATAATACACATGTTTTATTTCACTCTCAAAGGCAGGCACATGGTTCCATATCTCTATTGATGTATATGTATCTTCCCTTAAATCTTTTACAGACTGATACACTAATTAGCGATACACTACATATCTTCCATGACCAATCTTGATATTTTTTAACACATGACACACCATTAGAATTTTAGGCTTTCACTTTCATGAACTTCCACTTTCTGATACTCATGAACTTTCACACTGACACTCACCACCCACTGTGTATCATGCACACAATTTCTAGATACTTCTTTCACCTATTGCTTCTAACACATCACTATCCTCAATATCAGGTGATATACCTATCACTAGTCATATACTGGTACACTCCTATCTACTCACATCAATGCTCTACTTTTACCTGTAACACAAATCTTATTACTTTAGCATAATATATTCTTATTCCCATACACTCTCTCTATACCTATTGGTACCACTCTACTATGGCACAGCCAAGCGTCAATCACCCAATAAAGTGTCATGCTCTATTTATATGGCTCACCCAACTACCTAAATTCATGACTATCCAGAGCATGCATGCTGATATTGATACTGATACTAACTCATGGAACTACCACTGATACTCTCTACTCCCCCTTCTATCTATATTACTAACTAAATATAATGACACATCATAGAACTATTGCTACAAGCTACTACGCTATGGGTTATCTCTAGATTGATGCATATTGCTCACATGCCCAACCAATAACCACTTACAGACTCACAAGCCACACTCCCAACAGTCAATACTGATACTCAAGATACAAACCTAATTGTAAGTCACCAATTATCACACTAATAAGGAACCCTAATGGAATGAATCTCTATAAGGAACTGGACTAAAGAACTGAAGGTATTTCTATTGCTAAGCTAAAGAATAATGGAACAAAGTCCTATAATAACATGAGTGGATAATTATTGAGATGATACTTTAAGAACCAATTTAAGATACAATCTGATAATCATACACGTCTGTCCAAAATTATGACACTCAGAATCCTTGCCACTCCAGTAAGCATAGCTGCGATAAATGATAGATTCCATAACTTAGGTATATACTTCTATAATCATGTCATCTAGAATCCTCGTTGTGCCAACTAGTATAACTGGGAGAAATTTTAAATTTCATAACTAAGATATGTACATCCGAAGTAAGGTCCCTACATTTCCGCTATGCCAGCTAACATGGCTGCGATAAACTCTAGGCTCTATAACCAAAGCAGATATTTCACCTTTCTCACTGTCCTCATTAACATATGTCATCAGATAATACCATAATTTAGTCCTTAAAATTTATCTCGATATAAAATCAAACTCAACAATGAACACCAAGAATTAAATTCAACAACCAATCACCAAAAATCAAATTTAATAATAACAAGTGAGAGCGGACGGAAATAAGGGAAAGATTTGAATTAGAATTTATAATAAGATTCTCAAGGGTCGTCACAGGAATCTCTCAAAAAATTTATGATTGAGTATCCTCTCTCATCCTAGTATCTTATATCCCATATCCTATCGCAGGCTCGTAGTAGTACAACTAAGTTGTCACACTACCACGATATCGCACAACTTGCGAAGCCTGACCTGCATGGGCCACCACTAAAAATGTGTTATGACCCGCACCCAGTGAAGGGACACGAGTACTTGGGTACGTCCAGCCTACGCTGCAGCATCGGTGGTAGAACGCTGTCTAGGTCAACTATACTAACTAATCATCTCATAAGTAATGCATAATCCTCCAATAATATCTTAACTCCAAAAAGAGTATAATAAACTTTATTCAACACAATACTCAATCACAATTCTATAGCATGATAAGATATCAAAGAAGTCTAACATAACTATACAATCTAAACAAATATAACAACAATAATAGAAACAATAATCAAATCTCAATATATAAGACGAAAAAATCCGATACCAAAATGCTAAAGAGAACTAACTATGCTAACAAGTGATTCCGGTTAGATCTTCTGGCAGTCACTCCAAAACTAGTGGGTCCAGGTCTGCATCATTTATAGGTCGAAGTCTATAGTATGTCAACACCAATCCTTGGGATCCTCTGAAAAATATTTTTCAGTCAGAAATGAAGCGAAGTACATCTCTAACAGCAGTTCTAATCAATGATATAAACTATATAACAGTAAATAGATGTGAATATACAAGATGCCATATACATATACAAGAGATACGCAATAAAGGAAATACTAAAAATAAATACAAGAATGAGCAATATGGAATGAACAAGAAATACTAATGACTAAGTGAGTGAGTACCAGCTTTAGCATGTAACCAGCTTGGGAACTTGATACAAGATTAATAGCCTAGCTAATCATACGTATGTTGTATGATTAACACTATTCAATGAACAAGACTTGATACAAGGAGGATATGATCACATATCTACTCTACATACTCCCCAACCCCCGACTGGTATAGTGGATCCAACCATGGTATGTTATGACACAGGTTCCCACAAAAAGGGCGCTACTCTTCTCATGAACCAATATATGTACATGTACAAGAAGAACAATGAAACATTAATGCTTGCACAAGATACACCATAAATACCAAGGAATAATATCTCATGATGAGATCCAGATATATCAATCCGTGTAATCCATCATGTCAAGAAATTAAGAATATCTACACTAGATACAAGAAACATAGAGGATGTCATAAATGTGAAACTATTAGAGAATATACTCGTCTGTGGTCCAGAGTAATGAATGCAAAACAGTGTCTGAACTTGTGTCATACAGACCTATATATGGAATATTATATTAATACAAGATTTTGGAATAAAAATGAGTTAAACTAGTCAACTTCTAGGTCATAAAGCCATTTTTAAGTCAAAATAGTCAAACTAAGTCAACTCTAGGTCAAACTAGTCAAACTAGCTATTTATATGTTGTATGAGTCTCTCTCTAGGATATTAGGTCCATACACTATGTTTCTAGGTCATACCAGCTATTCTAAGATACTAAGTAAACCAACAAGATACCGTATCCTAAGATACGCAAGTTTTTAGATATAAAAATAGTAATTTATATATATACAAAACAATACATATAGTATCTTAGCTAACTAATGCAACTTGGATACCTTGGCCTTGAACCAATGCGTATCTCACTACCTACACACCCATCTCGATACTCAAACCCAATACCTTGAGTATCAATCAATACATTGATATTACCTTGGTATCACTAGGTAATTCAAATTCTAGTATGTAATTAACTACCCAATACTAAACTATAACTAACATACTAAACTATTACATACTACTAAATACCTAATACTAACAACATATATATATACAATACTTATATATAATACTACATATAGCTACTTACCATTAACTTATATAAATATATACATACATATAGTTATTAGTCTAACTAGTAGGTGTGTATAGCTAACTATTAGATAACAAGCATCTATATACATAACTTCTAATAATGCACTTAGCTACTACACTATTAATAAAACTAATTGGACTTAATCAATAACTAACTAATCACTTACCTTAATATACCTTAGCTATCCATAACCTTGGTATTTGGGATAATTTAATACCTCAACTAACCACATACTTATTGATCACTCCTCTCGACACTCCACTCACTAACTAATACCACACTTACTCATCATTATAAATCTTAAACAAAACCCCCAACCTGGGTTGCTGCTGCATCCACTGCTCGTGCACACACTGCTAGCTGTTGCTGCTGTGCTCTCTGCAGCGCTGCACCGCGCTACTGCTGCTGCAGCCAGCTGCTGCTGCTACCACGTTGCGGCCGCCCATTGGAGGAGGGGGAAGAGGTGGGACCCGGTGGCTGTCGTAGTGGTCGCCAAATGGCCGGAATGCCACGTGGTGGTCGTTCATTGGGGGAGAGGTGGGGTCGGGGTGGCCCATATAGCAGAGGGTGAGAGGGTTGTAAGAAGGTTGTAAGCATTTGGTAGTAAACTTAGCAATAATGATAATAATATGATTATAGAAAAGTCCTAGTCCTACAGAGTCAAAGAGTTTCTTTATGTCATGTCATTGTTCTAAAAGGCGACTGATGTCCACCGATGCCCACCTAGGCGTCCGCCTAGCCCCGTCGATGCCCGACTATACTTGTTATGTAATTTTATGAACTTTCTATGCAATTATCATTAGATTTTTTTAAATTTTTGAATATTTTTTGAACCGCCTACATCTAGGCGGCCGTCTAGGCGGGCTAGGCACTAGGCGACAGGTGCCCGCCTGCCTAGTGCCTAGCGCTTTTCACAACCTTGTGTCATGTCTACTTAGGATTATATTTCTATGCATAGGCACATGACATACTTATAAAGGATTCTTAGGTTCCTTGTGTGAGAGATTATTGTGCTCAAAATAAAGGTGTTGAGTAGCCACTAATAGGATGAGAGAGAGAGAGAGAAAGAGAGAGAGGTTGAAGAAAAAAGAAATTGAGTTTCTCATATCTTTTGATTATAATATCTGGAAGATTCCTTGGGTTACTTTTAAGATGTTAATTGGGTCAGGCAGTCCATAACCCGGCCTTGCTCGGTCAAATCCGGTATGGGTTAGCCCGGGCACAGTCAACGTGCCGACCTGATCCTTAGAGAATATGGGTTCGGACTAGGTTTGCGTTTGTGGCCCGATAGTTCGGCCTGACTCACTCCCAAATCCAAAACAAACAGAATCGGGTTTACCCTGGAATTTTGACCAAATTGGCCTGTCCCGACCCGGTTAGGGGCCGGTCCATACCAGTTGAAACCCGGTCCCTCGGGAGCCCATTTTTTGGAGCCCCGGGAGAGCCCCGTAGTCACGCCCCAGAACCAGTATACTAGAGAGCGGGGAAAGACAAAGTCAACTACGCATACCAGAGTACTATATACCCTAAGATACGGTCATGGTTGTCTAGACATGTGAGGGTTTACTCTATAATCCATCAGGTAATCCTGGGTCAAGAATCCTAGGTTTCTCAATCTCAAGCAAACAATAAGTTACAAGATGTATGATAACCAAACATATAATAGTAAGGCGTCTCAAACTATACATACGCAGATGATCATGAAGCTAGTTGTAAAATAAAGAACTAGCAAGGGTACAATATTATATTATCAGCTCTAGCTATAGTCTAGAATATGCTTTATATGTAGCCCGCATGCTAGAATGTCAAGTTCTAAAACATGAGCTAAACATGTGTTCGGTGGCTAAATGCCTCAAAAGAATAATGTACAAGATCAGGTGGATGATAAAAAAAACTCACTCATGTACTCGGGTGCTCCTCGTGTTCACCATCGTTAAGAGGAAAGTACGAGAGATCCTGCGGTTCTGTTCCAAAATTTGGCCATATAAAACCAGTGAGTCAGACCCCAAACAACAAGTACCATAAGGGAGCCAATCTTAGGAACTAAAATCAGCATGCAGACAAATCAATAAAAAATAGTACAAGAAATATTTAAATAAGGGCAACAAGTAAAAATAATAATTACACATGCTCTGGAGTATTAAACAGGGATATCTGGAGTCAGGCTTCAATTATTGTTTTCATGATCAGTTATTGAAAATAAATTAGGACGGGACTAGACTAGACTGGAAATCAAGCAATCACGGCCAATCATGTCCTATGGCTTGCTATCATTAACTAACTAGGGTTATCACAGTCCTAGTTACTAACATATGCAGTTTGAGATTCTATACAGCCACATACCCTGCAGACTATCCGGGTTATCCAGACGAACAAGTACATATATAGATTTATCAGGTATAATCATTTTTTTATCTTTTCTGGTAGTGCAACACTCGACGGCGTGCTGGAAGTGTGTCCCTCACGATGGATAGCTCCAAATCCATCAGGTGTCGTTGAGATACCGGAAATGCATGTAGCCAAAAAATCTCTCTAGATGCTTTCTAGATTATTATTCTAGTTATTAGCCTGGACAATTATCAAGAATTTTCGACCGTTGTGCTCAGGAATCTGCCTTAGACATGATGTAAGACATGACAGTAACTTGACAAGTACAATCAAAATCAACCACGGGGATACATGTCATGCAATATAGGTGCTACTAATAGTCTTGATCATGACAGTTACAGGAATTTTCAAGTCAGAAGTGCGCTACGTCGAGCCATTATCAGGATTATCAGGATCAGGAGTATCAGGATTACCAGTACAATGTCAAGATTATCAGTACAAGATAAGGATTCAGGAGTGCATTTAAAATGTACAATCACTAGACCATGTCTGGAAATCAGGATCAATATCAAGAATGTCATGTTCAGAAAATAACCAGGATTAACTAAAATAATGGGATTAGAGAACTAGAGAATCATCAAGAGTTAAGCATGTTAAAGAGAATACTGGCATACAGGCGCATAAAATCAGGTAAGAATAAAATAACCGCGCACAATGGGCCAAAACCACCATTGGCGTACAAACAGGTCTTGGCGCACGAATGAACAAAGACAGATTTGACGCACAAATGGATCTTGGCACACGAATGGCCAAAGACAGATTTGGCGCACAAACGGCTAATCCGGGCAGTTCTGGCGCACTTTGATACAAAAGTGAACCGAGTAAAGATGGCGCACAATCATACTAAAATGCACTTTTAGGATTGTGGCGCACAATGATAGAAGTGTGTGAGCCAGGAGCTTGGCACATAAATCTATCATTGGCGCACAAACAAGCGCAAGAAGGTCTACTAAAGGAAAAAACACAAGTCTTGAAGCATGTCACAACAGTCAAGACAACACTGCAGTCGAGGACACAATTCTCGAGGATGGTCAGAAGTCATTGCTTAGTCATTAAGTAATACATAAGGCTACAATGTGCACCATCTATGGAGAATGCCACATAGTGCATCACATATCATAGTGCGTCATTCTCCAGAAGGGATAAAGTACGACGGTAAGAAAATTTCACCAAGGTGAGCCAAGTCTGCAATAACTGCAAAGTATGCCAACTTGGCTATTTAAGTGGCATACATACTTGATGACTTGCAGACCTATTCAAAAGTGCGCCAAGTAGGATTGACGTACTTTTGAAGGAATTACCATAGTACAAAATGTTCGTAAGTTTACAAGAAGTGCGCCCAGAGTACTCAACATATCTTGGCCCACTTTCTAAGAAATTGGTGAAACACACACAACTGCGCTCACTGGAACTTCGCTTATGCGACAAGGGTTCCCTGCGTAATTTGTGTATACATTTTTAGGCCAACTTTTCATTATCCGATTTGCTCTTCTTGGGCTCCATAAGCAACAATATAAGAAAATCAAAATCATCATGAAAACAAGTGATTAAACAAGTTATACTAAGAATCAAAAAAAGATCCATGGTTGTTCCTTCGGTTGACAAGATGTACTTGCCTACAGTCAAGTTCTAGCCTAATACCAACACTACCAAGGTCACCCACGGCCAAGGCCAAGCTTGGTTGTTGCTCTCTGCTGGGGAAGAAACGAAGAAGGAAAGAGAAATGAAAGGAAAAGAAAAGGAAAGGAAAGGAAAGAGAAATGTTTGCTTATATAGGCAAAGGGTTGATTGTAGGCCATTAATACATAATCCATGCCTCTCATCCAGGTTCATCACAGCCATCCTCCAAGAAAACCAAGGGACCGACGGTCCAAAGCATACAACTAAAAAAAAATTACAAAAACAATATAAACAATACATGAATGACATAAAGCAAGATGTAAATAATTAAACAATAAACATGTTATACATGTATAATACGCGTATGCCGGATACGAATACTAGAACAATGAGACGAGTCTCACACCCATGATCCTTAGCGGTTGGATTGGCGCGGGCCCCACGCAGGCCCTGCGTGGGCCGCCCGATCCGATGGTGCAGGGGGTGGGGCTTTGGCAGGGCTCCCGATCCGGATATATATATATATATATATATATATATATATACATATATATATATATATATATATATATATATATATATATATATATATATATATATATATATATATATATATATTAGAAAAAAAATGGGGGATAATTTACCAGAATATCCCCTTATAACATTGGAGTGGTATTTTTGTAAATTATCCCTCCAACAACCTTATTAGCCTATGAGGGAGTAGTTTGGGGGTATTTTTTTTGCCAATAGACACCCAATAATATGGTTATTTTTTAACCGGTTTAAGAGTTTTTTTTTTGTTATTTTGCTGAAAATGATCAAAATAATCTTATAACAACTATATTTTAAGGATATTATGGGTAATTTGACACCCACATTTTTTTATAAATATGATATAATTTTTTAAAATTTATTACAACATTTTTTCTTCCTTCTCTTGCAATACTTACAAGCAATCTAGGGATATTAGGCGAAGAGGCTACTTGTTGCCATGAAAAATGATTAACCACCACAATAACTGCACGATCATCAACCTCAACCTGTACCTCAACCTTAGGGGGTACAAGGGCCTCAACTCGAAAGAAGACCAGAAATTTGACAGCATTTTAGTGGAGTTTATAATGAGCGTGATACAAAAGAAAAATCTCGCATGGAGTTCTTATTGAATGCATGCATTGTAGGAAACAACTTCAATGAAAATCTAATTGTGGCACATGAAATCTACGTAGGATCTAAACAAGTGTGCATCTTCATAAAAAATTTATCAATTTTTAATATGTATTATTATTATTAGACATGTATATTTAAATTATGTGACTTATGTTTGAGTTTTTTGCTTCCAGCCTCTCTACAAGATTCCTTTGTGGTATTACAAATTTTTTTTGAAGAGAAGCTGGAAACAAAAACTTAAACCTAAGTTGTAAATTTTTTAATGTGACTTATATTTGAGTTTCAACTTTCAACCTCTCTACAAACTTTCTTTGGACTATTACAACAACAAAATTGAAGTGAGATTGAAAAACTGAAACACAAACATAAATTGTATGACTTATGTAACAAAAATAATATATATTAAAAATATTAATAAAAATTGATATTATTTTAAAATAATGGTGTGAAATTTCACTACAGTTAAGTATTTTTTTTTTTGTGGAAAATTTCTCAATTTTTGAATTCTTTTTCTTAAAATTTTCTTTCTTTCTTTAAACTAGCCCAGGCCAACCCGGGCCCGACCCTGAACCTGCCCGGACCCAGTCTGGTCAGCCCCCCCCCCTCCGAGTCCGATTTTGGGCTGAATTTGTAAATACCCAGATTTTTAGAATTTAATTTTAGAATTTTAATTATAAATTTTTGAGTTTTTGGAGATTTTTATGTAATTTTTAATTAATTATAATAAATGTTCTTCATGGATTTATATTTTTGTGTAATAAAAATTATTTTTAAAATATTACAAAAATTATATTTTTGAGTGTATAATTAATAATAGAGTATTGTGTAATTTTTTTAGAATTTATTGGGCTCCAAAACTATTTTTAAATAACTAATTGAATTAGTTTTAATTAAACCAACTTAAACCAACTCAAACCAAACCAAAATGAACCAAACCAAACTAGACCAAACCAATCCAAACCAAACGAACCGGATCCTACCCGACCCGCTAACCCGTGACCCGACCCGACCCATAAACCCTTTAAATTCATAAACTGATCCCCGATCGATCCCTTCTCCTCCCCCAAAACTGCCGTGACCGATCCCTTTCACCTCCCCATAACATCCAACTCCGACCCCTATATAAACATCCAGACCCACCCCCTCGTCCACCATCCAACCCACTTCCATTCTTGATAAGCCACCACCGACGACGACGCTAGACCATGGCGCGCCACCGCCGTAAAGTAGCCGCCGCACAGTTGCTCAAATCCGAGCACAGCAACAGAGACGAGGTACTCAACTTTCCACTCTCGTATTTCTTTGCACTGTTATCCAAATATCGGTCTATCGAATCCAATGTGAAGACCACATGACCCTCTTGAATTCTATATAATTAGTTCCGGATATTGTGTCCTGCGTCGGTCGCAAATTGCGACGCAAAACAGGCAAAAATACCCTATTTATAATTCAGAAAACTATCTCAAACACCCATGTTAATGGCTATTTTTCTTCCAACCTAATTAATATTTTTTAAATTTCACTTGAACAGTAATTTAAACAACATAACCAAGATTTAATCTCATTAATTAGTTTATTTTAATTTATTGTATGCTGTATTTTATTCGTGGTTGAAGTTGACCAAAAACTTGGTTTTCTAAACCCAAAATTTTCTGAAATGGGGTACGTCCCACTAAACGAGACAACTTTGTCGTGTGCAAATTATATCAAAAGATACATATCATTAACACAAATGTGTGAGATTTTGCGAAAGTTGATTTGGATGTGCACGCACACAGAAATCAACGCGTATCCGTCGAAAAGTCCTATATCGACCTGTTCTGACACTAGTCATAATTTTGTTTATGTTTGTCGTTTCGTAATAAAACTTATGCCATCAGATTCATAGCGTTATGCTGGTCCTGTGACCCAAATTTGGTACGATTCTGAGAACGTTAACAATACCCTATTTTTGTGGGCCTTACGGTTCCACTTGACGGGCTATTTTGTGATATGCTCATCGGAATCCAATTTTGGACATTCCATTGGGTTTGTATCATCATTCTGAACTGGTAGTCACTAAGTTTAATAAATTTGGAGAACTTTGTCTCTGGCATATTTTTCGGTACGAAGTGGACTACATGTGGATCCCGCTTTGACCAGAAACTGTCAATTCTGTCCCTGTGTCCAAATTGGACTTATGGGTAGTCAATTCTAGTTGTTTCAAGTATTCTGAGACAAATGATGATGTTTGTTTCAGCATCCGGAGGCGTACCTGAAGATTACACTTATATCGGAGTAACTAACGGAGCTCAGAACACAGGCAAGTGTACCTTTCCAACTTGCAGAAGTTCCTGTGCTATTATTTGCTTATATTCTTTCCATAGACTTTTGTATTGTACCTGTTCAACTTAGGACCGTGAGACGTTGCTTAGCGTCTGAACAAGATTTAGGTATCGACGCCGTACGCGGAGTCATGTAACGTTACTAAGAGAGTTGATACCACGATCCTATATTTTACGTGATTGCTTTACTAAGTACGTCATATCATAGGACACTTGACACTATTTATGTGACAGAATCTTTCCTGAGTTATTCATGGTGATTCTGTATAGGCTTACAGGATTCGTGACATAAGATTTGCATACATAGATATCATTATGACTCATTGTACTAGCTAGAGGTCATGATCTTGCGTGTTATGGACATGAGATGTGAGGTTATATTGGGTGGGAAGAGATACACATGCTACAGGCTGATTATATATATACTTATGTTAATGGAGAGTGTCTTAGTCTCTGTACTAGAGTTTTGGCACATGTATTATGTCACGCCCCAGTCCCAAAATACGTAGGACTAGGAATACGTAAGCATGCCAGCCGTATGGATATGGCAACTCCAATATATGGAACCCATAACCCATACGTACGCTGTAATATGAATATCAATCCACAAGTGGTTTAAAATGTATCATAAGTCACAGGGTACAATCTAAATCTCATCCACAGAAAATTAATATAAATGAATAACCAGCATCTATATAACTAGATCTCAACATAAGTATCTAAGGATGATAGTTGGATGGAAACAAATCCACTACCAACTCGAATGGAAAAGTACAACACAATAAACACAATATAGGAATACCAGCTAACAATTATGGGCTCGAAGAGAAGACATCCTCGAACATATGTAACCATCCAAATCTACGCTCCTGCAAAATACTCAAGAACAGATACACCTGGAAGAGGACCAGGTCCTCAGAGGGACGTAACAAGATACAGAAAAATGAGCCAACTTGAATACAGTAAACATGCATATAATTTAAAAATAAATAAGTACGCTGTACAAGACAATCTATATGAATGCAATGAGGATAACTTTTCGACGTATGGGCAAGGGTAGGCTACTCGATCTACCTCACAACTCAAACACACGTCAATGGACATCAGAAATCGACATACAGCGGGGGTAGCGACCAGCGAGACTCCAGAAATTGACATACCGAGGGGGTAGCGACCAGCGCGACACACGCCCGTAGTGCGAACTATATACTACGGTTTACCAGAGTGGTTAAAAGCCCATACGCCTAATAATTGTCCTCTCATGATACTAGGTGCCATGTGTGTGTCAACATATCTAATATATAGTAATGACTGAAAGAAACTACACATGCAATAAATAAACAGAAATACAATAAATATAAAGAAATATACTAAGCATGCAAAATACTGTAAGCAATTTGGCAAGGTATCTTGCCTGGTAAGAAAGCTGCAAGGTGTACTGTCCAAAAGTCAAACGCACAGGATCAAAAGCTATGGCCGCAGAACAAATGTCTCCGGATATTGAAATAAATATCACCAACATTCCCAGAATAAGCAAAATAGCTAAAAAGCACTTCCCTTTTGTCCAATTTGGACACAGGGGTAAAACGATAATTTTGGGTAAAAGTGGGGTCCACGTGTGGCCCACTTTGCACCGAAAAGCGTACCGAGGGTAACAGTCTCTAAATGGGACAAACTATAGGTCAAACAACTCTAAATGTTAATACGAATCCAACGGTATGTCCAAATGTGGATTTCGATGGGCCGAACACAATTTTGTCCAAAAAGTCAACTGTGGGACCCGCCAATTGGCGATTTGGTTAATCGTCTCAGAATTGCGTAAAAATTGGGTCACAGGACCAGCGCATTACCACGAGTCCAGTGGCGTAAGTTTCGTCGCAATCTGACAAGCGTGCACAAAATACGCACGAGTTCCACAAAAGTTGCGACACGGGGTGTGTCCGCGGATACGGCCTGATTTTGGTGCGCACACCCGTCCGAATCAATTTCCACAAATATTTACGTGTCCAGTTACGCTGCATGCACCATTCGGTACACTTGGTACATGGCGGGGCAGTCCCGTTTGGTGGGGCGCGCTCCGTTTCACAATTTTTAGAAATCTGGAAAAGTGGGTTCGCGAGGTTTTGTGACGAATTTAATTCTGTCCACAACAGCTAATAATCTAGGGTTATTTAACATAAAATAAACTAGGTCAAGTGTTCTACACATATCAAAAAGAATCACCGAATTCGGATCTCTGTGGTGGGAGGTACGAACTCGACAACATGGGTGGTCACCGCAGTTTTCTGCGATCCCAGAATTCGGTCTGCTCGCGCCAACTTGGGCGCTATTTTCGCCTATGGGTACACGTTGTTCGAGGTCTGCTATTATACAAATATGGAAGAGGGTTAAGGGGTGAGCATATCGGTGAAGACGGAACGGCGTTTGGTTGAGCGAGTCGACGGAAAACAACTCCGGAGCGAAGGTACCTCATGTGGGAATCTGCAGTACGCGAGGTCGGGGTCGTCGGGATTGGTTTGGACGGCCTGACGGGATTCTCTGGCTGCGGTGACGGCTCTAGATGAGAAGAGGGGATCTGAAAATTTTAGATTAGGGTTTTATGAAATAATATATATATATATATATATATATATATATATATATATATATATATATATAGGATAGGGAGAGAGAATAGGATGGAGGCGGGTCCGCAAGGGGGGGCGCTGTGTTTTGGTTGTGGGAATTGGCATGGCTGCTTGTTGCTAGGCTTTAGTTGACTGTGCTTTTGTGGGAAGGAATTTTGCTAAGTTGCATTACTAGTTTTGCTAATGTGGAATAGGAAAGCAAAAGCAAACGTTTGCTAGGTTGGCAAGTTGCTTTAAGAATGCTAGCAAGTTTGCTAGCTTTGGTTGGATGTGCTTGCTAAGTTGCAAGTTTCTAACTTTTGCTAGTTGGAAGTTGCTAAGTGGAATAATAAAGTTAGTATTATTAGTATTATTATTATTAGTATATTATTAATTATTTCTTTATACTTTCTTTTCTTTTCTTTTCTTTTCTTCTTCTTAAATATATATACATATATATATTTGTATATATATATATATATATATATATATATATATATATATATATATATATATATATATATATACTCATAAGAAATTTATAGATTAGAATAATGCACACCGTTAGGCTAGCAACTGCTCAAGGGTTCTCCTACATGAAATAAATTCTGAAAAATTCCTAATGGTCCCATAAATCCTCTAAGTGCCCGAACACCTAAAATAAAAATTATTAAAAATCTATTTCTCCTAATTAGCCACTAATTACTACAATTAAATTATTAATAAAAAAATAATAAATACGTTTTTTTAAAAATATGGGTTTTACATTCTACCCAACTTATAAAAATTTTGTCCTCGAAATTAAAACTAAGCTGTGGTAGAAAGTTAAGGGTGGTATAAGATTTGCATTGTTTAAAATGCAAGGCTAAGTTTAAAGGGGTGGGCGATGTTGCGCGTTGCACATCCCAAAAATCATGGAAAAATCCACATGAGCGAAAAATAGGTTTCTTCATGTGTCATGTCCAATGGTGTGGACACCTAACTGCTCTTTTGCATAAAAGCGCCCAACAATTGGAAAATTGTACAAAGATGAGAATTGGATGATGGGCACGTCTAGGATAAGGGTGTAGAATTTGTAGGAAGGCAATGGCTAGTGTAGTGCTCCAATTATCGGAGCACGATAAGGGGCGCTAAGTGATATAATTATTGCAAAATTAAATAAAAATAATATCGTGTTCTATTTCTAACTGGATTCAATCTAGCCTTAGTCTCACTATCTAAGCCAAGTAGGTCTAATTTTGGGTGAGGGGTTCACAATCTACCGAACTTAAAATTCATCCATCTATCACCTAAGGCTATACATCTAGGAAAACTATTCCTCAAATTATTTAATCATATTATTCAATCCTCAAAGTTTTAACACCAAACAGATCACCTATGATATTCCCTTAATCAATTATAAAAGAGGGTCACTAAGTCATGTAATTAGCCTTATGGGGTATATCTAGTACTATCAGTATCAACTTATACCAGCACGAGGTTTCGTCTTTCCGAAATAAGGAAAGACGGAGAGCAATAATAAAGAACTCAAGGTGAAGGTGATAGAATACAAGTACGAGGTTCAAAGAGATTTAAGAAATTCGAAAAGAGAGTTGTCAGGACAGTTGTGGATTAAAATCTTATTTTTTGGTAACTTTCTATTTACATGCTCGTATCAGTACAGTTATGTAACCGATATGATGTGTCAGACATGTCTAGGGGCAAGTATATCCGTCTACTACCATATATCTCAATCCACGTAAAGTAGTCATGCGAAGAGCGAACCAAGCGCACTAAGGTTAGCTAGACCTTAATACACCGATTCTGATTAGGCAATTGTATAATTGTGTGCACCCAATAATACATATGCCATGAGCAAGCTCGATAAAAGAATAAGCTTGCAAAAACTAGGCTATAATAGTAGCATAAGTCAAGGTAGTACAGCAACATAAATACGCTGGATTATGATGAAAGAAGGTACATAACAATTCAAGTTCACAAAAGATAAGACTCCATAATCTCTACAGTTGTTATACTAATTCCTTGTCTAAGTCGATAGTCGATAAAGTAGGGGTATAGCTTCTAAGTTCTACAGTCTGATGAAACATTATCTTCTTATGTTAGCACACAGTTAATGTCATTCAGCTATACTTCAATAATAGGACAAAAGACTGTGTGATACTAGGTTGTGGGGTATACTACCCAACTTATAACAATAAACTAATATTGTAATTGCCTTAAGGATACCGTAGAAACTCCTATTAAGGTCTACGGGAAGGGATCTAACTCGTATCGAAGTGGAGGTACATGTTACGCAATTTAAAACTAAGGGATAATCACCAGTTCTCAATCTACAAGAATAGCTTAACCCATCAAGTTCTAACTACTAAGTACACAATTTCAAAATTTAACATTTACAACTATAATCTCAGCAACTATATGTCCTTAACACAGAATAAATCACCTGGCCTACAATCAGAAGTGTCAGATGGCACGAGTTAAAAAAAATAAAGAATAGAAGAACAAAATTTAGTCGTCACGCAATTAACGAACGTTAAGGTCGCAGAGGAACAACATATGAAATTAAAACAGGGGCTCTAGATAGCATCATGGTTTTCTAAGGAAAAGTGGTATGCTAGTTGCTATGTTCGAGGTATGATCAAGGAAAAGTGTTGATTACATTCCTCCAGGCTTCCTAGGTGCTGTCTACTAATAATAAGACAATGATCTAAGTTTATAGTTCTCCAATACTTATCTAACTATGAAGGTTAGGTTCAGTCCTAATATTCAATTTTGGTTTCTATTGGTTCCTCAATACTAGGGTCAAACATTGTGGTAAACTTCTAACTAACTCTAGTAGTGTCTATACTACTCTCAAGTCTTCATAATACATCCAGGGGTAATGGTAAACCAGTCTATAGATAAAAAAATTCTACGGTTCACTAGATATTCTAAACTTAGTGGGGTGTCTATATTCTCGTTGTATTCTTAATAGGTGTGCTACCATAATCATCATCCTAATAACAGGGGTTCCTATATTCTAGCAGGAGGCTATACTCAAAGAACTATTAGGGAAGTACATGAATCAAGCATGATGCAATTGTTCAAATAGAACAGATAGGAGGAAGATGAATCATGGTCAATTATGGATGAGATCCTATACTCTAGTCCTAGGTGCAGGCTTGTTCGGTACAGTAACGTAACCGAGACAATATGCTCTGGACCTGCATGGGCCACCACAAAAATATGTCACGCCCTAGTCCCAAAATACGTAAGACTAGGAATACGTAAGCATGCCAGCCGTATGGATATGGCAACTCCAATATATGGAATCCATAACCCATACGTACGCTATAATATGAATATCAATCCACAAGTGGTTTAAAATGTATCACAAGTCACATGGTACAATCTAAATCTCATCCACAGAAAATCAATATAAATGAATAACCAGCATCTATATAACTAGATCTCAACATAAGTATCTAAGGATGATAGTTGGATAGAAACAAATCCACTACCAACTCGAATGGAAAAGTACAACATAATAAACACAATATAGGAATACCAGCTAACAATTATGGGCTCGAAGAGAAGACATCCTCGAACATATGTAACCATCCAAATCTACGCTCCTGCAAAATACTCAAGAACAGATACACCTGGCAGAGGACCAGGTCCTCAGAGGGACGTAACAAGATACAGAAAAGCGAGCCAACTTGAATACAGTAAACATGCATATAATTTAAAAATAAATAAGTACGCTGTACAAGACAATCTATATGAATGCAATGAGGACAACTTTTTGACGTATGGGCAAGGGTAGGCTACTCGATCTACTTCACAACTCACACACACGTCAATGGACATCAGAAATCGATATACCGCGGGGGTAACGACCAGCGAGACTCCAGAAATTGACATACCGCGGGGGTAGCGACCAGCGCGACACACGCCCGTAGTGCAAACTATATACTACGGTTTACCAGAGTGGTTAAAAGCCCATACGCCTAATGATTGTCCTCTCATGATACTAGGTGCCATGTGTGTGTCAACATATCTAATATATAGTAATGACTGAAAGAAACTATACATGCAATAAATAAATAAAAATACAATAAATATAAAAAAATATACTAAGCATGCAAAATACTGTAAGCAATTTGGCAAGGTATCTTGCTTGGTAAGAAAGCTGCAAGGTGTACTGTCCAGAAGTCAAACGCACAGGATCAAAAGCTATTGCCGCAGAACAAATGTCTCCGGATGCTGAAATAAATATCACCAACGTTCTCCGAATAAGCAAAATAGCTAAAAAGTACTTCCCTTTCGTCCAATTTGGACACAGGAGCAAAACGGTAATTTTGGGTAATTTGGACACCGAAAAGCGTGCCGAGGGTAACAGTCTCTAAATGGGACAAACTATAGGTCAAACAACTCTAAATGTTAATACGAATCCAACGGTATGTCCAAATGTGGATTTTGATGGGCCGAACACAATTTTGTCCAAAAAGTCAACTGTGGGGCCCGCCAATTGGTGATTTGGTCAACCGTCTCAGAATTGCGTGAAAATTGGGTCACAGGACCAGCGCATTACCACGAGTCCAGTGGCACAAGTTTTGTCGCAATCTGACAAGCGTGCACAAAATACGCGCAAGTTCCACAAAAGTTACGACACGGGGTGTGTCCGCGGATACGGCCTGATTCCGGTTATGCTGCGTGCACCGTTCGGTACACTTGGTACACGGCGGGGCGGTCCTGTTTGGCGGGGCGCGCTCCATTTCACAACTTTTAGAATTCTGGAAAAAGTGGGTTCGCGGAATTTTGTGACGAATTTAATTCTGTCCACAGCAGCTAATAATCTAGGGTTATTTAACAGAAAATAAACTAGGTCAAGTGTTCTATACATATCAAAAAGAATCACCGAATTCGGATCTCTGTGGTGGGAGATACGAACTCGGCAAAATGGGTGGTCACCGCAGTTTTCTGCGATCCCAGAATTCGGTCTGCTCGTGCCAACTTGGGCGCTATTTTTGTCTATGGATACACGTTGTTCGAGGTCTGCTATTATACAAATATGGAAGAGGGTTAAGGGGTGAGCATACCGGTGAAGACGGAACGGCGTTTGGTTGAGTGAGTCGACGGAAAACAACTCCGGAGCGAAGGTACCTCGTGTGGGAATCTGCAGTGCGCGAGGTCGGGGTCGTCGGGATTGGTTTGGACGGCCTGACGGGGTTCTCTGGCTGCGGTGGCGGCTCTAGATGAGAAGAGGGGGTCTAGAAATTTTAGGTTAGGGTTTTATGAAATTATATATATATATATATATATATATATATATATATATATATATATATATATATAGGATAGGGAGAGAGAATAGGATGGAGGCGGGTCCGCAAGGGGGGGCGCTGTGTTTTGGTTGTGGGAATTGGGATGGCTGCTTGTTGCTAGGCCTTAGTTGACTGTGCTTTTGTGGGAAGGAATTTTGCTAAGTTGCATTGCTAGTTTTGCTAATGTGGAATAGGAAAGCAAAAGCAAACATTTGCTAGGTTGGCAAGTTGCTTTAAGAATGCTAGCAAGTTTGCTAGCTTTGGTTTGCTGTGCTTGCTAAGTTGCAAGTTTCTAACTTTTGCTAGTTGGAAGTTGCTAAGTGGAATAATAAAGTTAGTATTATTAGTACTAGTATATATGCACGTGCTTTGCACGTATCTTGGAGTGGATGATTTTAATGAGTTGGTTTAACTTTGCTGCTTTTAATTATATAGGTTAAGAGTTCAACCATTGGAATTCCTTGGTAATAGCTTAGAAAACTTAGCAAGTAGCATGAACTCTTTGATTTCTATAATATATTAATGCATCCCTTAAATGGTTGTCATTGGAATTTATTGTAGGTATTATTTTTAATTAGTAAATATAATGAAGGGTATTTTTGGAAAGAAAATTTTTACGGTGAAACCTACTTTCCTCATTATATAGTAGAATAGATATTATTATTAGTATATTATTAATTATTTCTTTATACTTTCTTTTCTTTTCTTTTCTTTTCTTTTCTTTTCTTCTTATATATATATATATATATATATATATATATATATATATATATATATATATATACTCATAAGAAATTTATAGATTAGAATAATGCACACCGTTAGGCTAGCAATTGCTCAAGGGGTCTCCTACATGAAATAAATTCCGAAAAATTCCTAATGGTCCCATAAATCCTCTAAGTGCCCGAACACCTAAAATAAAAATTATTAAAAATCTATTTTTCCTAATTAGCCACTAATTACTACAATTAAATTATTAATTAATAATAAAAAATACGGTTTTTTAGAAATAGGGATTTTACAATTTGGCCCTTCGAGATATTACTGCTACCGGTTCTCCGACACAGAGCTTGTAGTAGTTTCAGTCTCAGTACTAGTGATGCTTTCAAATTGTATTTCACATAGCTGGTTACATAGCTTGCCCTGAGGATATATTTTTTTACTGTATTTCATTTGGCTTGAGTGTTTATTATACCTTGATATGTCCCCTGAGGACCTGGATCCGGATTATGTCTCCAGGTACAGCAAAAGAGGAGTAACCCGAGATATACGGGACCGAAGCTGACGCTGGAGCAGTACTGGCACCAGAAGAAGAGATTTTGCCAGAGGATTTCTCCTGTATATTCTGTTATATACTCAGTTATTTTTACTTTCAGTTATTCTATATCTTGACTTTTGAATTATTGTATTAACTTATTATCAGGTTGTCCCCCGAGATACTTTTTATTTGAACTTGTTGATAGACTATATTTCTTTTTATCTATTATCTTGATTAGTCTATCATATTTAGTTATGCTTCTTTCTATGGATGAGATTAGAATTATTCTGTGATAGATGGTGTATACTACAATTATATTAATTACAGCTTAAGTACACTCTAATGGGTCCATTAAATTGGGTTTGTTCATTGGAGTTGTGCTGCTGGCCATTGCCACGTGACTAGTTCCTTGGTATTTTGGGATTGGGGTGTGACATAGTTTTTGTGGTGGCCCATGCAGGTCTACGACTATATTGCTTTGGTTTCAACTAAGGAACTGAGCAAGCCTACAATTAGGATAGGATAAATTATAGGATCTCATCCACTTGATTGATTCATTCTTGACCTCTATATCGACTTCAAAATAATTTCTTGACTTGCATCCTGCCTTGATTCCTCTGTGCACCTCTCACAGTTTACTTTGTATGCAAAGTAATGGATCCACGAGCCAGTGACGAAACTCTCACAGGTACACCATAAGGTGCTGTGGTCACCTACGACGATACAGTGACGCCATTAAGTGGAGATCCCTCCACTCAACAAAGCAATCAAGTAAATTAGCATGCCTCGAGGTTCCGACAAGACTACATTCCACCGCCGCTGCAGTTTACTCCACCAATGCCTATTTTCCCACCAGGACAGCCTATGGACTAACAACAGATATTCCAAATATTCTATGCTATGATGTAAGCCCAACAGCAGGTTCATCAAGAGGCCCATCAATGCCGGACGGAGAAGTTCTTTGACAAACTTAGCTTTTAGCTACAGAGATTAATCGTCTCCGTTGCAACCACTTCTTATATGGACGTCCTTGCTGCAGCCTGATGCATGGAACGCGTCATCAAGAGAGAGTCCAGCCAGAAGCGGCCGCATGCACTAGCACAAGACCGAGTGCAGCAGGGAGGAGCTGTAAAGCTATCACAGATGAATCCATCACTACGAGCATTTACACCACTAGCACTAGTCCTTCCTACTTTTTACTATTATGGCAAGGTAGGCCATATTGAGAAGGATTGCAGGCACAAATGGGGATTATGTTTAGCTTACGGATCCAGCCAACATTTAGCCAGGGATTATCCTGAGCGTCGAGAAGGAGCACCGATGGTACACCGACAGCCTTTACCAGCACCGAGACCAGTCCAGTAGCCACATAGACCAGATTATCCAGTACTAGGAGCACCACAGACAGAATTTAGAGGAGTCAGACTATCATCACCAGGAGGATATCAGCCGAGGACACCATTGGCACCACAGGCACCACTCTTTCAGCAGGCCCAACAACAGCAAATGGCACCACCACAGGGACGTGGACATGCTTTTTTGATTACAGTGGAGGAGACACAGACTCAAGGAGTAGCGAATATGAGTAAGATTTAGTTATATTCCTAGTGATACTTTAGCATGTGCCTGTTAGTTCCATTCCCTAGCCTAAACCTAGTATTATGATTAGTATGACCTTGTTAGTCTAGATTAGTAAGATGTTAGTGCTACCCAAGTTTTCATTTATTTCCTACGTGTTCTACTTGAACAAAACCCTCACCATTCCTCTCAATTTCTTCTTGTTCATGGTTCCTTATTCTTGGTGTCGTGCTTCAACTAACATGTCTTGCAACCGTGTCATCTCTTCTGGAGCAAACCTTTTCTTGATCGGTTACGTTTCGTTTTCTTAATTGCGAGGACGTAATTCTTTTAAGGTGGGTAGATTGTAAACACCCAAATTTTTAGAATTTAATTTTAGAATTTTAATTATGAATTTTTGAGTTTTTGGAAATTTTTTTGTAATTTTTAATTAATTATAATAAATGTTCTTCATGGTTTTATATTTTTGTGTAATAAAATTTATTTTTAAAATATTGCAAAAATTATATTTTTTGGTGTATAATTAATAATAGAGTATTGTGTAATTTTTTTGAAATTTATTGGGCTCCAAAACTATTTTTAAATAGCTAATTACATTAGTTTTAATTAAACCAACTCAAACCAAACCAAAATGAACCAAACCGAACTAGACCAAACCAACCCAGACCAAACGAATCAGATCCTACCCGACCAGCTAACCCGCGAACCGACCCATAAACCCTTTAAATTCATAAACTGATCCTCGACCGATCCCTTCTCCTCCCCCAAAACTGTCGTGACCGATCCCTTTCACCTCCCCATAACAGCCAACTCCGACCCCCTATATAAACATCCAGACCCACCCCCTCGTCCACCATCCAACCCTCTTCCATTCTCGATAAGCCACCACCGACGACGACGTCGGACCGCCGCGCACCACCGCCGCAAAGTAGCTGCCGCACAGTCGCTCAAACCCAAGCACAACAGCAGAGACGAGGTACTCAACTTCCCACTCTCGTATCTCTTTGCACAGTTATCCAAATATCGATATGTTAAATACTATGCGAAGACCACATGACCCTCTCGAACCCTGTATAATTAGTTCAGGATATCGTTTCCTGTGTCAATCGTAAATCGCGACGCAAAACAGAAAAAAAGACCCAATTTGTAGTTCAGAAAACTATCCCAAACATCCATGTTCATGCCCGTTTTTCTTCTAACCTGATTAATATTTTTTAAATTCCACTTAAATAGTAATTTAAATAACATAACCAAGATTTAATTCTATTAATTAGTTTATTTTAATTTATTGTATGTTGTATTTTATTCGTGGTTGAAGTTGACCAAAAATTTGGTTTTCTAAACCTAAAATTTTTCGAAATGGGGGTACGTCCCACTAAATAAGACAACTTTATCGTGTGCAAATTGCATCAAAAGGCGCGTATATCAACATGGATGTGTAAGATTTTGTGAAAGTTGATTTGGATGTATGTGTACATCGGAATCAACGCGTATCCGACGAAAAATCCTATATCGACCTGTTCTGACACTCGTCATAATTTTGTGTATGCTTGTCGTTTCGTAATGAAACTTACGCCATCGGATTCGTAGCGTTACGCTGGTCCTGTGACCCAAGTTTGGTTCGATTCTGAGAACGTTGACGAAACCCCATTTTTGTGGGCCACACGGTTTCACTTGACGAACGATTTTGTGATCGGCTCATCGGAATCCAGTTCTGGATATTCCGTTGGGTTCGTATCATCGTTCTGGACTCGTAGATACTAAGTTTGATGAATTTGGAGAACTTTGTCTCTGGCACATTTTTTGGTGCGAAGTGGGCCACATGTGGACCCTGCTTTGATAAAAAACTGTCAATTCTGTCCATGTGTCTAAATTGGACTTATGGGTAGTCAATCCTAGCTATTTCAAGTATTCTAAGAGCAATGATGATGTTTGTTTCAGCATCCGGAGGCATACCTGGATATTCCACTTATATCGGAGCAACTGACGGAGCTCATAACACAAGCAAGTGTACCTTGCCAACTTTCAGAAGATTATGTGCTATTATTTGCTTATATTCTTTCCATATTCTTTTGTATTATACCTGTTCAACTTAGGACCATGAGACGTTGCTTAGCTTCCGAATTAGATTCGGGTGTCGACGCCGTACGCGGAGTCGTGTAACGTCACTAAGAGAGTTGATACCACGATCCTATATTTTACGTGCTTGTTTTACCAAGTACGTCATACCATAGGACACTTGACACTAGTCATGTGACAGAATCTTTCCTGAGTTATTTATGGTGATTCTGTATAGGCTTACAGTATTCGTGACATAAGATTTGCATACATAGATATCATTATGACTCGTTGTACTAGCTAGAGGTCATGATCTTGCGTGTTATGGACATGAGACGTGAGGTTACATTGGGTGGGGAGAGACACACAGGCTACAGGCTAATTATATATATATATATATATATATATATATTTATGTTACTGGAGAGTGCCTTAGTCTATGTACCAGGGCTTTAGCACATGTATTTGGCCTTTCGAGATATTACTGCTACCGGCTCCCCGATACAGAGCTTGTAGTGGTTTCAGCCTGAGTACTAGTGATGCTCTCAAATTGTATTTCACATAGCTGGTTACATAGCTTGTCCTGAGGATATAATTTATTTACTGTATTTTATTTGGCTTGAGTGTTTATTGTACCTTGCTATGTTTCCTGAGGACTTGTATCCGGATTGTCCCCAGGTACAGCAGAAGAGGAGTACCCCGAGATATACGGGACAAGAGCTGATGTTGGAGTAGTATTGGCACCAGAAGACGAGGTTGTGCTAGAGGATTTTTCCTGAGTACTCTGTTATATACTCAGTTATTTTTACTTCCAGTTATTCTATAACTTGACTCTTGGATTATTGTATTAACTTATTATCGGGTTGTCCCCCGAGACACTTTTTATTTGAAATTGTTGATAGACTATATTTTTTTATCTATTATCTTGATTAGTCTATCATATTTAGTTATGCTTCTTTCTGTGGATGAGATTGGAATTATTCTGTATTAGATGGTGTATACTGCAATTATATTTATTACAGCTTAAGTACACTCTAACGGGTCCATTAAATTGGGTTTGCCCATTAGAGTTGTGCTGCTGGTCATTGCCACGTGGCTAGTCCCTCGGTATTTTGGGACTGGGACGTGACAAGATTCGGCCTATCAGACTTGCGGTCAGGGCCGACCCTGCCAGTTTCTTCTTCGGTCTAAACCCGGCCCGGCCAAGCCCGATAAAACCTAGTCAACACTGAGGCCGAGCCGGCCCGACCCGATTAACACCTTGAGGTTATCTTTGTGTTCTTTTTTTTTTAGAAAGGGTTATGTAATTGTAATGATTTTGTAAAGCCTTATAACTTTATTCAGTAGTAATCTCGTTATTCCGGTAATTTTTTTACCGATTACAAATTTTCTCTTAATTTATGTTTGACTTTACCTTGAATTTTGTAATCAACGAACGTTCATCTTGAAAAACAGTTCCCTTCTTTTATTTTCAATATGCGACAACATCGCTCTAAACTCTACACTCGCCGAATGTCTAATATTTTTGGATCTGCATGCCATATGCATGGGTGGACGCAAGAATTTAAGGAGGGGCATGCTCAAATGTAAAGAAAGTCCAAAATTTTGTTAAATAAAGTTCGTTACATCAAAAATTTGTTGTTCCTACACCATGGCTCCTCTCTCTGTATCGAATCATCAATAAATAAAAATTAGGACTAATTAGAGTTTAGACCATGAATTTTATACCAGTTTAGAGTTTAAGTCCTGACTTGTCCAATTAAAAAGTTTAAATTCTGATTTTTTTATTTATTTTATTTTTTCTATTATATACTTTATCCTGTGCTTGACAATACAATTTTCTTATATAGACTATGAAGGTTATAATGAAAAACATGAATCAAAAAAATAAAAGTTCTATGTCTAAATTTTTTATTTAGGTATGTCAAAATTTAAACTCTAAGCTGCTATAAAATTTAGAATCTAAATTTTAATTAATTTGATATGTGACAACTTTTGAGTGGAAGGAAGAAAACGTTTTGTTGGATGATTCCAGACTCCAGACAGTTGAAAAAAAGGATAAGCTATGCCGCCTAAGTCAGCAGGGAATGCACACAAAACGATACAAAATCTTCCCCAATATTTAGTAAAAAAAAAATAGTCACAGAACACACGGAAGTTCGGATGCTTCCACCACCACCAAAGTGTCACTGATCCACCATGTCATCTGCATGTTGTATTGCTCCTCTTCTTCCTCTCCTCCTCCTCCTCCTCCTCCAGTTGATCTCCTCCACTGCTCTCGCCGCAGAAACTGTCACTCATCTTCCTGGCTTCGATGGCCCGCTTCCTTTCCATCTGGAGACAGGGTACGCATGAATGTAACTCTTCGTTTATTATTAATTTGCCACCAAAATTGTCAAATTATTAATATTTTTATTTAGTAAAATATATTTATGTTCTCATCACTGGCATGAAGAAGGTAGAAGATCGATTTTATGGACCGAGAACTTGGACCACATATCAATTTTATTTTTATTTTTCTGAGTCCGCTTGAAAATATTAATAAGTATCAAAAAATTCGAACCTAAATCTGATACTATATTAAAGTCACTGTTGCCCCCAAAACTCTAGATATAACTCTAAAGCGTAGGTGGTGATTAATAATAATATTATTCAATCAAATAGCGAGTATATATTTTATTTAACAAAAAATAGCTCATCCTAACTACCACAGGGACATTCAATCTTTGCTGTGATATTTTATTAATTCTACTGGAGAAACAGAAACAAACTGAACAGTAGAACCAGTCGTTCGGATTAGTTGAGCTTTTACTTGGGTTTTATGAGTTGTTCTAGATATTAAACAAAATGGACTTCCAATGTGGCTGATACAGAACGGTGCTACTTTCTTAAATAAAATGTTATCTTCCATATTTTTGCAATAATGCTATTCATCCCTCCAAATTGTCCCTCCAAACCATCCCTTCTTATGTGGTAGCTGATGTGGCGGTTGATGTGGCAGCTGGCATGACAAATTTTAAAATTAACATTAAAATTAAAATTAAAATTAAAATTAATATTAGCATTAATTTTTTTTTTGGGTAATTAATTTTTTTGGTTAAAATTTGTCATGTCAGCTGCCATGTTATATGCCACATAATGTTGTTTAACACGCTACGTCAGCTACCACATAAGGAGGGATGGTTTGGAGGGACAATTTGGAGGTACGAATAACATTACTCTATTTTTGTAATGTCAATAACTCCAGCATGTCAAAATAATCCAAATAATAATCAACGTTGGCAAAAAAAAAAAAAAATTCAAAGGAAGAGGTTACTTTTGAAAGTTTTTCACATATAGAATAACTCTCTTTTACAAAATTTGGCTGAAAAGAAATAAACTTGGTAAAATTATTTTCTAAGAAATATTCTGCCAAAAGGCCTCCAGACACGGAATTCATACACATTTAGTTTTAATTAATTAATAGTGTTTGTGGTGTAATGGTAGCATCATTTAATTTTGGAATAGAAAGTTGAGGGTTCGATTCACACGTAGGGCAAATTTTAATTTTTTTTGTTGTTGACAAAATTGGGCATGTCTTCATATACATTTTTAGTAAGATGGTGTCAACAACTAATGCAAAGATTTTAGTTAGTTGCATTTTACTATATATATTTTTGACAACTAATGCAAATATTTTAGTTTTTTTGACATACACGAGTCTGGAAATATACGAACACGAGTCTGGCAAATTGGGCCTGCCTTCGTATATGTTGGATTCAAGTAGGGTGCATCTAACGCCACCACATATATAACAGAAAAGGAAATATAGGATATTAGGAACACGACCAATAGGAGGAAGAAGACGACCAATAGGCTGGAATGCAACTATAATGAAGATAGGCTCAATTTTGTTAAACAAATCAAAAATCAAAAACTACAAAATTAAAATTTGAACCCTACATGAATCAAATGGTGGTCTCTTCCCACCTGGACAGTGACTGCAGCATTTCAAGTTTTCAACCCGATCCAGGCATGGCTTAATGCAAGAATTGAAGACAGAACTAGAATTTATGAAGAGGGAGAAGAAGATGATGTAGAAGAATGTAAACTAGGGATTTTGTATTGATTTGGGAATGAAAAATGACATTATACAAGAAAGACAATTCTGAATGAGAAGAGGGAAATGAAACATACATTCTCCTACTACTATGCTATTTCTACTAGCTGCATAACTGACTTCCTTGCTGCCCAAGCTACTAGTCCTTGCTGACCCAGCTACTAACTTCACTCTGTTAGCTGACTGCTCTAATACTGTCTGATACTGGAGCTGGGACTGAAGGTTTAGGCTCTTCACTAGCTGATACTAGTACCACTCTCACTAGTTAAGCCTGTCCATCTCTTAAATTGACCTTGTCACAAAGTCAAAATAAGAAAAATCTCCGAGGAATTGCTCATATGGTACCCAGGTGGCAGTATCCATGCTGCCTTCTTTCCACTGCACTAAAGGTCAACTGCTGCTTTGTCTCTCCTTTGAACTAATCTCCTCTCCAAATCCAATCTAACTCGAGCAACATTTCCTCAATATTAACTAGGTGTCTCTTCTTGAACAGCAACCATGGCCCCCAACTTGTTTTTTTAAGTTGTGATACGTGAAACATTGGATGTATCTGTGCAGTACTAGGTAAATCCAGTTTATAGGCAACATCTCCTACCCTAGCCAGTACTTGGTATGGCCCATAATACTTGGGTGATAATTTCTGTGTCCTTCTATTGGCAACTGAAGAATGATTGTAGGGTTGTAATCTCAGGTAGACCCAATCTCCTACCTCAAACTCCCTCTCAGTTCTATGCAAGTCTGCAAACCTTTTCATTCTATCCTGTGCCAATAGGAAATTGTCTTTGAGTAGTTGTAGGGCATTATCCCTTAAAGAAAATTGTTTCAGCTACTTCCTTGTCTTTGCAAGGTCTAGGACATAGGTAAGTAAGTTTGGGGGAGCTCTTCCATACACATCTTCAAATGGAATAGTTTTAGTGGAAGAGTGCCAGTTAGTATTGAACAAATACTTTGTCCAAGCTAAATTTTTACTCCACTACTTAGGCCTATGACCACAAATACCCTTCTATGCATCTATTAGTGACTTCTATTTGTCCGTCTGTTTGGGGGTAGTAGGATGTGCTATACTTGAGCTCTGACCTCTGCAACTTAAAAGGTTCTTTCCAGAATTGATTTTTGAAGATAGGATCTCTATCTGATACAATGGTCCTAAGTATGCCATGCAGTTTACAGACTCCCCCCTTAAAAAAATGAGCCACTGTGGATGCTGTATAAGGGCGTGTCAAGGAGAATAAGTTTATATATTTGGTTAGTCTATCTACTACCACTAAGATAGTGGTTTTGTGATGACTTATAGGCAGTCCTTCAATAAAATTCATAGAAATGTCTTCCCATACTTGTTCAGGAATAGGCAGAGGTTGGACAAGACCTGCAGGTGTTGTATTTTTCTCCTTTAGTTCTTTGGCAAGTGTCACAGTCCCTGACATGATTCTGTACGTCTCTTTTCATGCTCTTCCAGTAACACACCTTCTTGAGTCTTTGTAATGTCTTATCGGACCCTGAATGCCCTCCACTTAGTGCATTATAGTGTTCCTTGAGCATAGTAGACATAGGATCCACCAATAACCTATGTTTTTGTAATATAACAGTCCATTCCTCAAGCTGTATCTGTTACTATCTAACTGTTCAGCCTCCCATTCAGCTAATTTGGACTGGTAATAGGATGAACTGGCCATTTGAGCTTGAAACTGTTGCAACCAATCAGCTGTGACCACAGTAAAAGCATGTAAATTGGCCTCTCCTCTCCTCTCCTAGACAGGCTATCTGTTGCCTTATTTTCTCTCCCTTTCTTGTATTCCACCCAGTAATGATACCCATGTACCTTCATAACCCATTTATACTGAGCATCTGAATAAGCCTTCTGTTCTAGCATGTTCTTCCAAGATTTATGATCAGTTATAATAAAAAGTATCCTTCCCCATAAGTATTGGCTCCACTTTTTCGTTGCCAATAAAATAACAAGCATCTCCTTCTCACAAGTAGACAGAACCTGAGTCTTTCCCTTCAAAGCATGACTTAGAAAAGCAATAGGTCTGCCTTCTTGCATTAGCACTGCCCCAATACCATCTCCTGAAACATCACATTCAAGCACATTCTTTTTGAAAATCTACCATCCCTAGGATAGGTGGCTAGGTGAGCGCCAATTTGAAATTGTCAAATGCTTCCTCTGATTTCTCAATCCACTGGAAAGAGTTTTTCTTCAAAAGATCTGTCAAGGGTCCAACAATTAAACCATATCCCTTGATGAATCTTCTTAATTCCTTAATAGTCTTAGGTATTGGCCACTGACTGACCACTCAAATCTTGTCTGTATCTACTTCAAACCCTCTGTCAGAGATCACATGACCCAAATACCCCACTTGGTGTTGAAAGCAATAACACTTCTCTTAATCTTCAAATGATGATATTCCAATCTCTGCAGTACCCTTTCCAGATGGTCATAGTGGGCTTCTTGCTATGTATTGTACACAAGTATGTCATCAAAGAAGACCAAAACAAATTTTCTGAGGTACTCTCTAAAAATGGCGTTCACCATTGCTTGAAATGTAGATGGTGCATTCGTGAGGCCAAAGGGCATAACTAGGAATAGCGTCCCTCAATGTTCTAAAAATTGCTAGGCAGAATCGGTTCGGCGGCCCTTCACCTAGCATCTAGGCTGCCTAGATTATTATTATTATTTTTTTTTTTGAGTTCTGAATTTTGAAATTTTCTGATTAATTTTTTTGAATTTTGTTGAGTTATGTGTTAAGTTTAGTTTAGTCCCACATCGGGTAGGCTAATAGTGAGAGGGGTTAGCCTCTCCTATATAATGTACTTCTCTCTCTTCTTAATAAAATTAATCCATTATTTTCATCCTACATGGTATCAGAGCCAAAACTCTGACTCTCTCTCTCCTTCCACTTCTCTCTCAAACCCTAGCCCCAACCCTAACTTACTTATTATTCATATTCGATATGGAGAAGGCATAGTCTTCTTCTTTTTTCAAATAAATATTCGTTGGCGCCAATCTTGAGGGAATGCTATACGTTTGGTAATTTCTCCTCCGACCAGAATGAAAGATCCTATTGAAGCGGCTAATTCCATGTATATTGTATGTACATTGCCCCCCTCCCGTCTCCGCCTCCCCCTACCCCAAACTCTAGCCGACCCCCCACCCCCCCTAAGCCTCCAGCCCAAAACCCTAACCCTAACTGTCACGACCCGCACCCGATGTAAGGATGCAAGTCGGAAACAACGCCCAGCCTACGCCGCAGAATTGGCGGTAGAACGCTGTCTGGGTAATCTATCTAACAATATAATGAACCACCGACAATGATAATATACTCAATCACAGATCTAAGATGGAAATGAGCACGAATCAGATAAAAGAATAGAAAAGTCACATACAACTCATGAGTCTAAAATAATACATCAATGAGTCTGCAAATAAGCTGGAGACAAATCCAGTACAAGAATACTAAGAAGCTACTAAACTCGGGTCATCTGTCTCAGTTAGGATAAGTCCCTCCTGAACCAGGGTCTCAGACTCTAGACCCACAACATCCTGAGGTCCATAATATGTAGGGTACCAGTCCTCAGTGTCATCTGGGAAAAATATATCCAGTCGGGAAAGGAGCAGAGTACATCTCTAACAACAGTTCTAATCAATGATAAAAACTATGTAACAGTAAATAGATGTGAATATACAAGATGCACAATAGATACGAGATATATATATATATACAATAAGGAAATACTAGAATAAATACAATAATGAGCAATATGTCTATGAACAAAAATACTAATGTCTAAGTGTGTGAGTACTAGCTTTAACATGTGATCGGCTTGGGAACATGATACAAGATATATGGCCTGGCTAATCATACGTGCGGTGTATGATTAACACTATTCAATGCAAGACTTGATACAAGGAGGGTATGATCACATATCTACACTAAAATACTCTCTACCCTCGACCGGTATAATAGATCCAACCATGGTACGCTATGGCACGAGATTCCCCAAGAAGATAGCTAGTCTTCTCGATAATCAGTGTCTGTACATGTACAAGATAATCAATGAAACAAGGCTTGCACAAGATACACCATATACCAAGAAATAACATCTCATGACGAGATCCGGATATACCAATCCGTGTAACCATCGTGTCAAGAGAATAAGGATATCTACACTGGATACAATGAACATAGAGGATATCATAAATAAGAAACTATCAGATAATGTACTCGCCTGAAGTCCAATGAATAGTCTCACAGATGTCTGACACGGTGCCTCGAAAACCTAGATATGGAATACAACATCAATACAAGGTTCCAGAAAGAAAATAAGTCAAACTAATCAACTTCTAGGTCAACAAGTCAATTCTAAGTCAAAAGTCAAACTAGGTCAACTCTAAGTCAACTATGGTCAACTATAGTCAAACTATGGTCAACTACCTATTTCTAGATTGCATAAGTCTAACACAAGGATATTGGGTTCAAATACTAAAAGTCTAGGTCACAAAACCCATATCTTAAATATTAGGATACTGTATCTCCGGATACGTAAATCCATAGGTAAAACATCAATATATAAGTCAAACAATTATTAATAATATAGAATCATAATTACAAACATTAAATAGATACCGTGGTTTTGAACCAACTTGGTATCACAACATAAAACCAAAATCTTGATACCCAAACCCAATACCTTGGGTATCCCGAATTACCTTGGTACTTACCTTGGTTTCTCAAGGTAATACTCAAATACTAGTTATACTATCTACCCGTAGATATATACATATACTACAATAATTATTATACATATAGTATATATTAAATACTATTAGCGCGCGCGCGCGCGCACACACACACACACACATATATATATATATATATATATATATATATATATATATAAATTGCCAAACTATCGTTGAAGATTCTGTCCGCTGTCGCTGAAGCTGCTGTTGATATTGATACACTGCTGTTTTATTGACAGTTTTCTGCAACTGTCGCTGGCTGCTGTAGCTGTTTCCCCTGCTGTGGCTGTTGTTGTTTCACTGCTGTCGCGACGGTTCCTGTTGTCGCTAAAACTCATATTCTCCCCCATATTTATATATACAATGCATATATAAATATAACCTATATATATATATATATATATATATATATATATATATATATATAACATCCATAAATAGATACAAAAATACATATAACTATAATATATAACACTATGACAATATAACATATATATAACATACATACACCTCCACATATATATGTACATATTAAATACATATGACAATAACATAGTAATATATACATATATAACAACACATATATGTATACGTATATATAATCATACACAAAATGAATGCATATAAGTAGGTATATAACTACATATATATATATCTACATATACATATACATATACATGCTACAATATATATAATTCTTACTAATGTAGAATAATAGCTACATAAAAATATATACACACCTATATATAATAGATACATAGATCTAAGACAAAATAATACATAAATATTGTCACCACAATATATATATATATATATATATATATATATATATATATATATAATTACACTTTTCCAAGAAATAAGAACACAAAAGAATTAGATCTATAATTAAATTGCACACACATGGAACGTATCACCCCGTATCCCACTAGATCTAGGATACGCTTGCGACACGAGTCCACCACACATCCAAACGTACCCCGAAGGACACAAACAAGCCACATATATTATTTATGAACAATACGAAGAGTCAAAAATAAATCTACGTGTTCGTGTCAAAATGTGACATGTACAAAGTCCCGTGTCGGAGAAAAAATCCCCAAATCAACACGTATCACCAAATTGTTGGGATACGACCTACACGTACCTAATTGTGGACACGACACTAGCTCCAAATACACAAGCACATGCCAAATTGATCTATAGGACCAATTGACACACAACAATTGTCAATCTCGAAATTTCTCCAAAATTGACACAAAAAATACCATAACTTTCTCAATAGGCCTCCTATGAACACAAAACCAAATCCTATGGGTAGCCTATGCATATGGTTTAATTTTTCATGGTTAAATCTCAGATTTAGAACCTAATTTAAGGGAAAAAACTGAATTGTACTTATTGGGAGATGGATTCCCAATACAACCTCCAAATGTGATGAAATTGCCTCCAACTTGTAGATCCTTGCTCCTTTTTGTAGATCCTTGCTTCCTCCTTCTAGATCCTTGCTCCACTAGTCTCCAATGGTGATTTGGGAAGGAATTAGAATGAAATTTGGTAGGGAAATAAAGTGGGAATGAAGGAATTTGGTTGAGGGAAATTCTAGATCTAGTTTTGAAATGAAAAGAGGAGAGAGTTTTTCCCCCTTTATTATAGGCCGGCCCCTTTTCTCCTCCCTCAAGTTACTATGAATTGTCCAAAATACCCCCTTAGGGCCTCTCATGAAAAAATAATTATGGAGGGAAGCTTCTAGTCTAATGGTTTAATTAATTTAATCAATTTCCTTAACAATGAGCCTTCTAATTGGGCTAATTTCTAACAATTAATTCATGTTGGTCCATGAGTCTAACTAAACTAGTTAGGTCCACTAACACAAGTCCAAAATAAATAACTAACATCTAACAACAATTAAATAATACAACAAATAATTATTTATCATGCACAATATTTAATTAAATATGAAATTACTAAAATACCCTTTCCTAGAAAATGTGGTAGTGACACTAACATGCAGTCGCCGCCCCTCCTTGTCTAAACCCTAATCCTAAAAAAAAGTCGTATATCGGCGGTCAGAGGGTAGACAATGATTTGTTTGCTGAACCTCTGTTTCTAGATTACGACTTCAGGAGTTAACAAAGAGTAGACAAGTTGCTTGTTTACGTGAATCTTTGTTTCCTTTCTACTCCGATATCCACATCAGGATCTACACAGAGAGTAACCTGGGTTGCTTTTCTGTTCTGACTTGTGTGATCCCCATACGATCTCTACTTTCCATGTGCATGTCGGTTTTGGCCACGTTGATAGCGTATCGGTAAAGTTGATGTGATTATTGGGGTTGAGAAGATCCAGCGACGGTCGAATCAAGTACATTGCAAGATGACAAGCACTGAGGCGACTAGCAGTGCTACTACTACCGGTGTCGGGAATGCATTGGCAGGACCAACGAGCACTGGCACGACGATTTTTTCGATTCGACTCGTCGATCGGCGGTTGGATGGACCAGATGGTTACTCAACATGGCGGAAGAAGGTTGAGAAAATACTTCGGAGAAAGCGATTGTCCAAGCATCTGACTGACAACCCTTCAGAGACGACTGATTCCACATTTGAGCAATGGAAGACGGATGATAGTCGACTGTTTACACAGCTGATGAACTCAATGGAACCATCGGTGGGGGACATGGTTCAGAACACGGACACGGTAAAGGAGTTATGGGAGGTCCTAGCGACGACATTTGATGGAAAACGCGACTTGTCTTGTATCTACGACTCGGTCGTCGGCATCTACCGGGAGGAACAGGACGACAAGTCTCATAAGGACCATTTTCGGGCCTTTAAGGATATGGTCGATGAAGTTGACCGTGTATTACCTCTGACGACGGATATCAATGAAGCGAGGGCTCAACTTGAACAGCTTCATGTCATGGCATATCTTGCCTTTCTCCGTCCTGATGCAGACTTAGCTCGCTCTCAGATCATTGCTGGAACCGAGGTTCCGTCTCTAATGGAAGCTCATTTTTTTCGTGTCCTACGTGCAGCAAAGGTCGTCGAGACCTTTTCAAGTGATGCTCCTGCTGATCGATTTGCTCTTGGTGACGCTCGTACTAGATTTCGTGGTAGTCGTGGTGGACGACGTGGTGGCCGAAATATTGGCCGTGATGGTGGATGAGGCATTGGCGGTCATGATGGAGGTCGACCGCGCACATGCTTCAACTGTGATCTACCGGGTCATTTCTAGTGACAGTGTACTAAAGCTCCTGCTGCCAATGTTACCTCAGATACTTCTGATTTTGGCGGCCGATCCGTACAAATGACTGATGAAGCTATGCAGACTTTGTTGAGTTTCAAGCTCAACGTCGAGGTGAAGCCTCTACTTCTTGGTACACCACAAGGTACTCAGCGGCATGTGTGATACAGTCGAAGCAGTGGGTCCTTGATTCTGGTGCGTCTGCTCATTTGACAGGTTGTACCGGTTGGTCATATGTCTAATATTACATGTGTCAATGGTGGTTTGCTGACAGTCCGTGGAAAATGATTTGTCCGTCTTTCTTCGGGACTGTCACTACATTTTGTATTACATATACCTGGAAACCCATTAAGCATACTCTTAATTAGTCGGATTACTCGCGATATACATTGCTCGGTAACATTCTTTCCTGATGGTTGTGTTTTTCAGGACCTAAAGACAGAAAAGACTATCGGTAGGGGGCATGTGACTGGAGGCTTGTAATTGTTTGACGAAACTTCCTCTGTTGTCTGTGCTGGTGTGAAACTTGATCCTTTTGAGTTATAGTGTCGGTTAGAACATCCTTCTGTCCAAGTACTCCAGAAAATGTACCCATCTTTAAATATTTCATGTTCTTTTCATTGTGAGTCATGTAGTTTGGCTAAGCATCACCGGATTTCCTATCCGGTCAGTCAGAATAAAATTGCTTCCGCTTCTTTTGAATGGGTGCATTCCGATATATGGGGACCTTGTCTGGTTGAATTTATGATGGGATTCAAGTACTTTGTTATCTTTATTGATGACTAATCACGTATCACTTTTATTTATCTAATGAAAAATCGTTCCGAATTATTTAACATTTGGTGCTATTTTTATGCGAAAATCAAAACACAATTTGGTGTTTAGATTAAATGCGTTCGCAGTGACAATGGTCGCGAGTATATGTCTCGTGAGTTTGTTTCACATCTGTCTCGCAATGGCATCATCTACCAAACTTTATGTCCATACACACCACAATAGAATGGTGTGGCTGAACGCAAGAATCGTCATCTCTTAGAAACAATGCGTGCTCTTATGTTCCAAGCACGTACTCAAAAAAGATTTTGGTCGATGCCGTTCTTATGACTTCCTATCTAATTAATCGCATGTCGTCGTCTGTTCTCAATGGCGACACTCCCTTCTCTCGGTTATATTCCAAACGAGAGCCGTTTCCTCTACCTCTCCGAATCTTTGGTTGCTTGTGTTATGTTAGGGATATCTGACCAACTCTTTCTAAATTAAATCCAAAGACTATCTAATGTATTTCCCTTGGGTATCCTAAGGATCAGAAAGGGTATCGGTATTTTTTTCCAGTCTTGAAGAGATTTTTTCTCTCGAGATGTTACCTTTGTTGAAACCGAGTTTCCTCTACTTCCACAAACTACTGATCCGGCTCCATAAGTTTATCCAGAAGAGGATTTATTGTTGTTTTCTGTTCAAACACAACAGCCCCCCGTAAGGGTACCCTCCCCTATCGAGCCAATCTTTCCGTCCGACGGTCTGCAAATACCGGCTCCGTCAGTACCAGCATCGCCAGAACGAGTTTTGTGGATAGTGCCCGCGGACACAGCGCCTTCATCCTCCTCTAGCTCCAATGATTTGCTTTCGCCTGATCCGCCAGCTCGACCTCGTCGTACATGTCATGATCATCCCTTGTATGTTGACAATTACAAAGGGCTTGCGGACCACACACAATCATTGGTGGCTAGTATTGTTGGGATTCAGATTCCCAATACTGCAGAGGAGGGTCTTAAATATCTTGGCTGGCGTACTGCTATAGAAGAGGAGATGAAAATACTTCGAAAAAAATATACATGGAACTTGGTTGATTTACCTCATGGTAATAAGGCACTAGGTTGCAAATGAGTGTTCAATATTAAGGTAAAACCGGATGGCACTCTTGATCGCCTGAAGGCTCGTCTGGTGGCAAAATGATATTTTCAGATCTATGGTGAGGATTATTTTGAGACATTCTTTCCAGTTGCTCGGATGACCTCTGTGCGCGTACTCTTGGCCTTAGATGTTCGCTATGGCTGGCCGTTGCTACAGCTGGATATCAAGAATGCATTTTTTCATGGAGAACTTGACGAAGAACTGTATGTGGTGCAACCTCCCGAGTTCGTTGCAAGGGAGGGTAAAGTGTGTCATATGCGGAAGGTCCTTTATGGTCTCAAACAATTTCCTTGTGCATGGTTTGGTCGTTTCACAAATGTGGTTACTCAGTTTGACATGTGCAAATCGAAGAAGGATCATTCAGTATTCTACCGTCAGACATTAGCTGGAAGGATACTACTTGGCGTCTATGTAGACAATATTGTGATCACAGGAGACGACAGTCAGGACATTGCAGGACTAAAGAACGACAGTCGGGACATTGCAGGACTAAAGAACTTTCTAGGAGAACAGTTTCAAACCAAGGATTTGGGATCGTTGAGCTACTTTTTGGGCATAGAAGTCACACGGGGTAAGCGGGACATTGTAATGTCTCAGAGAAAGTATGTGCTAGACATCCTAATTGATGCAAGCTAAGGGAGCAACCTCGCCCATGGACCCAGAGATAAAATTACTTTCCTACGAGGGGACACTGATGACCAATCCAGAACAATATCGTTGAGTAGTTGAAAAACTCAACTACTTGGCTGTTATGACTCGTCCAGAAATTTCATTTGCCGTCATTGTCGCAAATAGATTCATGTCTTCTCTACAAGTTCCACATTGGAAGAGTTCTCAGAATTCTGCGCTATCTAGTTCAAAATTGGGGAAAAAGAATTCTAATGGAGAATAAGGGACGTACTTATGTTGAGTGTTTTACTGATGCTGACTGGGGTGCCAGTCTTACGGATATACGGTCTACATCTGGCTACTCGGTCTTCATTTGGCGGAAACTTGGTATCGTGGAAGAGCAAGAAGCAGAGTGTGATCGCATGATCAAACTCGGAAGCGAAATATCGAGCCATTGCTCATGGCACAACAGAAGTGTTATATCTGCAGCATCTTCTATAGAAACTGGGAGAAGAAGCAGGATATAAAGCAGCATATATGTGGTGTGATAACCAGTCTGCTATTTATATTGCTACTAATCCTGTATTTCATAAAAGGACAAATCACATTGAAATCGACATTCACTTTGTCCATGATGAGTATCAGAAAGGGATGATAAAGTTTCACTACGTGAGGACCGAGATCAGATAGCTGGTATATTTACAAAGTCTCTTCTAGGTCTTCAGGTTCAATTTTTCGGTAACAAGCTGGACATGATTACCATCTATGCTTCAGCTTAAGGGAGGGTGTTGAGTTATGTGTTAAGTTTTGTTTAGTCCCACATCGGGTAGACTAATAGTGAGAGGGGTTAGTCTCTCCTATATAATGTATTCCCCTATCTTCTTAATAAAATTAATCCATTATTTCCATCCTATAATTTTTTTTTAATTTTAAATTTGAATTTTTTGATTTTTTTATAAAATGAATTTTTTTGAAATTAAAAAAAAATTCAAAATTTTCAATTTTCCACCGGCCGCCGAGGGCCGCCTAGGTGGTTTTCCGTGCGACCGACGGCCTCCTAGCGTCTAGGCGCCGCCTAAACCGATTTTTAGAACACCGATGTCCCTCATGAGTCCTAAATGTAGACTTGTGCACATCCTCCTCAGCCATCCTAACTTGATGATAACCTGCTCTTAGGTCTAGCTTAAAGAAGTACTTGACTCCTCCCAATTCATCAAATAGTTCATCTATGAAGGGAATAGGGAACTTATCTTTAATAGTGGTTTGATTCAAGGTCTTGTAATCTATGCACATCCACCAGCTTCCATCTTATTTTTTAACCAAGATAACTGGTGAAGAATAAGAGCTGTTACTAGGCCTAATAACCCCAGTACTCAACATCTCTTGCACTTGCACTTGCACTTGCACTTGCACTTGCTTTTCAATTTTATTTTTATGAACATACGGGTGTCTATAAGGTATACTGCATACTGGTAGTGCCCCTGGAATTAGGGGTATCCTTTGGTCATAATCTCTCTTTGGTGGTAGTCCACTGGGTTCTTCAAAGAGGTGCTCATACTTCTTAATAAGTTGAGTGACCACAGGGTTTTCTTCTTCCTTATTGTCATGGTGGATATTTAAGGAATACATCTGTATCACAAATATTTGGGGCTTTTGTCTCATGTCCTTGCTAATATGTTTAGTCAAAGAGTTCTTGTAGGGTTGTACTCCTCTAAACTAATGGGCTATCCCCTGGTATTCATATCTGATGGTTAATTTCTGAAAATTCCAAACAACATCACCCAGGTACTCAACCAGTTGGCTCCCAAGACTATTTGGCAGCCTGTTATAGGCAATTGCGCTAGATCAACAATAATTTTCATTCCTTGATAGTTTATGACCACCTCCTTACATATTTCCTGGCTTTGTAACTTTTTCCCATTGGCTACCATTACTTCAAAGCTTTTCTTATCAGATAAAGCCTTTCACTGAACTGGCTATTCACAAAACTATGTGTACAACCTGAATCCACCAGTATTATGACAGGTTTATTATGTAAAGTTCCTCTGAACTTTATTGTAGACTAATGTGAGGCTCCAGACAAGGAGACAAGGCCTGTAGTGAAATTGCAAATGACCTCGGCAGGGACTCCATGGTTGAACCTTCAGACTCTTCCCTTTCTTCAGAAGACTCTGTATCTTCTGTTTTGGAGGTTAGCATATAAATTTTTCTCCTTGCACCTATGTCCTTCGTACCACTTCTCATCACAAAGGAAACACAAGCCAAGGTTCTTTCTCCTAACAATTTCACTAGGGGATATAGATGGTGCCTTTTGAATTATTGTGCCTTGTGACCCTATAATATCCTTGGAAGATTCCTGTAACTTGTGTAGGATATTGTTTGAGTAGCCATAGTACTGGCAGCACTAGAAACACTATAATATCTTATTTGAAACTGATTATCCTTGGAAGATTCCTGATAACCAAACATTATTAGTTATTTCATTTTCATTTATTGACATTTCATTTTCAGCACTAGAAACACTATAATATCTCAAGCCTCGGTTAGATCGTTTATTGACATTTCATTTTCAGTCTATAAAATTACAGAGTTTAGAAATAATTTTACTAACACAAACATTATTAGTTATTTGAAGAAAACTAAATATGTATGAATTCCGCCAGACTGCCAGACCACCTGGCTGAATATTTCTTAGAAATTAATTTGACCAAACTTATTTCTTTTCAGCCAGATTTCCAAAATTTTCTTGTTCTGTACAAAGATTTTTGTTTTTTATTATTATGATATATAGGGTTTTCTATTTTTTATTCTTTGAAGATACGTGGCTGTGGAGGAGGACGTGGAGCTGTTCTATTATTTCATTCACTCAGAAGGGAGCCCAGGAGAGGACCCTCTCTTTCTCTGGCTCAATGGAGGTCCTGGTTGTGCCGGCTTGAGTGGCCTTCTCTTCGATACCGGTCAGTCGCTAGACTAATTACTACACTTTCTCAGTAACTATTTTTTTTATCACCGAGAATTGTTCAGTCGCGAAAACCACCTCTTTCTTTATTTATTGTAGATAAGACTGCTTGCATCCCAACCCTCATCTGGCATGAGGACGTCCATAATACCAGTTATGAATTTACATGTTATCGGAAACAAGTTTGAGTTGTACCAAATGTATGACAAAATGTCCTCTAAACCACCACCATCAGACATCAGTAGTAAACTCCAAAATACACCTATCAAGAAAGCAAATCGTGCTAAGTAGTCGGTGTCATTTGTTAGTCATTCCCACCAAGTTAACTGCTACTAATAAATTGTTACGAAATTGTAACATCGTCATTGTCGCCATCATCATTATCATAATTATATGTGATCAACTTGGAAAGAAGACGTGGAAGAACATTTTATGTTGGGACATTTCATATACGGACAACATTTCGACCCCACCCTATAATATGTGGATGACTTCTGATAGCAAGTGGTACAACCCTAACTTTAGGATCACATGCTACAGATTCTTGGGATATATGTTGAGAATTACTACTTCCAACAATGTCCTCAGTTTGCCCGAGTAATTGGCACAAAATTGACTTACCAAACACAAATTTTGTTCCTCTGGTCGAACCACAATGATTCTTTGAAAATATATTGAGAACATAACCATTTTTTATCGAACCGTAGTTTTATACTAAAATTAATTTGTTGACCATTTTGACCGTTGGTATCGGTCCATAGATGTGGAATCTGATCCAGGTATAGAAATTTCATAGGTTCAGTTTCTGAAATTGAACCTTACATATTTATGTTTTGGATCATGTTTGTGGTTCTCTACATAGAGGCCATATCCAACCACCTTTAGTTTGTGCTAAGCTGGATTCTCTACAAAGTGATCATTCCAGATCCATTCACCCTGAGCAACAAATCTAGAAGGTTGCTCTATAGATTTCCTCGGGAAGGTTACCATGAAAGAAGACATTCTTCATGCGAGATGGAATATAAGCCATTGAAAGGGTGAAGAGGATTTCAATAGAATTGGGACAAACCACAGGGGAAGAAGGTCTCAGAATAGTCAACACTCTGAAGTGAATCATTTTGTAACTAAACGAGGCTTATACCGATCTATAGACCTGTATGGTAGGTATTGAGAGTAAACACCCATTGACAAATAACGACGTCAATGCTAATGAGAAAATCCAAGTCCCATGTAATATAAAAGTTAACATGACAATACTGATATTTGAAAGATACAATCTAAAATACCTTTCATGTTGGCTACTGGGACATATCACAATCTACTCCAACTCCAGGTCCTGATGCACGCAAAAGGAAGTATGTGTCATAATGGGTGAAAATATGTCGTTATAATCCAATCCCTACTAACTATAGCCTTCAACATCTAGAGGAGCCTTATACCTTGTCTTTACTTGATATTTTTTCTTCTTTTTGTAGACCATTTGCAACCTACAATTTTTCTTCCTATTGGCGGTTTGATGAACTCTTGTGTCTGATTCTTATGATGAGATTCTCTCTCTTTACTCGTAGCAACAATCCACTGAATAGACTCGATACTGGAAATAACATCTTGATAACTAGAGGGCTCTAGAGACTCCACTTTTAATACACTGGGCAATTATGCTACATGATCATCATAAATTGGTCTACTCAATCGTGTTTACACAACCCCAATATTTTTCCCAAGTTGTCATATCCAATGCGTCTGAGAATCCAGCGACCGTAACAAAGAACAAGACGAGTTCACGAGATCTGCCAAGAACAGATGCTGGTGGTCGATGTTATAGCAGGAGTGAATTGGGACATCACTTGGCGGATTTCCCTTGGGCAATGAATAATGTGAACTGGGGAAGCCGACGACCCCAATCCGACATACGATGACTTTAGCAATGACGAGGACGAGGAACCATTATAAGGATACGGATCTCACACTTCTTTTGTCATTCAATGAGCCCTATTCACATCTCGCTTGGAGAGAAGAAACGGGACCCTAGGGGACTGAACACAATTATCCAACTCGACTGCGAACATGCACCCTAAGGCGATATTCTTTGGTACAACCCAACTATTCGAAGAGGAGGCAATGAAAACTGTGTTCCCAGTTACGTTGAGTCGGAATCTAATGTGCCGGATATTCTGGATGCAACCAAGCTCCTATTGCAGGACTTCGCTAACGTGCTGACAATGGATTTTTAAGTAGGGACGAGTCTTTCGAATAGAACCACATATAAAATGATCCCAAGGGAGAAGTAGGAGTTGAAGTGTCATGTTGCATATCCGATCGAGAAAGGGTTTATGTGACCAAGCATGGGCCCGAGTGTTGTACCTGCTCCTCACAACCAAGAAAGATAGTATGGCGGATGGACACTCGAGTATTCAACAAGATCACAATGAAGTACTGCCCGAGGCTTGAGAACATACTAAGTCAACAAACAATGGGGAGAATCGTACCCAAAAGAAAAAGAAAAAAATATCATAGCGTGAACTCATGGACACCTAGGGTGGATGATGCAACCCTGACCTACATGGAGCGGTTAGGCCATGCCAAACCCGTTTGTGTCTAATGTGCCATAAAGTTTGCCATTCTTGGTAAAAGTTTGATGACTAATTTGAGCATATCAAAATTTTGTCATTTTTGGTAGAAAAGAATTATTGACTTGAGCATATCGAGTGCGGAGTTTTTGGTAGTTTGGTATCTTTCTAGTATAATCATGTCATAAATTAGTTTCTATTTTCATAATCATTTGCCATTATTGGCAACTTTCTGATCATGTATTTCCTATTTTAGCAATCAAGGAGTCTATATAACAACCCATTTATTATTGTATTAGAGGAGTTGAATAGAAATAAAGAAAAAAATTAGGCATGGGTGCCATTGTTCCACATATTCTCTTTTTCCTTCCTTTCCCTTTTACTGAAACCGTTAACTTGCTGGATCTAAATCACACTCATCATATGAACTAAACTAGAATGTATTATGAGAACAATCACACTCATCCTATGAACTAAACTAGAATGTACTAGTCTTTCCGCATCCAACTAATGTCCTTCTTGGTGGATCTATGACTATGAACAATTTAAGAATAAAAGATAGAGAGTTCGAGTTTCATATTTGTGATGTAACCATAACTCCAAAAACTCAATAGTCTTTGCTCCAAGGACTCGCATTCTTTCAATCAAAGACACCATCGGGACTTTGTCAGGTACTGTGCTTTATCTTAATGGTCGATTTGACAAATTCGAGGGCAAATTTGATTAACTCGAACGAATGATGGAAGAATTGACCAAATCCAAAAGAAACCCTGAGGTTTCGAACCAAAATTTCCCTCCTAATCCAATTCCACACTATTCCATAGCTGCATAAAGTCCTTCTCCATCCATGCAGATGTCTAATTCACCTGTTCATGCTAGCATTACTCATCCTTGGAATATGAATTCATCAGTGATGAATCCTGCCTTGATTGCCAATGATCAAACACCTGTAGGACATCCAGCTTCATATCAACATTCCAAACCCCAAGCCATGGGAAATATGCCCCGTGGACAAGGAGGACACTCTTCTCCTTCACGAATACCTACACCAGTAGTGATGGGACCTCAACAAAGTTCCAATAACAGTGGACAGAGTAGGGGCCAGCCTTTTCCAAGGCTACAGTTGCCTGAGTTTGATGGAACAGGTGATGTGGAGGAATGGTTAATGAGAATTAGCCATTATTTCAGTTATTATTAATACTCCTGACTGTGATAGAGTCAAACTCTGCTCAGTTCAACTCAAAAGCACAGCAGCGTATTGGGTGGATTGGTTCATGACAGTTAAGAATGGCATGATGACTTGTCTGGTACTATGCTCCAGGTGATGTGGAGCAAGGTGTAGAAGTGGACAAGAATGAAGACAAGGAGGAGTTAGAGGAGGAGAAGAGCACAGAATCATTTTCCATTTTCCTGCAAGCCTTGTCTGGTACTATGCAAAACTCTACAATGAAATTGAGAGACTCAGTTCAAAGCAAGCCAGTGATTATACTAATTGACTCAGGGTCCATTTACAGTTTCATTGATAGGAAATTCAGTGAGAGACTGAACTTGAATAGTGTTGATGAGGAACCATTGAGGTCTTAGTGGCCAATGGAGAAAAACTGCAAAGCAAGGGCTTATGTGCTGGTGTCATCATTGATTGTCAGGGCAAAAGACTTCAGGTGAACCTACTCAAGCTACCTATTACAGGATGCCAAATTGTTCTAGGAGCTAATTGGCTAAGAACACTGGGGGATATCATTTGGAATTTCAAAGAACTCACTACGAGGTATCAGATACATGGCCAAACACATTGTCTCAGAGGACTTCTTGCAGATAGCATCAGTTTACAAGAACCAGACAGCAAGGAGATGAGGCAAAAATCTCAATTTTTCATCATTCAGATGTATGCAGCTGAAAGGAAGGAGGCTACTTCAGGTACCCACCCTACTATAATTTCACTCCTACACAGATTCCAGCACTTATTTGAAGAGCCTAAGGGATTACCTCCACAAAGGGGGTTTGATCATAGGATTCCTTAGTGCCAGGAGCCTTACCAGTATGCCAAAGACCCTATAGACACCCCTATGTCCACAAAAATGAGATTAAAAAACAGGTTAGAGAGATGTTGAACAGTGGTATTATAAGGCCAAGTACCAGTTCCTACACTTCATCAGTTATCTTAGTAAAGAAGTCAGATGGGTCATGAAGAATGTGCATAGACTATAGAGCCCTTAACCAAAATACAATCAAAGATAAATTTTCCATACCCTTCATTGATGAGTTGTTTGGTGAGCTTTATGGTGCTAAATACTTCTCCAAGTTGGATTTAAAAGCAGGGTATCACCAAGTTAGGGTGGTTGAGGAGGACAAACATAAAACAGCTTTTAGAACCCATGAGGGACATTATGAGTTCCTTGTAATGCCCTTTGGCCTCACTAATGCCCCCTCCACTTTTCTAGCTATGATGAACACATTGTTCAGGGATTATATGAGGCTGTTTGAACTCATATTTTTTTATGACACTTTAGTGTACAGTCCCACTTTGGAGGAACATCTCCTTCATTTGGAAAAGTTTTTTTACAGATTAGCAGAGAACAACCTGAAAATCAAAGAAAGCAAATGCCAATTTGCCATGCAAAAGGTGGGATATCTAGGACGTGATATCACAGGAGGGAGTGCAGGTGGATACAGACAAGGTAGAAGCTGTGTTGCAGTGGCTTGTGCCCACAACCTTGGAGGAACTGAGAGGATTCTTAGGTCTCACTGGGTACTACAGGAGATTTATTCAAGGGTATGGAACTATGGCTGGGCCATTAACAGACTTACTAAAAAAAAAAACCTTCCAATGGACTGAAAGAGCCCAACAAGCTTTCGAGTTACTTAAGAAAACTCTTACAAACTCCCCAGTTCTCAGTTTGCCAGATTTCTCTGAAGTGTTTGTGCTCGAGTGTGATGCCTCAGGGGAGGGCATAGGGGCTGTACTCATGCAGAAAGGAAAACCAATTGCATTTCTGAGTCAGAGTTTGAAAGGAAAGTCTAAAGCTCTCTCCACATATGAGAAGGAGATGATGGCAATTCTTTTAGCTATTAAAAAATGGAATCGGTACCTATGGGGGAGGGAGTTCATCATAAGAACTGATCATAAATCCCTCAAATATCTACTGGAGCAGAAGATGAGTACAGAGGCACAACATAAGTGGGTGTTGAAGTTACAAGGGTTCAACTACAAGGTGGAATACAAGAAGGGACAGGAGAATAGAGCTGCTGTAGTCTTTCCAGGAAGAACATTGCTTTTATAAATGCCATCACCAAAGTCCAGGCTGATTGGTTACAACAATTTCAAACCCAAATGAAGCAATCACAATATTATGCAGAACAAATGAAGAAATGGGAGCAAGGGTTATTGAATACTACCAAGTATTCTCTGAGGGGAGACCTTCTTTATTATAAGAATAGACTGCTCATAGATCCAGAATCTGAGTTTTTTCTTACCATGTTAAGAGAGCATCATGATCACCTGCAGGCAGGCCACTCGGGTCTCTAAAACCCTTCACAGATTAAAGAAGAGCTACTATTGGAAGGGGATGAAAACCACAGTATGTCAACAAAATAAGTATGAGACTACATCTCCTGCTGGTTTGCTGCAACCTTTGCCAATACCAAATAGGATTTGGGAGAACATATCCATGGACTTTATAGAGGGACTACCTGACAGTCATCACAAGACCACCATAATGGTTGTGGTTGACAGGTTAACAAAATATATACACTTATTCTCCCTGAGCCACCCCTACACAGCTGCAATGGTGACCCATGTGTTTATTGAAGGAGTTTTTAAACTCCATGTTATGCCACGGTCTATTGTTTCTGATAGGGACCCCATTTTCATGAGCCGGTTTTGGAAAGAATTCTTCAAAGCTCAAGGGACTCAATTAAAGTATAGTACTGCCTACCATCCACAATCCGATGGGCAAACCGAGGTTACTAACCGGTGTATTGAAGCCTATCTGAGGTGCTTTTGTGGGCACAAGCCCAAGGAGTGGAGCAAGTACTTGACCTGGGCTGAATTCTGGTTCAACACCAACTGGCACTCTGTTACAAAAGTCACTCCATTGAAGCAGTTTATGGGAGACCCCCGCTACATCTACTCACTTATGTTACTGACTCTTTACAGGATAACAGTGTGGCAGAGGCTCTACATTCCAGGGATAATGCATTGCAACTCTTGAAGGACAACCTACTTCTAGCTCAAGACATGATGAAGAAGTTAGCTGACACCAATCAAACAGATAGGGAGTTTGCAGTAGGTGATTGGGTCTACCTTAAACTACAACCCTACAGACAAGTCTCAGTAGGACAAAGGAGATCTCAAAAATGGTCTCCCAAGTACTTTGGACCTTACCAAGTAATAGCCAGGGTAGGTGCAGTAGCATATCAACTCTCCTTACCTGAAGGATCCCAAGTTCACCCAGTTTTCCATGTGTCCCAACTCAAAAAGAAGATCATCTTCAGCATTGCCACACAGGTGGAGGAAGTAATTCTGGAACCAGACTTGATTTTAGAAAGAAGGTTTGTTCAGAAGAACAACAAGGCTGCTGTAGACCTGTTGGTGCAGTGGAAATATTCTGACAAGGAACATGCACAGTGGGTTTCCTATGAGAAGTTCATAAAGACTTACCCCTACTTCGACCTTGAGGCAAGGTCAGTTTGAGGGGGAGGGAATTGATAGGAGCCTCTGGGTTCAGCTCAGTAGTAGCTCAGTAGCAACTTAGAGTTCATGTCATTCTCTCTTCCTTCCATTCATGCAACCGTTTCTTCCTCACAAGCCATGCTCAGCAAGTCAGTTAGCATCATTGCCAGCTCAGCATATAGGTGGACCAATAAGCTTCTTTTGATGACAAGAGGAACCACGGCACCCTGAGTATCAGAGGTCGACCTATAAATAAGAAGTAACAGAAGGGAAGAGTATCAGATGATTGTATCCTCTTTTCAAATTTTACTTTTGAATTGCAATTTACTTTTGAATTGTATTTCCCACTCATTTTCCTAATTCCTCAATAAAGAAACCCTAGTTCATCCGCAAATATCCATTATTCTCTCAAATTCATCTCTGTTACAGCATAGTTATGGCAAATCACAGTCGAGTGGTGAGCAATCCAGGCCCAGGGACTCGGGAGCTTGCCATAGGGCATATCACTATCTGCTCCAACTCCATCTCGTGATGTGCTACCGTAGCTGACGCCCGAGAGAAAGAATGTCTCATAACAGGAGAAAATGCATCGTTGTAGTCGACTCCCTTCTTCTAACTGTAGCCTTTACCGAGTAGAGGAGCCTTGTACCATGGTACTTCTTCACTTAAGATGTCTTCTGACTTCTTGTTGTAGACTCATTTGCAACCTACAATTTTTCTTCCAGTTGGTGGTTGAGCTCAACAGCAATTCATTGAATAGATTCGATATCTGAAATGATCTGGATAACTAGAGGGATCTAGAGACTCTACTTCACTACAGTGAACGCATATGCTACCAGATCATCATAACCATACTCATGAGGAAGATGAATTTGCCTATGTGAACGGTTGGTTGCAATATTGTGTGATTGTTGATGCGGCGGCTGCTGTTGTTGTTGCTAGTTTATTGTGTAAATAATTAATTCATGTAGGAGGATCTTTCATCCAGTAATTTCCCCTGTGAATAGTATTTGTTTTCTTAACTGAATCTAGGAATCCTTCTTATACATTAATATTTTCAGGTCCTCTCAATCTTGTGATTGCCAAGTACAATGGGAGTGTGCCAACTTTGGTATATAATCCATATTCTTGGACGAAGGTGAGAGACCTTCTAGTTCCTTTTGAAGGTGAGTGATATCATATTTCCATCCTAACAACCAACTTTTAAGTTTTAGGTGGGAAGCGTTATCTTTCTTGACTATCCTGCTGGGGCTGGGTTCTCATTCTCACGATCCCCTGAAGCTTATGAGGCTGGAGATGTAACTTCGTCTGTAGAAGTATACAAGTTCATGATCAAGGTAGCACATATTCAGCCTTCCATTTCTTGATAACGTTGCATAATTATATAATTCACACTAGTGTGGCATCTTTTTTCTCTATGTAGTGGTTTCAAGATCATCCAGAATTCCTCTGCAACCCTCTCTATATCACTGGGGATTCATATGGTGGAAAAATTGTTCCACTTGTCATGCATAAATTATCTGAAGGTATGGCTAGCTTTGTTTTCCTCCCTTTTGAATAAGAAGTAGAGATACATGTTGACTCCTTTTGGAAGAGTTCATGTTCACTGATTAAAAGAGCATGCCATTCTAATGCATTTGTGGTTCCTTTTCGGTTGTTATTTAAACACGATAAATTGCTGATGTTTCTCTTTGTGGTTAGGTAATGATGTTCGTCATTTCTATAATCTCAAGGTACGCACTTTATTTTGAGAGTACATTTGTGGCGGTTAAACTTGTAAAATTTATATAATCTCAAGGTACACACTTTATTTTGAGACTACATTTGTGGCGGTTAAACTTGTAAATAATTAACAATTGTATCCAATGTAGTTCTGATTCTTCTGAAGAGGTACACTGTACTAGAGAATTTTGTGTAAAAGGCAAGGGATTAATATTACTACTTATTTAAGTAAAGATAGTGCATAGAATAAAGTTTTTCTTTCATATATATTAGTTCATGTAGCCTTTGGCACGCCACTTGGGAAGAAATGATACTAATATGAATGAAGAGAGACCATCAAATTTGTAATTACAAAATTTAACATCCCTCAAAATCCTAGCACCAGAATGAGTTGATTACTATAACAAGTTACACAAAATCGTGGCGAAAAATAGTTATGTTTCGCATTAGGGCGAGAAATTCGCTCGGGTACATTGTAAAATAATTGTTTTCTATTAGTGTTTTGGATGGTGATGAGGACATTGAAGATCTTGATACGGGTAAATGGTAAACATTCAGTCAGGCCTACATTACTTTAACCTTGAGGACAAGATCAATTTGAAGCCCAAGGAATGACCACATACATGCCAAGGCCCACAACGATAATACTTTCTTCTTCGTGGCTATGTATTAAGATTGAAGATATTTTTTTCAATCATCAAGTTGTTATATTTAGTTCTTTCATGTAGCACTATGTTTATCGAGTTTGTTATTTCATTTATTTCACCCAGGCTTTTCCCTTTAGGTGTTGAGAGCATTACCTGACATAGATGGTAATGCTTGTTGCTTGCATCCTGGAAGATGCAGGTTCGAGTCAAGATAACAATATTTTCATATATATGGGGGTAAGACTGTGTACATCTTGACCCTCCATAGACCCTTTCTAAGCGGAAGTCTTCTTGTACGTCCTTTTTATTTTTCTTTAGGGGCTGTTTGATTGTTTTGAACCTACGGAACTTGGGAAAGCCTAAGAACCTAAAAAACTATGTGATGGATCCCATGGCATGTTAGTCTAACAAGAAAGGGCTTTGCTATAAATCTACAAGGTCTGTTTTCATGTACGGTATCCTACATTTCATGTACGGTATCCTACATCAAACCAAGTAGAAAACTCCAAGTTTCCTAGACTGGAAAAGAGCAGTCGAAGAGGTCAAACAATATGATTTACAATATGTAATTACATTCGTCTTTCTGGAAGTAACTAAAAATGATTTAGAGGCTTTCTCAATGAATTAATAGATATTTAGTAGAATACTTGGCTTGTTTATTATTGATGTGGAGCTACATATATATAGGAGAGGCTAACATCTCTCTACTACTCTACTCCATGTGGGACTAATTTTTTTTAATATTCTCAACACTCCTCCTCAAGCTGGGCGATAGATATCAATCATCCCCATCTTGTCACATAGTTTAGAAAGACTCAATGAATTAAGACCCTTAGTAAGACAATCTGCGACTTGCTCTTCTGAGCGAACATGATCGAGCTTTAATATCCCTTTCTTTAGCTTCTCTTTGATGAAGAACCGATCGATCTCGATGTGCTTTGTTCTGTCATGCTGAACTGGATTGTTAGCTATACTTAGTGCAACTTGATTGTCACTTAGAAGGCGCAATGGTGTTACCTGGTCCAGCTTCAACTCTGTCAGCAGTGCTTTTATCCACAACAACTCTGGCACTCCCAGAGCCATAGCTCTATATTCTGCTTCAACGGTCGATCGTGCTACCACAGACTGTTTCTTCTTTTCCATGAGACTAGGTTACCCCCCACAAAGACACAGTAACCCGAGGCAGACTTTATGTCGTCCATGCAGCTTACACAATCTGCATCACAGTACCCCTCAACACCCATGTGTCCGTTCTTGAACCATAGCCCTCTTCTAGGAGCCTCCTTCAGATATCTCAGAATATGAAAAACTGCATCCATGTGGCCCTTCCTTGGATCATGCATGTAGCGACTCACTACACACAACAAATGAGATATCAGGGTGACTGTGGCCTAGATAAATCAATCTGTCTACAAGTCTCTGATATCTCTCACGATCAACCGGCTCTCCTGCCTCTGCACTCAACTTATCTTTCTGATCGATTGGAGTGACTGTCGATCGACATCCCAGCATACCAGTTTCTGTGAGCAGATGTAGTACATACTTCCTCTGAGAGGACGATCCTATCTCTTCCTCGAGCCACCTCGATTCCGAGAAAATACCTCATCATTCTCATGTTCTTTACTTCAAATTCCTTGTCAAGTTTTGACTTCAGCTGGGTAATCCCCTCCTCATCACCTGTGATCACTGTATCATCTACATATACTGCAAGTATGGTGACGTGGCATCTCGCATGTCGGAAGAAGACCGTGTTGTAGAAGCATAAAAATGCGCTTCCTAAAGACGACGTAATTTTCTACAAATAAACTTAGTAGGGGAAGAATGGCGCACTCTCTGTTTCAAAGGATGGCGCACTTTCGAGCAAGGTTCAAAGTATCGGCCGATACCGATACGTATCGGCCGTATCGGATCGGATCTCAGCCTACCCGATACGATACTCACGAAAAATATCGGTATCGGCCGATATTAGGGGGAAATGTATTGTATCGGGTTGTATCGGTCCGATACGACCCGATACAGACCGACACGACCCTATACAAACCGAAATCCTATTGGAGATTGGAATCCAAGCCGACCAAAAACAAAATCATATCAAATGATTTCCGACCAAAAACAAAAGCAAATCTAATCCAAAATCAGCATCCAATAAAGTAAATAATGCTTTGCAGACGACGTCAAATCCAATAATCGAAGAAAATATCAGTGCAATCAGAGAAGAAGTCCAGAAAATTCTATAAATACTCGATTATTTGCCTAAAAATAACACACAACAAACAACAAACCCTAATTTACAAACAGAGAAGAAGTCCAGAAATTCTAACCTTTTCCAGGTAATCAATTCCTCTCCAGTCGAGCTCGTTCTTGGCCTCCTCCGCCGCCTCCACCGCGGCTCGAGAAGGATTCCTCCGCCTCCACCGCGGCTCGAGAAGTTCTCCTCCGTCCTTGGCTCGAGCGGTGGAGGCGAGTGGATACGTTCCCCGGCGAGTGGAGGCGTTCCCCGGCGAGTGGAGGCGGAGAGAGAGGCGACCGGAGGCGGAGAGTTTCACTCCCGTGAAAAAACATTCGGCCGAATGTTTTTTCTCTCTCCGCCCGTGTTTTGTTAAATTTTTTTAAAAAAAAAAATTTGCCACGTCAGCATCCATAGTAACTTAGGAACGAATCATAACCGTCCATTTCGCCACGTCAGCGATCCAGCGTTCGGATCCATGCCACGTCAGCATCCTAAAAACACAGCTCATCCAATCTCCACCGTCCAAACTGACACGTCAGCGATCCAGCGTTCGGATCTCTGCCACGTCAGCATCCCAAAACACAGATGAAAAGAATCTCCACCGTCCATTTAGCCACGTCAGCGATCCACCGCTCAGATCTTCGCCACGTCAGCAACCTAAAAACACACATTAGTTAAATCTCCACCGTTCATTTCGCCACGTCAGCGATCCACCGCTCAGATCCAACGGCTGTGAAAAAAAAACCAAAAACCTAACGCTGGATTCGAACCCGTGACCAGTGTAACCTACAGTTATCCCACTAGCCAGAAAGCCAATGGAATTTGGTTGTTTAAGTCAGCATCCATATAGTATTTTAGGAGGAAACTTATATATATATATATACATATATATATATTCTGACTTGTTTTTATTTATAAAACTAATATATATATATATATATATATATATATTCTATTGTACATATACACTAATATATATATATTGTGACTTTTTTTTATATTACATATACACTAATATATATATATATTCTATTGTACATATACACTAATATATATATATTGTGACTTTTTTTTATATTACATATACACTAATATATATATATATTCTATTGTACATATACACTAATATATATATATTGTGACTTTTTTTTATATTACATATACACTAATATATGTACGTCTATGCATCATATATTATATACTATATATTGTACGTCTTTTTTTTATTTATGCATCTAACAAATTTTAATTATTGTATGTAACATTTTAGTTTATATACTACCTGTTATTTTTTAATTATTGTATGTAACATATATATATATATTCTGACTTGTTTTTATTTATAAAACTAATATATATATATATATATATATATATATATATATATATATATATATATATTCTATTGTACATATACACTAATATATATATATTGTGACTTTTTTTTATATTACATATACACTAATATATATATATAAATTCTGACTTATTTTTATATTACATATACACTAATATATATATATATTATGACTTTTTTTTATATTACATATACACTAATATATGTACGTCTATGCATCATATATTATATACTATATATTGTACGTCTTTTTTTTATTTATGCATCTAACAAATTTTAATTATTGTATGTAACATTTTAGTTTATATACTACCTGTTATTTTTTAATTATTGTATGTAACATTTTAGTTTATATAACTATATTATTGTATGTAACATTATAGTTTATATAACTATATTATTGTACGTAACGATATTTCTTTGTATTTTTTGTTAGTAATTATTACTGGAGAATACACATTATTTGTCAGAGACATCTACTGGAGAATACACATTAGTTATCATTCTTTGTATTTTTTTATTATTGCATCTAACAATTTTATACGTTTTTATTACTGCATGTAACAATTTTTTTATTATTTTATGTAACGTTATATCATTTCAGGATTACTTAATGGCACCAAAAAGTCGTACACCGGAGGAAATGGATGCTGGTTGGAAACATGGAAAGTGTGTCAATCCTAATAATAAGAGGAGGGTGGAATGCAATTATTGTAGCAAAATAATGGACGGAGGTGTTACTCGGCTGAAACAACACTTAGCGGGTATTACAGGAAATGTAGCATCGTGTCCTGAGGTACCAATTGCTATAAAAAAAGAAATGTTGTTGCTTGTTGAGGGTAAAAAAAAGGATAAAATAATGGCGAATCAAAGAAAGCAAAGGGTAGAGGAGGAGTTGACAAGGATAGCTCGAGTAGATTCCTCCTCAGAAGAAGAAATTGAAGACTTCACGGATCTTAGAAGGGACATGAGACAAAGTAGGAGAGAACATGCAGCTGAGGAATGGGGTAGACGTTGGAGTGTCGGGGACAGAGAAACAGGGTCAAGCAGGGGTCCGACGTTAGGTGGCCGATCAAAGTCAGTCGCATATCGTGGGGAGGAGGTGAGAAATATTCCAGAGAAAGAAGTAAGGAGTATGGACCCTTATGTCCTCAGAAAACAAGGGGCAATGCAACCCAAAATAAAGGGTGCAATTAAGGGGATAAAGAATGCAAAAAATCATATAGGAAGATTTATATCAAAATTCTTTATATACAATAATATATCATTCAATGCTGCTAAAAGTCCACACTATCAACCAATGATAGATGCCATAGCAGCTTCCGGGGGTGGAGTAAAGGGTCCAACTCCTTATGAGATTTCAAATACTTATTTGGATATGGAAATAAGTGACATGGATGAGTACCTAAAATCATTTCATAGGTATTGGGATGAGTATGGATGTACCATTATGTGCGATGGATGGAGTACACAGAACAGAAAATGCATCATTAACTTTCTTGTGTATTCTCCACAAGGAACGATATTTCTTAAATCTGTAGATGCCTCTGACAAATACAAAGATAGTAAATACATATTTGGACTGATGAATGAAGTTGTGGAACAGATTGGAGAACACAGGGTCGTCCAAATAATTACTGACAATGGCTCCAACTACAAGAAGGCGGGAATGAGGTTAATGGAGGTGAGAATGCACTTATACTGAATTTTTTTTATTATAAATATGTTTGTATATATGTTATTTATTATTGTAAATATAGCTTCTTTCTAATTATATATATATATGTTTATATGCAGGTGAGAAGAAATTTATATTGGACGCCATGTGCAGCACATTGCATAGATCTCATGCTGAAGGATATAGCCAATGATCCACTTATTAAGCCACTAATACGGAAGTCTCAAGATATGACGTGTTTCATATATAATCATGGTTGGGCTCTTAGCATCATGAGGACTGAGACTCAGAATGGAGAATTGGTTAGACCAGCCATCACTCGGTTTGCTACCAATTTTATTGCTTTTGATTCCATCCTTAAACATCAGGCTGATTTAATGTCACGCCCCAGTCCCAAAATGACGAGGGACTGAGCACGCACCGATGGACAACCCAATTTAATGGATCCATCAGGGCATGCTTAAGCTGTAGTCTAGCAGTACTAAGTACAAGTCTCAGGTATTACTAATCTCATCCACAGAACAAACACAGATTAATTGCCAGAATTAATGCAATGGAAATAAATAAGCAATATTAAATAAGGTTATCTCGGGAAACAAAACCGAGAATTACATTTAAGGAAACAGACAGGAAATAAAATACTGAAATGGAAATACTGTGAATATGTAGCCGGTGCTCAGGAGAAGTCTTCGGCCACTATCTCGTCCTCGGTTCCGGGTTCTGCTCCAAGGAGTGCTCCTGTACCGTACACCTCGGGGTAGTTCTTCTCGGCTATACCTGGGGACATAGTCCATTCCAGGTCCTCAGGGGACATAACAAGGTACAGAAAATACAAGCCAAAACATATGCAGTACAGCAATAATGAAATAGCAGGGTAAATATGTAAACCAGCTAGTGATATGCAAGTGAGAGCAGCACTAGAATTCAGGCTGAAGCCACTACAAGCTCTGTGTCAGGGAGCCGGTAGCGGCAATAACTATGAATTATACTCTGAAATATACTATGTTTTATATATATAATATCAGCCTGTAGTCTGTGTGTCTCTCCCCACCCAATGTAATCCCACGTCTCATGTCCACGAGGCCTCATGTCCATGTCACGCACGATTATAACTAATGCAGCAAGTCTGATAGCTATGAATCAAATGTCTAAGAATGTAAAGTCTATGTCATAAAACATGCATCCTATACAGAATCACCTCGAATGTCTCAGGAAGACTCTGTCTCATGAAATAGTGTCAAGTGTCCTGGGTTCTGGTGTACTTGATAGGACAAGTACGAGAATAAGGGTATCGATTGTCCATCTCTAATGACGTACCCAACACCGCGTACGGGGTTGGCACCCGACTATGATTGGACACTAAGCACGTCACACGTTTCCTAGGTTAAGCAGTTAAAACAAGTTACATATGGCTCTACCAGAATTCAAGTAAAATACTATAACAGAAATTACTGAGAATTTACAAGCTCTATGTTCTCACTGATGCAAAATTAACCAAGAAAATATATAGCCAGCTGCAGCGTTTGGCAAGGTACACTTGCCTGTGGTTCCGGCTATGTTTGCGGTTCTGACTTCGGTTGGATTTGCAGGCGGTACTCCGGTTGCTGAAACAAACATCACCATCAGATCCAGAAAATATCAAACAGCTAGAAACGCCTGTCCTTGGGTCCAATTTGGAGACAAGGGCAGAAACGGCAGTTTCGGGCCAAAACGGGGTCCACCGGTGGGCCCGCTTTGCACCGAAAAATGCGTCAGGGTCAAAGGTCTCCAAATTCACCAAACTTAGTGTCAACAGGTCAGAAACGCTGATACGAACCCAACGGAACTTTCAGAATTGAATTCCGATGAGCCGATTACAAAATCGCCCGTCGAGCGGGGCCTGTGGGGCCCACGACACGCGATTTTGTCAACGTTCTCAGAATCGAACCAAACTTGACCCACAGGACCAGCGTATCGCTACGAGTCCGATGGCGCAAGTTTCGTCTCGATCCGACGTGTGTACACAAAGTTAGGTCGAATTGCAGAAAAGTCAGATACGGGGCGATGTCCGCGGATACGCGTTGATTCCGGTGTGCACGCACACCCGAATCAGCTTCTGCGAAATCCCACACGTCCGTATCGACGAGGCGCTCGTGTCTGTGAAGACCGCGCGCGACCAAGTCGTCCCGTTTGGCGGGGCGTACTCAGTTCCGGGGTGAAACATGGTCTGGTTTTTTCTGTTTTTGGATCGCGGTGTGCGATCACCACAGGACGCGATGCCCCGAACGGTTGGTCCGGACACCGAGAGGGTCATACAGGCTTCGCAACGCAATTTGCGGAATCGAAAACGGAGCTACGAGCAAAAAGTTACACGCACCTGAAGGGGACCCGAAAATCGGGGTCGAACCGTGTCCGACACGTGTCCGGACACAGGGAAAAACTAGGGTTAGGGTTTTCAGCCGGCGGAGCTGGGCGGCTCTGCGGCGGCCTGGCTGAGGCGGAGGGGGCCGGAGGCAGCGGGGGATCCGGGGGTCGGGCTCGTCGGCGGAGGCAGCGGTGTGCGGCAGGCGGCCGGCGGCGGGGAGGAGGAGCTGCTGCTGCTTGCTGTGGCTGCGGCTGCGGTGGCCGCCGGAGGGGAGGAAGGAGGAGGACGGGGAGAGGCGGGAGGCGGAGCCGGTGGTGGTGGCGCTGGGAGGCGGCAAGGCGGGGCTGGCAGTGGGTGAGGGAGGCGGTGGCCGGAGAAGAAGAATGGGGGGTTTTTATAGGGGCCGGTCGGGGGTGAGGGGCTGGCAGCGCGGTGGAGGTCGTGGCGGGGAAGGCGGTGGAGGGGAGATCGTGGGGGTGAGGGCCGGGCGGAGCGGCGGGCAGCGCGGCCGGCGGAAGCGGCGCGGTGCGTGGGTTCGTGGGGCGAGCGGGGGAGCGGGTACGGGCGGCGGGTCGGGTTTGGTTGCGCGGATCCGACCCGACCCGCTAGGGAGCTGGGCCGGATTCGGGAAAATGGGCCGGGCCGGTCCAACGGGCCGTGGGCTGGGGGGGTTATAATAAATAATAATAATATTAATAATAATTAAAAACAGTAAATTAATTAATAATTAATTAATTAATTAAATAAATAGTTTTTAGGCATTTAAAAATAGGTCTGGGGTCCGATAAATTCCAGAAAAATTGTCCTAAGTCCAGTTTTTCATTTTACATCCAAAAATATTATTTTCATAATATTTTAATACTGTTTATTATCAATTAAAAATCATTGAATAATTAAAACCCTGTTTTTAAATTACAGAAAATTCCCAGAAAATTCCAGAAAATTGCGAAAAATCCAGTTTTTTAAAATTTTGAAAATTCAGGGGGTTTACATTTAAAAAGGATGATAAATACACGGGGTTGGACAGATAACTACATGAGACTCAATCGTAAAGATAGAGACAAGGCAGATGTGGTTGTCAGTTTAATCGAGAGTCAAACTTACTGGAGGGATATTGCAGGGGTCACTGCTATATTTCGACCTCTAGTAAAAGTTTTGAGGATGGTGGATAGCGATGATAAAGCTGAGATGGGTCATCTTTACGAGGCTATGGACAGGGCTAAAGAAATGATCAAAAAGAATGTTGGTCAAGGATATAGGAAGTGGTGGAAAATGATTGATACCAGATGAAATTCTCAACTACATCGAGATATACATGCAGCTGGTAACTACTCTATAAATTTAATACCCTTCAAATGTTATTTTATAATGTTTGTAGTGATTTTAAAACTAGTTATTTATTCAATATTGCAGGTTATTTCTTGAATCCCAAATACCAATATTCTAATGATGTTATAAATGACGACGAGGGTACTTAATGGTTTCCACCGCGTCGTTAATAGAATGGTAAATGACAATACAACACGCCTTAATATAAACAAAGAGGTAAATATTATTTGATATTGGATTTTTTTATAACTTTACAATATTGAATTTTAATGTCATAAAACCCATAACTGTTGTAATATCACTTTGCAGGCAGAAAAGTTCAAATTGAGGAGTGGTGTATTTAGTTCAAATCAATTCCAAAGTGCTGTAAATAGATGTCTTCCTGGTAGTAATAGTTCATACTTTAAAATATTTATTAATTAAATTTATATACTTACAAAGCTAATATATTTTATTATTTTGTAGCTGAGTGGTGGTCCATACATGCTAGGGAGGAAGCCCCAAATTTGACTCGATTAGCTGTGCGCATCCTAAGTCAAACAGTGTCTTCTTCCAACTGTGAAAGGAATTGGACAACATTTTCTCTCATCCATACTCGTCCCCGCAATAGACTTTTAATGACAAAACTAAAAAAAATTAGTTTTTGTCCATTATAATATGAGATTGAGGGTTCGAAATATGCAAAGATCACAAGATGAAGAAAATATTATTGATTTGGATGAGATATTTCATGAAGAAGATCCACTCATAGCTTGGACTAGAGAAAGGGAAACACCACTCTTAGATGGCAGAGAAAATGAGTGGTTAGATGATAATTTGGATGTCGATCCACAAGATATTGCCGAAAATGCTGGAAGGCCTGGAAAAAGAAAGAAAACACCAGCTGTACAATCTCGACAGGTCGACAGCGATAATGACGACACTACTGATAGTGGAGGCAATGGAGCTACACTCGCTGCTGGTGCTGACAATACTAATGAATATGAAAGTCCTGGAGATCAGTCTCATGAATACTCTGAAGACTGGCCAAGTGATTATCAACCTAGAGAGCACCGCATGGATGATACATATGCTGGAGGATCTAGCCATCATGATGTACCTACTCCTTCAGACAATTACAACAATACATATGATAGTTCATACACAAGTTATTATCCATACAACACTCCAGAGGCGGAACAACATTCAACATTTGATGGCCTCATGACAAATTTTTTTCATAATACAGATATCAGTCACTACTACCCTCATAACCAAGAACCATATCAGGACGATCATGATAATTATGAACAATTTTAGTGATATATTTGTAATTTTTGTATTTGTATACAAATTGTAGTTTTTGTATTTGTATACAAATTTTTGTATTTCTATTTGTATTTGTTCATGCACAATTTTTTGTATACAAATTGTATTTGATAGTTCATACACAACTTTTTTTTTTGTATAGAAATTGTAGTTCGTAGTTATTGTAAAAAGACTATTATTCATGAAATTTAAATGAAGGGATAGGCCAGAGTCCCGATGAATTTTTTTGGCCAAGTGATTTTTTGTCTTACTTTTATATTTAAACATGTAAATCTTGTTGCTAATTTTATTTCGATATATTATGAAACAAAATAATTGGTGTCATAGATCACATTGTAACAATTTATAACTACTCACTTATACTAAATTTCTGAATACAATTAAATATTTATTTATTTACAAAAATTTTAAAAAAAATTTCGATTCCTCGACAAATATAATTATGGGTCTTGTCACTTGTCTCATTATCTCATCATGCCATTTGCATTGCTTATTTGATTCTAATCTCTTGTGCCTCCCTCTATGCGCCTTTATTCGTCAAAATTGAAACCTACAGAACAATACAAGATTCAATTAGTACGAATATAATGACATAGTAAGATTGTAACTAAAAATATGTAAAGGAAGAAAACGTATATATCGCAGGTAAACCATTCAACAAGGATGACTATTGTTTTATTCAATTCTAATTAAAAAAAAATGAAAAACACTTAAATAATGCATAAATATGTAAATTATATTTTTCTATTTTTTTACTAATTAATTAATAATTATTTAAATTGCCGATACATCCGATACCAACATATCCGATACTCCGATCCGATACCGCCGATACTGCCGATACTGCCGATACCGATACTCATACAAACTGTCCGATACCGATACCGATACCGAGTTCTTGAACCTTGCTTTCGAGTTACTTTCATCAACAAAGACAGGCGCACATCACATATTTGCTTTTCCCTCCAAACATTAAATGCAATGAATCTGACAGACTGGAACTGCAGTCGAGGAGTCAGAAGTCATCATTACAGCTGAGCTGCGACACGCAGACCCAGGTTATCGTTTAGCGACCAATACGAACCAATCTCTTCAAAGTGCGTAAATATGAACAATTTTATCAAATGTGCACCAGCCTCCAGACCACTTCTAAAGTGCACCTACGATCCTGACTGACAAAGAGAAGTTACGATTACGTGTCCTACATGCCATATTCTTCGTGAAACGTGCACAAATAAGTGTCTCATGACCTACGCTTTCCTCGTATAGGAAGCCACGTGTCAAGCAGGTAGCAAGTTGTGCACCCATTCACTAGATCGTGGGATGTCATCCCATCAAAAGTGCGCGCATGGTGCGGATTGTCCAAAGTGCACGCACAGTGCGTATTGTCCAAAGTGTGTGCACACTGTCATAACTGTTCTAAAATCGTATAAATATAGGATCATTGTGTACGTTACAGGGGCTGAAATTTCAAGTCTTTGAAGTTCAAAACTTGACAAGGAATTTGAAGTAAAGACATCAGTAAGAGTTATGGAAGGGGTGCATTCAACTGTGCCTTTACCCACAATGGGTCTAGCAGTATTATGAACAGTCTGAATGCTTTCAGGCATTGCTAGGTGAGTGTAATCTTGGAACTCATCATGGGCACCCGTGATATGACGGGATGCCCCAGAGTCAATTATCCAATTTAGACTTCCTGGTCTGATGGTAGATGCAAGGGCATGATCAGGTATACCTGCGCTTGTATGGGCATAGTAGGTGATGTTACCCCCAGAGGTGGTTGGAGTCGATGTCCCAGTGGTGTTGGCTCGACTGTCGCTGGTTCCAAGCTTCATGCTCCTCCATATTTCTAGTATTTTTCTCTCACTAAGGGTCATATCGGATGACTGACTCTTATTTTCCCCTTCTGTCAGATTTGTCTTGTGCCCTCCAGAATAATTATCTATGCCTCCGCCACAGCCTCCTCTAGCACCTCTACGTCCTCCACGGCTACGTCCACGACCGCTAGACTAGCCTCTTAGAGGTTTCGTACAGAATTTGATAAAATGTCCAGGTTCTTCACAGTTGTAGCACCCTCCCCCTCCGGAAGGGTTTGGGTTAAACATTGCTAGAGCTGATTTTTTTCTCAGAGAGCTAGTAGTGCTAGACATTAGCTTCAGTCGTACCTCTTCTTGTACCATAGCATCTATGGCCTCCTCCAGTGATGGTAGTTCAGGTTGTGCAAGTAGGACATTCCTCATCTGCTCGAATGCTGGGTTGAGCTCCTTCAGGAACTTCATCATCCTCTGTCGCGAAACATACTCCATGAACTTCTTATAATGTTTCGCAAATGCCGGTTCCACTTGCTCATCCTTCACGCCAATAGAATTATAATGGTCGAGATCTGACCAATACTTCTTCAGCAGAGCCGCATACTCAGAGATGATGTGATCTTCTTGGATCACCTTATCAAGTTCATCTTGTAGTTGGAAGACCCTCATAGGGTTGTCCGACCCTGAGTACGTCTCTCAGCGTCATCCAAATGTCACCAGCACCCTCCATTGCTTCCACGTTGTCCGACACTTGGTCGGTCAATGAGGCTGTCATCCAGCAACAACATTGTTGACGATTTCTCACACAGCAAACTCCCGTGAGGAGTGATCTTCAGGTGCCTTGGTTTGGCCATTTACATAGTCCACCAAGCCTCTTGCCTTCAGAGTCTGCATCGCCTGACGCAACCATTTCAAGTAGTTGGAAGTACCCTCCAACTTTCTCTCCAGTTTCTTCAACTTCTCCATTTTGTATGGTGAAGGATCCACATCTGCGTGTGCCACACGGGAGCTAGTCTTGGTCAGCCTCCTGGAGAAGAGATCTTCCATCAAAGCCTTCATCTCTTGGGCCGTCAGCTTGCCGTAGATCGTCTCCATCGTCTTCTTCTTGTCCTCTTCCATCAGTAAGACGGTGATCTAGATCGTCTGCACCTTTGATCGCCGTCCTCTCCACGTCTATTGTTCTTCCTTCAGCGGCAGCGATGTCCTTGAGAGCCGCTGCTCATATCCCGTGCATGGCTTCGACCCGAGGTCGCATAGCCTGACGAGAAAGAGGGGAAAGAACCGACAGTTGTAGTCGAGATCAGGAGTTCACACAAAAGTTTTCTCACTGATATACCTCGATCCAACTAGCAACTATATAATTAATATTTCGATTACAACTTGCTGCTACAAAAAAACGATAATAAGAAAATTAAACTTCTCGTTGTTCTTTGCAATCGTAGTTGTATACGGACATGACCGAGTTACAACTTGCAGAAGAGAATAAGAAGAGGGAAGGGGGCTGGCCGGCCGGGAGGGGGCTGTTGGCCGGCGGCTGCTGGTGGCGGAAGAGGAAAATTGGGGGGGGGGGGGGGGGGAGTGGGGCTGCTGGCCGCCGGCAGCTGGTGGTGGAAGAGGGAAAGGGAGGGGGGGCTGTAGAGAGGGTTTGGGTTTGGGAAAAGGGGGGGGGGGGGAGGGGGGGGGTTGGCTCTGATACAAAATAGATATTTAGTAGAATACTTGGCTTGTTTATTATTGATGTGGAGCTATATATATATATATATATATATATATATATATATATATATATATATATAGGAGATGCTAACCCCTCTCTCTACTACTCTACTCCATGTGGGACTAAAAATCCTTTAATACTCTCAACATAATTCAAGAAAAAAAGGAACTTGTCAATTTTGGAGAAGCAGATGCAATGATGGAATTGTCCATACTAATTGAATTTCTACTCTTGTTTTTGTCACTCAGTTAAGTGTTACTGCTATCATACATACTTTTAGCATGCAGATGGTGTACATAAAGTGGTTTTGCTACATACCTTTACTGTTTTATACATCATTAACACAATTTTAAGTCACCCCCTTTATCCTTTAAGGGTGTATATCAATTTTGCACATATAATGTTTTTTTCTGTTATATGGTTGCATTTACTGGGTCCTATACTTAGCACTGTAATTTGGTTTTAGGGTTATGCCATTGGCAATCCATTAACCGGTGAATTAATTGATACCAACTCTCGGGTTCCTTATGCTCATGGGGTGGGCATTATTCCAGATGAACTCCTTAAGGTACTTTTTCTATTCAGCAGATACATTGTTAATCACATAAATTTTCTAAACTTTTTTTTTTGTTGAAAGTAAATTTCCTCCCAAGTATAGTAATACATATATTGGAAATAAAAACCCAAATCCGCTCCACCAATTTGGATTAAAGAAGAAACCAATTGCTTTTCCAGCACCAATTTGATAGATTTTGGCCGAGGTCGAATGTAGTGTAATTCTGAATTTGTCGAGCAAGATAAATGGGGGATCATGCTTTGTCAATATGCACATTTTACAACTGTCACAGAAACTGTATTTTGGATAACATATTGATATTGTTGAAGTCTTCGTCACTGCATGAAAACTCTATTGTGTTACTTTGGGTTAAGGGTTATATATTTTTCTAACATAATCTCCTAGGTTAAACTCAAAGACCCATTTTTATGGGTTGAGAGTTGGATTCATGCAATAATATTATTTTTTTAATCAGCTTAAAATGCACCGAAGAGAGATTGAACCTTGGTTGCTATGGTACCCACTTAAAATCCCTGCCACTACAAAAGTCTCTAGTGTTAGCGAGAATTGATGATTATATATTATATTATTCTAACAGATGTTTCCGGGTCAGAAATGAACATAAGAGTTTCCTTTATCTTTTGTTTTTAAGGAGATAAAAGGACATTGTGAAGGAGAAGATTATACTAAACCTACTCCCAGCAGAGCTCGATGCTACAATGCGCTTGATAAATTTAATCAGGTGAGCATCCTCTTCCAAAGTTAAAAAATGACAAAACTGATAATGTTTGGCGGGCGATTGGTACCTCACTTGATAATATTTCATGTTGATGATGAAGCCGGTCTTTTGCATCATGCAGCTCTACTCGGAAATTTATGCTAATTATATCCTGGAACCCCTCTGTGCTCATTCATCCCCTAAGCCAATGGGCATGATTGTAACTTGGAGTTCCTCAAGGAAGAAGTATGCAGAGTTCTTTCCGCCGTCACCTGCTCCTGAAGTGAAATGTAGAGTATGTTCATTATGTTTCCTCTTGTCTGTGTGTGATGGCTCTTATTTTACTTACTTTGCTCCATGCTAGTTGGATAACCTTCAAATGCTACTGCTTTTACTGATCAAAATGTTAAATAATGTGCAGTCATATGGATATTATCTATCTTATTTCTGGGCAAACAACAAGGCCACCAGAGAGGCTCTCCACATCAAGAAGGTAAAAGATGCATAATGAACATTTTTCCTATTTCATGTATACAATTAGATATATATTTACACTCAAGTGTGTAATCATATCACCACACCAAAGGATAAAATTTTAAGCTACAAAGTATGTCATATGACTCTTGGATCTTGGTTACTAACTTCAACCATTTTATCATTTGTCAATATATATATATATATATATATATATATATATGGAGAAGTCATATGACATACTTTGTATAGCAGAAAAGTCAAGTAGAAGCCCCATTCTGAAGATTTATTCTATGGAGAAGTCATTGGTAATAGAGAAATTTTGAGTTGCACCCCACTCTATTTACTGTAATTCAAGGTGCATCCCACTGCTTTACCATAATGTACAAACCCCTCCCCCCCCACTTTTGACGGAAACCGTCTCCAACTCACGGTCAACTTCTTTGATCAAAGTTTTTGGACAAAAATACCTCCATTTTGTCTTCTTCCTTGCCTTACATCCCCCCTCCGCTCCGCCCCGCCCTGCCCCCCTGCCCGACACCCGCACCCCTCGCCGCTGCGACCTCGACGCCCAGCCCCACCTCCTCCCCCCCTCTGCCGCGCCCTCGACGTCGCACACCCCTCGATGCTGCACCCCCGACGCCCTGCCCCCCTCCTCCCTCGCCCTCGCTGCCCCGACACTGCGTACCCCTCGCCGTCGTGCTCCTTGCCCCCCTTCCTCGCCACCGCGCTCCCCCGACTCTGCTCACCCCTCGCCGTCGCGCTCCCCTCACCGCCGCGCGCCCTCCCCCTCCACCCCCCTCCCTTGCCGCCACGCACCCCCGACGCCGCGCAGCAGCAACAAGCTCCGGCAGAAGTAGCAGCAGCAGCAAGCACCCAAGGTTCTAAACGGCCTTAGACGGGTGCACGGCAGAAAGAGTCCGTCCACCGTCTAGGCGGTTGATACATTTTGGACATTTTTTACTATTTTACCAGTGTTTTGCATTATATACATATTTTAAGAATGTTTCATGCTTAACTATGTTGTAGAACAAAGATTTATTAAGTTTTAGTCTTGTAAAAGTGAACCATAGGCCCATAATGCTTGCAAAATCGTTTGGCCAAAATATCTTGTTAGGTATTACTCCGCCTAGGCGCCCACCTACGCCGTCAAAGCTCCGTTGGCCGCCTACTCCACCGCCTACCGAAAAACGATGCGGAGAGAGACCGCCTACCGCCTAGGCGGTTGAGACGGCCTCCATTTAGAACACTGCAAGCACCGCAGCAGCGGCTCCGCTGGCGCGGCGGAGAGGGGGCAGCGGGGGGCGCATGGCGGAGAAGGGGGCAACGGGGAAGAAGAAGAATGAGGGATATTTTGGTCCAAAAACTTTTGGTCAAAGGAGTTGACCGTGAGTTGGAGACGGTTTCCGTCAAAGGGGGGGGGGGGGGGGGGGGGGAGTTCGTACATTATGGTAAAGCAGTGGGGTGCATCTTGAATTATGGTAAATAAAGTGGGATGCAACTCAAATTTTCTCTTGATAATATTACACTGGTTAGTGGTGGAAGGTTATATGGTTATATAAATTCCGATTTCTATTCAAATTATATGGTGAATGACAGGACATTATTAAAGAATGGACGAGGTGCATGCCTGATGACATGCCTTACATGAATGATGTTCCAAGCACTGTAAAGTATCATTTCAATCTAACTAGTAGAGGATACCGAGCTCTAGTATACAGGTTTATATCGTAACAATTGCACGTTCTTCTCATTGTACTTGAGATTGTAGCTCTCTCAAACTCAGATATACTTTTTCACAGTGGAGACCAAGATTTGTATGTACCGCATGTGGGCACACAAGCATGGATAAGGTCTCTCAATTTCAGCACTATCGAAGATTGGCGATCGTGGCATGTAGATGGCCAAGTTGCTGGGTGAGAGTTGTGATAGCAAACACGATATTTTTGCTCAACGATTACATTATACAAATTAGTTGCGATGATCTTCTGAAATCACAAACTGAAAATTAGTCCTCGTTAATTGGTTCATTAGGTACACAAGAAAGTACATCAATGATCTGACCTTCGCCACGGTGAAGGTAAAGTTTTCCAATTTAGCTCGAAAGAAACTGTACTACAATCTTGTGCTAAGCTAGGTTACAGAACAATGAATTGTTCTTGCATTGAACTTTTTTCGTCTTTGTTCTTGCATTGAATGTGCAGAATGCTGGTCACACTGCAGCAGAATATCAGCCTAGAAATTGCTTGGTTATGCTTCAGAGGTGGATTTTACGCGTGTCTCTGTGATATACTACTACTATCTAATCAGCTAGGACTAGGAGCTCAAAGTTTGAATAAGGCCTATGCATACAAGGCATGCTGGATACGATATACTATTTGCTACATCTTCCAATTTGCTTATAGCAAAATGAGACTTCCTTTTTTTTTAATTTATACAGAGGGCTCGGGATACACGCATTGGGTATGCAATTTCCAAAGAAAAAAAAGGAAAAATAAATATAGTTCATATTTATATTATTTTAATAGTAATATTAATCATGTTATTATTTAATTTAATTATAGATCATAATTAATTAAATAATACTCTCTTATTAGATTTGATCAATTTTAAATTATGTTTTAACGATGAGTTAAATTATATTTAAGTTGAGGTGATGGATGAAAAATTTCTGACAAATTGGATTGTGATTCGGAATCGTGCGCTTGGAGAAGCGGTTGATGGTAGTGTGATCTTTAGATTCAATTAGGCTTGGATTTTGATTTGGATTGACCTTTCTCGAGGTAATATTGTGATGTGCATAGACGAATACTTAGGAGAGTGATCATATTGGCGTAAGAAATTAATTGGAAGAATTGGTTGTTGACTAATGGAATTGATTGGATTTTGATGGTTCGAGATTTAATGTCGTTGGAAGAAAGTTGACGAGCAAGATGTATGCATATTTTGATATGTTACAAGCTACGATGAATCAGATTGGCTATTGGGAATTGAACGAGGATGATTTTATATTTGGTTGAAATTAGATGATATTAACAGGTAATACATGTTGGAAGAGTGTGATTGATGTATACATATTAAATGATTCGAATTTGCTAACTGAAATTTCCTATCTTCAAAGAAAATGATCTAACTTAAGACTCCTTAACTACCGCTCATATCCATAATATTGTCTGCACATGCATTACAGCAAGCAACTATAACAATTTATTCCACTATAACAATTTATTCCAAAGTGATCAAAAAATAGGGCAGTTCTTCCTTGTACAACAGATTTTGCCTATTTTTATGGTTCCAACCTGACATTAGTCTTCTTAGTGGGACTATCATTAGCAGCCAGTATGGGGCACATCGGAACGGGCCGGGCTATCTTATGAGACAATATATGTGATCCAGCATGACCCAATATACTGGGTCGGGCCGGTACATGGATCAATTTTTTGGGTCAGGCTTGTGTTGGGCCGACCCGACCCAATGACATGTCTATGTAGGACTAGGACTTTGTTTCAATCTTATTATTATTGGGATTACTAATATAAGCCAAAATCTAACAATCACAAGCTTAGATCATATTCATCATCCCCAACTATCTTAGCTGGGAATAATTCTCCAAATATTATAGCTAATTCTGGAAGCCCAGTTTGTTGTTCAAAATGAAGCGTTTCGTTTTTGTAATTTTCTAATCGTTCCAAACTATAAGAAGTAGCATTAATCAGAAAATTAGTACAGAAAAATCTAAATTATTTGTATCCAAGAATGTTCCGGCTAATCAAGCGAGGGTGTTGAGCATTCAAGAATTTTTTTTGATCCAACCCGTAGGAATGAGCTCTCGAAGATTGAGTCAACTCTTTCATGCAGGAAATTGGAGCCCAATGCAAAAAAATGCATGTTGGGTCTTCGCTCGCCTGGCCTTCTAAATAATGCCAACCATACCTCGCTAACCGTAGCCGATACCGATACCGCAACTTATCAAGCATCTAGTAACATATAGCTTACAATCTTCAAACAAAAGTCTCAATCTCAAGAACCACCCTCTCCCTTGGCCACCGTTGTCTAATCGCAAATCGACTCTGAACTTGAGTCTGGCTTGAATTCGAACTTCATTTCTGTTACATAGTTCACGTTAAAGTATTCCAAAATAACCGCAATTGCACCCGAATAAATAAATCTAGCTCGCTGTTCTCGAGCCATGGAAGATTGACCAACTACAAACAAACCATCCCGGATATCCAATCCTGACGCAAGGCAACCTGTGCTACAGCCTAGGGCCCAAACGAAAGGTGGGCCACCATTTGTATTTCTATCTTGTATTGTTATAGGCCACAAGCTCACACTCGAGGCCCAAATGGTACTGTGTTATATATCCAGGATTCCAAATGAACATTAATTACATCCAGGATTCCAAGTCAACCGATGATATTTTTTTATGAATGCGTATGATTTTTTTTATGCATGGGGGAGAAGAAGAATCGACGGGAACGGAACATCCAATATATTCTCGATCTAATTTCGTGAGAGTAGATTCATTTTCCATTTTTTTTCTCATCTTTCTCATATATATTTAAGCCATGAGGGATCCATCATCATCTTATATTTGTTTCCCTTATATTTTTCGCATCTCCTGGTGGTTCTCCTGGTGGTGGAGACGCTGGATCTAGTGTTGGTGGCGACGCTGGGGGGTTACTTCTTTCTTTTCTTTGTGTAGTTCTAGTGCTAAGGTTACTTCTTTCTTTTCTTCAATGTGCACTGCACCTTCATCCTTCTTCTGTTTTATGAAATGTGTCATAGAGATTGGTTTTTATGTTTTAATCAAATAAATGTTATAATTTATATTAGTTTGGAGTTAGTGTTAGCAATTCAATTCACAAAATTTGAGAGATTTTATTAAGAATTCCTAAATTTAGCCTGATGATTCAAGTTAGATATACGTGTAACACTGTATATTATACAATATTGACGATAATTAATTTGTCTGATAATTTAATTTTTCTTTTCAAGTCTCTTTTCTTTTCCTTTGTGTTCAATTTATCTTATGGTTTAGGCAGGTCTTGTGTTGATTATGATGATTCAACTTAGATATATGTGTTCAATTTTGTTTTGTATGTCTAAAATAGGATTCATGGACATGCCATTATCACAGCTCTTTATGTGTCTGAAATGACAATTCTAAATCAAGATGCAAATATATTGGACACGGGCCGCAGTTTTGCCTCTTTTATGTACTTTTGAAGCATATACTGATATAGTTTTTGGATATTTGGAGGATATGAATTTGTGAGTGTATAAGACATGCGTTAATACTTGGAACAATATTTATGGAAACTATTGTGGATAATAGAAACACTTTTAGCTTATCATATTTGGTTTTAAGAATTTAAATGGTTTAGATCAAGATGAATGTAGTGGATTTATCATTTGAGTGGTTCTCATCTAATTTATCTTGTTTAAATATTAGACCATGGTTCTCTGTCCTCTAATTAAACTATGTTTTGTTTTATTTTCGTTTACCTATTCGGAGTTCCATCGTTATTAGAAAAAAATGACCTTTATGAAAGAGGGTACAAATTTTTTTTTTTCGTCCTAGGCCTACTAAACCTCAGGATCGGCCATGTATCGTACACGTCTAAATTGCATTTATACACGCCTAAATTGCAGTTGTACACGTCTAAATTTCGGCGTCAGTGGCCTTCCCTTTGATACCGGTCAGTCAGTCACTAGGCTAATTACTACACTTTCTCTGTAACTAATTTTTCTTTTGTCGCCAAGAATTGTTCAGTAGCACACGAAAACAAACTCTATTTCTTTATTTATGAATTTATAGGTTATCGGAAACAAGTTTGAGTTGAACCAAATGTAAGACAAAATGTCCTCCACTATCAGTAGTAAACTCCAAAACATACCTATCATGAAAGCAAATCGCTCTAAGTAAGTAGTCTGTGTCATTTGTTAGTCATTTTCACCTATTTACCTGCTACTAATTGTCACTACCACATTTCTAGAGTAGGAATTTTTTGGTCATTTACAATGTTTATAAATATTGTGTTAATAGTTGCATGATAGATAATATGCGTATTATATTATATTCATAAATGATATGGGTTAGTGAACTAGACTTGATGTGACCATGGACCTTGCTTAGACTTGACATTTAATCCACTAGACTAATCCATATTCTATTAATTAGAATTTAGTGAAATCCCTCACTTAGGACTAAACCCCGTATTAAATAACTCTTTATGACAAGCCATTGAGGGCAAATGAGACATTGTGCATCCACCAAACCCTAACCCTAGCAAGTGGTCGGCCCTATAAGTATTGAGAGCCTCCCACAATGTCATTTCATCACTCATGAAGAAATTCTAGAAATAGCCCCCAAAAAATCCTTTATTCCCTCCACAAATTTCAGAATATTAAACCTCAAATCTCTCATTTTTTTTCTATCTAAAGAGGCCTAGAAGCTTAGAGTTCAAGGAGCCTTGGAGAAGAAGAAGTCACATTGGGAATCCATCTCCCAATAGGTGAAAATATGGAAACTCTCTTTTAAATTCTGTTTTTATCATTTGTTGGCCATTAGGAGCCCACCCATTGGTTTAGGAATAGCTATTAAGGGAAAGCATGAGTCTATATTTGTTTCATGATGATTTCTTTTTGGTGTCATATGTTATTTGGGGGTTTTGTGTTCCAAGAATGTATTTTTTCCTAATTTTCATATCACTAATCATACTATATGTATATGATATATCTATATAGTATATGTAAATGTTTTAGTTGTATATTGGGGGTCTATGCATGAAGTCTTGTAGTGTATCATGGAGTATCACATTGGGGCACACTAGGTGTTTGATGAAATATTTAATAGGAAGTATACCTATTTATATGGTCTAATTCATATGTTTTGGGTATATATATATATATATATATATATATATATATATATATATATATATATATATGAATGTGTATATATATGTATGTATACGTATTAATGTATATATGTATTGGTGTGGGACTGTCATGGGGAGTCGGGTTCCTCAGTTACTGTGTGCCAGTGTATGTAAGGAGTCGGGTTCACTGTGGTGTGCACTGTGTGCAACTGAGGATGTACTGATACTTCAGTGTATCAGTCGAGAGATCAGTGGAGTTTAGGTGAGATCAGCAGTAGGTGAGTTGGTTCATCACTGTATGTTAGTGTGATGGGGAAGACCCAGTTGGCACTGATAGCTCAGTGTATCAGTCGAGTGAGGTATCAGTCGAATGAATCTCTGATACCACGGTGTATCAGTCGAGTGGGATCAGTGAGTGAGTGAGCAGTCGGGCAATGACCATTCACTGCAGCATCCTTAATGCACAGCAGCACTTCAGCAAGGTGCAGCCTTGTGCACAACAACTGCAGGAAGCCTTTGTCAGTGTATCAGTTCAGCAAACTGAAGAGCCAGGAAAGGGGGGGACGAGCAGCAATGTGTATCAGCTTCAGTAATGCATCAACCCCGCAGTGAGCAACCTGCAGCTTGAGCAGAGTACATTCAGTCGAGCACACAGCAACTGGCAGTGCAGCATCAGCACACTGAGCTAGCACAGTAGCAGTTATCTCAGTGAGCAGTTTTCAGTTTCAGCGTATGCATTCAGTCAGTAAGTTAGGTAGTGTCGTCAGTGTATCTGTGGGATAGTTTAGTTAAGGCAGTGGTTTATGTTAGTGAGTTAGTGGTCAGTGAGTTCAGTTCAGTTCAGGTATTTGGTAAAGGTTTAGTGAGGCTAGGATAGTTAAGTATATCAGTGGGTGTGTATAAGTATTAGTGATGAGGAGTTGGCACAGTGTGAAAACTGTATATCACTGATACATGGGGTATTAGTGAAGAACTGATACATGATTATCAGTTGAGTGGTGGGTTATTGGTTTATTTGGTTTAAGTGATTAGTATATAGTAACTATTTATACATCTCTATGTATGTAGTTATATGTAATTAGCAAGTAAGGTTGATAAGTTATATGTTAAAGTCAGTATCTATGTATATTAGTATAGGTAATATATGTTATTAGTTAATATATTGATATAGTTGATTTGGGTATTAGTTATTCATGAGGTTTGAATTACCTTGGAATACCAAGGTAATGTTAAGGTAATGGGTCGATACCAAGGTATTGGGTTTGAGTGTCGAGATAGGTAGTGTGATACGCATTGGTGTAAGGCCAAGGTATCCTAATTTCATTGTTTAGTTATGATACTATAAATATTGACTTGTATATATATACACAAATTACTATTTTTCTATATTAAACTTGTGTATCTTAGGATACGGCAATTTGTGTCTCATAGTATCTTAGATTAGATAGTGTAGCTTAGTTTCATAGTGTATTGACCTAGTATCCTAGAGTTAGACTCATACAACCTATAAATAGTCGGTTTGACTTAGAAATGACCTATGACTTAGAATTGCATCAGCTTAACTTATTTTTATTCCAGAACCTTGTATTGATGCAACGTACCATATATAGGTCTGTGTGACATCATCTTGGGCATCGAGAGGCACACCTTGTTCAGGACTTTAGGCGAGTACATTCTCTGACAGTTTTTTATGTTAATTATTACTATGATTCTAGTTGTAGTGTATGCGTGATTCTGACACTGTGGATACACGGGCTAGTATCATAGATACCTGTCATGAGGAGTCGTGATTGGAATCCATCGTACTAGTTGGGAACGGGAAAATATTAGCAAGATTATGTGATCATACCCCACTTTACATGCATCATAGCTCACCCCACATATCACGTTGGGTGTAGCCTGACCATTTACATACCTCATAGCCTGTTATATATGATTAGCCTGACTATTGCTCGCATCATAGCTAACCAGATGGTTAGCCTAACCCACATGTATCATAGCCAATCATATATAACAAGCCTGATCTAGTCCCAAGCCGATCATATAACAAACTGATATTTCACAACACTTAGCTAGAATTTCTATTCTTTATTCCAGTTCACTCATTTCTAGCATTCACATATATCTGTTTATTTCTAGTTAGTATTATTGCTGATTACATGTCTCTCCAGTATTCCTTATTTTTTGGTATTTTTTTATCATGTATTTTCTTACACTGTCTTATAGTTTTTGTCAATATAAATAAAACTGTTGTTTAGTGTTTGTGCTTCGCTCCAATCCTGACTGGATAACATTTTTCAGAGGACCTTGAGGATTTATGTCCTACTCACTATGGCCCAGGAGTAGAGGGAGACTACATACCAGAGATTCTAGAGGAGTCACTCTCCTTAGAGGAGACACCACCCGCAGTCGTTTAGACAGCTCCTTGGTCTAGTTATCTATGTATTAAATTGTTCTAAACTTAAGATTTGGATTGTATTATGTTGAGACTATTTATGTTGGGATAGCTAGACTCTAGATTATTGTTGTATTTGGGTTGTGTGCTAGACTTATGTCTGAACTTCCTTATCTTTTACATCTTATCGTGCCAATTACTTTCCTATAGTTATTGTGATTGAGTATCATATGTTTTGAGGATCATTATGCATATTCATTGTCCTTCTTATGGAGTTGAGATCATTGACAGGTTATGAGTTATGTTTGGTAGTCTTGAGACCTAGACAGCGTTCTACCGCCAATGCTGCAGCGTAGGCTGGACGTACCCACGGTTCATGTCCAAATTTTGGGTGCGGGTCATGACACTAATAAATTCTTATGTATTCATAACATCGTTGTCATTGCCGCCCTCATCATTATCATAATTATATATGGTATAAACTTGGAAAGAAAACGTGCAAGAACATTTTACGTCGGGATATTTCATATAGGGACCACATTTCGATCCCATCCTATATTTTATTCTTGTATGGAACGGATACGGGAATTTAAACTAAAGGAGTTAACCTTAAATATAAAAATAGAATTATATATATATATATATATATATATATATATATATATATATATATATATATATATATATGTGTGTGTGTGTGTGTGTGCGCGCGCGCGTGCGCGCGCGCGCGCGCGCGTCTTACAAAAAATAAGATAACTAATCTCATAATACAGCACTCCTCTCCGATTGCACGTATTATGAAATCATTGAATAATGTCTTCATTGCTGACAGTCTCATGTATGTCTTTGTCCATGTAAGTGACCAAAGAATTATCTTTAATAACTTCATAATATATATCCTCAAATCTTCTACAATTGCTCTAAGAATGCTCAAGAACCAACCATTAATGATCAGAGCTCGGATATGTTTTATTATCTTTGATGACTCCACTCCATCTTCTTCTGGTTTCACTCTTAGTACTCAAAGAAGAAGAGTTGAATCTCTCTCTCTCTCTCTCTCTCTCTCTCTCTGACAACTGTTGTCTTTGACAACTGTTTACTAGGACTTTAAGGTTCTGAAATTGAACCAGGTATAGAAATTTCATGGGTTCAGGTTTTGAAATTGAACCCTACATATTTATGTTTTTGATCATGTTTGTGGTTCTCTACATAGAGGCCATATCCAAGCTCCTACTGCAGGACTATGCTGACATGTTGCCAATGGATCTTTACGTAGGCCTTTTGCCTATAAGGAAGACACATGCAATAGTGTATTGATCCCAAACTAGGGTCGAGTATTCCGAATAGAACCGCATATAAAATGATCCCAAGGGACAACTAGGAGTTGAAGTGTCATGTTGCGGATCCAATCGAGAAAGGGTTTGTGCGACCAAGTATGAGCCTATGTGTTGTACCTGTAACGATCCGCTCAGCTCAGCAAGATGAAGCATTGGTGCAACGACATTCGAAGACGGCTTATTTAGTGGTTCGCTCGGAGTCCCGCTCGGTCGAGGCAAGTCATCGCTAAGGTAGGTGGCTCCGATGAATCTGTCTTTGCTTGGCCTTCACTCTAAATAAAATGGACGATACATGCTAGTCGCTAGGCGATAACTGATACATGATAATAAAAAGAGTTGAACCCACCTAGATAAGGGAACGATCCCATCATATATTACATTTGTATATAATATGGGAAGTAAACTTGCTACTAGAATTGGATTCTCACACTGCCAATTTAGACTTGTGCAGAAGAATTGCTTATGTTTTCAAGTAGACTATCTTACAATACTTGTCACATAGACTACAATACTTGTCACATAGACTGTCACTGTTTGGAATACTTCATAGAATATGGCATACTTGATTTTAGCCGGAAGACTATCAAGTAGTCGTTCCAAAGCAGAACAAAAACATGAAAAGTATTCGGGACCGTTAGGTCGTCAAGGCAGTTCCCGAACCGGAAGCTGCATAAGGATGGAAGGTTTGAGAGGAGATGGCTCTGGGAGCATAGTATGTTGCGAAGAAATGGCTCGGGGAGCCTAGTAAAGTCGAGAATAAGAGTATAGACAACTTGTGCACAAGGTTATGTTAGTTCTCGAACGATCGTCGGGCACCGGGATATTCTAGTCTAGGGATTCGGGAACTTGCATCGGGCTCGCTACCCGACTGCAGGGATCACCGCCTAAACTAGCTAGTGTAGTCGTGTTAGCTGAAGTACTAGCACTAAGGGATTTGGGATAATTGTAGCAAAGTTTGCTACTCGTGCTGCAGGGATCGCCAGCTAAACCATGCTATAGTCCAAATGGCTTGTGGTGCTAGTGACCCTTCATATAGATTAAGTCAGCTTGCTAGTAGTAATTCGCGTGCAGGTTAATGAGTTGCACGAAGGAATGGTGCACGACACAATATAGTTTGATGCTAATGCTTGGCTTCTGCAAAGACACGCTCTTGACACCATATATATAGATGTTTATATTTGCATTGCTTATCGATATTGTACTTGTACATGGCATGGAAGGACGAATGGTATGTGAGGGAAAGGTGAACTATGTTACTTATTGCGTGACACTTATGTATGCATGTGACACGAGTACTTTATATTTTCTATATGTCATAAAACTGATCTTAAGGAAAGATTAGAAAGATAATAAGTTGGTGCACAAAACATAATGAACGTGCTGGTTTTGTTGAGTGGGAGAGAGGCCTTCCCACCAATACATTCCTATGTACTGATACCCCACCAGATTATCTGCAGGATGCGAGGAGTAACTCGTTCGGTACGGAGTTCGCTTGGAAGTGCCAAGGCGCTGGAGCATGCATTGGCGTCTTGGAGGCGTTGGAGGCCGGACTTTGAAGCTCACATATACGGGACATAATGTGTGGAACATCGTCCTTTGTATCATTCTTAAAGTTGTAAGCCTCGGGGCATGATTCATTGTAATGTGGGAGAGAGACTAAGTGATTATAACCATGGCCTAGTGTCGTTGTAACTTATATTCCATTATCAATAAAGAGAATCATTTTCTTATATCCTTGTGTTTATTCAACTTTATGCCTGTGGGGACCTTAACTTAGTTTTAAATCGGTCGTTTTGTTGCTTGCCTTGTGCATGCGCAACTTAGGCTCGCACGACATTATGTCTAGCGAGAATGTTCGGTTCTGCAAAATTGGGACGTGATATTTTGGTATCAGACCACGCTTTACATCCTTGGACTCGTGTTTGATTCTATTAGTTTGAGTTTCCTTTGTAATTGATGTCACCGACTCTCTCTCTCTCTCTCTCTCTCCCAATGTTCTGTTGGATGTTTTATACAATAAGTCTAGATATTTTATGAATCTCACACGGGTATTTTGTTGACGAGGACAGCAAAAGGCCTTGTTGACCGAGCACTGGACATTACATAATTGGACATGTGGTGTTAGCAAGTTTGTGTGTGGGACCAAAATATCGTTCGGACGAGGATAAAGTTAGACCCAGTTTATGGAATTTTTGGATAACGATCGATAGGGGTTATGTTAGAAGAGGATATCGTCGATACAGATATAGAGAAGAACGTATTCGAATATTCATGCAGATCAGTTATGAATTGAAAATCGGTTTCGAGGATTTGTCAAATGGCTCGATCCCTGAGTGGTGTATGGGATAGCCTCGGGGATGATTAATCGATTGACTTTAGGGTATTGATGAGTCCGTCAACAAGCGATGTTATATTGTAAGCCTTAGAATGAGTGTTGCTTAGTTAGTCGTGAATTCTAAGTGTCTTGTGCGAGATATTGAGGATAAGTTGTGCAAGGGTGAGATGGTATCGGCTAAGGATTCAGAAAGGAATTACTTGGTCGAGGAATCGTTATGGACCAAGTGCGTATTTACGGATTGAATAAAATGGGATGAGATTTAGCGTGAGATTGAAGACTCGAGGATGCGATTGGAGTTAGCGCGACTGGAAGATAACGATTGGGCGTTTGATTTAAGGATATGAGAATGGCTATAAGGATAAGAGAAAGGTATTACTCGATGGAACTGAGTTTGCATGTGAATGATTTTGTCTCGGACTTAGATAAGTCGATACGACATCAATGCTTGGCAAATAGTTCGAATTGATACAAGTGAAAGGATCATGTTGCTCAAGGAACGGATATAGATGATATCGGATTTGATCTTGAGTTGGATAAGTCAATCTTGAATCTAGTTTCGGAAGATAGCATGGGATGAAACGAAAACGATGTTACGCGAAGGAATGATTTTATGGTTGCGCGAATATACTTGACGATATCGAAGTGTATCGAGGATAAACAGACTTTGTGTGAGACTCGTCTCACCATTGCGTATTTTTTATGTTCATATCTGGTATATGTGTGCTATTGCTGTATATTGCTTTTCGTATATTTTTCTGGATTTTCTAGCTGCTCTTATGTAATTTCTAGATTTATGAATAGTGTTAACCACCCTTGTTATATAACCCCTCTCTTTCTCTCTCTTCCTCATTGTCACAACTCGTACCCGATGTAGCGACGCAAGTCGGAAACAACGTCCAGCCTATGCCGCAGAATCGGTGGTAGAACGCTATTTGGGTAATCTATCTAGCAATGTAATGAACCACCAACAATATCAATATACTCAATCACAAATCTAAGATGGAAACGAGCACGAATATGATAAAGAATAGAATAGTCACATATAATTCATGAGTTAAATAATAACATCACTGAGTCTGAAGAAACTAAACAAATAAGTTGGTGACAAATCAAGTACAAACAATACTAAGAAGCTATTAGTCCCGGGTCATCTGTCTCAGTTGGGATAAGTCCCTCCTAAGCCAGGGTCTCCGACTCTAAGCCCACAATATCCTGAGGTCCATAATGTGTAGGGTACCACTCCTCAGTGTTATTTGAAAAAAATATATCCAGTCAGGAAAGGAGCAGAGTACATCTCTAACAGCAGTTCTAATCAATGATAAAAACTATGTAACAGTAAATAGATATGAATATACAAGATGCACAATAGATACAAGAGATATACAATAAGAAAATACTGAAATAAATACAATAATAAAAAATATGACAATGAACAAGAATACTAATGACTAAGTGTGTGAGCACTAGCTTTAACATGTGATCGGCTTGGGAACTTGCACAAGAGTAAATGACCTGGTTAATCATATGTGCGGTGTATGATCAACATTCACAATACATAAGACATGCACAAGGAGGGTATGATCACATATCTACACTAAAATACTCCACACCCTCGACTGGTATAGTAGATCCAACCATGGTACGCTATGGCACGAGATTCCCTAAGAAGATATCTAGTCTTTCCGAGAATCAGTGTCTGTACATGTACAAGATAATCAATGAAACAAGACTTGCACAAGATACACCATATACCAAGGAATATCATCTCATGACGAGATCCGGATATACCAATCCGTGTAACCATCGTGTCAAGAAAACAATGATATCTACACTAGATACAATGACATAGAGGATATCATAAATGAGAAACTATCAGAGAATGTACTCGCCTGAAGTCCGATGAATAGTCTTACAGATGTCTAATACGGTGCCTCGAAGACCTAGATATGGAATATAACATCAATACAAGGTTCGAAAAGAAAATAAGTTAAACTAGTCAACATCTAGGTCAAAGAGCCATCTCTAAGTCAAAAAGTTAAACAAGGTCAACTCTAAGTCAAACTGATCAAACTTGGTCAAACTACCTATTTCTAGGTTGCATGAGTCTATCTCAATGATGTTGGGTTCATACACTATGAATCTAGGTCATACAAGATAAAACTTTTACTAGGATACCGTATCTCAGGATACGCAAACAAGGGATAAAATATAACACATATGTACGTATCAAACAATATTAATTATAAACTCCTAATTACCAAAAGCTATGTGGATACCTTGGTTTCGAACCAACTCGGTATCGCAGCCCTAGACACTAATCTTGATACCTAAACCCAATACCTTGGGTATCCCCAAATACCTTGATACTTGCCTTGGCATCTCAAGGTAATTGCCAAAACTTTATATATATACTAACTACCCATTAATAACTATATGCTAACAACTAACTACTACAAATATAGTATACTAAAGCATAAATACCAATTAGGAATATATATATATACACCAATACCATATATATATATATATATATATATATATATATATATCTATTATCTATAAATAATACATAAATATATATATATATAACCGCAAAAATGTTGCTAAAGAGCTGATGCTGCCCGTTGCTGAAGGCTGCGGATACTGTTGCTATTGCTACGGTTCCTGCTGCTGTTGCTAATACTACTGCTGCTGTTGTCGCTAAAACACTGCTGTTGTTATTGCTGAAGCTGCTGCCATCGCTGAAACGCTGATGTTGCTGTTGCTGAAGCTGAAGCTGCTGCTGTTGCTAATGCGCTGCTGTTGTTACTAATGCTGTTGTCGCTGAAGTTGTTGCTGTCGCCAATGCTGCTGCTGCTGTCGCTGAAGCCACTGCTGTTGTAGCTATGATTGCTGTTGCTGTCGCAGAAGCCACTGCTGTTGTAGCTATGATTGCTGTTGCTGTCGCTGAATCTGTTGTTCCCTCTCTCTCTCTCTCTCACTTATACTAACACATAAATATATATACACTTATATATATATATATATATATATATATATATATATATATATATATATATACACACACACTCCTCTATATACATATATACGTATCCACAATAATACATATAGTATAACATACACATATTATAGTAACATATGTATATATATGCATAACATCACAAATACGTACACGTATATGTATATATATAATCATGCAAGTATATATATATATATATATATATATATATATATATATATATATATATATATATATATACATATATATACTACTATATTTAATAGCTATTACATATGTAAAAGTATAGCTACATATATACTTAACACATAGGTACATAGATATATGATACACTAACACATAAATATATATATACATAACAACATAACAATATATATATATATATATATATATATATATATATATATATATATATATATATATATATATATATAATTACATATTATAATGACTAAGAACAATGAAAATAGATCTAGAAATATATTGCACAAACACATGGAGTGCATCACACCCGTATCCCACTAGATCTAGGATACGCTTGCGACACGAATCAACCACACATCCAAACGTACCCCGAAAGACACGAAAAAGTCTAATATATTATTAATGAATAATACGAAGAGTCAAACATAAATCTACGTGTCCGTGTCAAAATATGACATGCACAAAGTCCCGTGTCGGAGAAAACCCCCCCAAATCAACACGTATCACCAAATTGTTGGGATACGACCTACACGTACCCAATTGTGGACACGACACTAGCCCCAAACACACAAGCACATGCCAAATTGATCTATATGACCAATTGACACACACAATAATTGTCAATATCGGAATTCCCCCAAAATTGACACAAAAAGTACCATAACTTTCTCAATAGGCCTCCTATGAACACAAAACCAAATTTTATGGGTAGCCTATGCATATGGGTTGATTTCTCATGGTTAAATCTCAGATTTAGAACCTAAATTAAGAGAAAAAACTAAATTGTACCTATTGGGAGATGGATTTCCAATGAAACCTCCAAATGTGATAAAATTGGCCTCCAACTTGTAGATCCTTGCTCCTCTTTGTAGATCCTTGCTCCACTAGCCTTCAATGGTGATTTGGAAAAGAATTGGGGTAAAATTTGGTAGAAAACATGATGTGAAATGAAGGAATTTGGTTGAGAAAAATTCTAGATCTAGATTTCAAATAAAAAGAGGAGAGAGAAACTCCCCCCTTCTCATATAGACCGGCCCCCAGTACCCCTTCCTCAAGTTACTATGTAATGTCCATTATAACCCTTGGGGCCTCTCATGAAAAAATAATTAAGGAGGGAACCTTCTAGTCTAATGGTTTAATTAAATTAATCATCCTCCTAATCAATGTGCTTTCTAAATGGGCTCAATTCTAACAATTAATACATGTTGGTCCATGAGTCTAAACTAAACTAGTTAGATCCACTAACACAAGTCCAAAATAAATAATTAACATCTAACAACAATTAAATAATACAACAAATAATTATTTAACATGCACAATATTTAATTAATTATAAAATTACTAAAATATCCTTTCCTAGAAAATGTGGTAGTGTCACTCATCCTTTCACTTTTCCCTCTTTTCATTTTTTTCTCTCTCCCCCTCTCCCTTCCTTTCGGCCAGAGCAACCCAGGCCGATTTTCCTTTTTCCTTGGTAGTAGTGGTAGTAGTTAGTGGTGATTTTAGGCAAGTACATCTTGCCAATGATGAAGAACTCATATTTTTGCATTATTGTGGATTTCTTGCAATTTATTAGTCTAGATTGTGCTCTATGAACTCCTCTACATGTTTACTTCTTGGTTTTGATCTTTTAAAACTTGTTATTTTTTAAAACTAGTTAATCTATGTGTGAGAGCATATGATTTCAAGTGGCTTAGAACTTTACCTCTCTGGATTTGGACTGAAAATGAGGATTTCAAGAAGAAACTAGTTTTCAGACTTGGAGCTTTTTTCATGGCTGAAACTTGATGTTCTGAGATGAAGGATTTCCATGCGGCCTGCTTGGCATGCGGCATGGACTCCTCGCTCCAACTCAACATGCGACCATCTTGTTGGACGCATGACTGAATCTGCACATGCGTCCCTTGGCCAAATGCATGAAACTTGAACGAAAAAAAAAATCTTTAAGTTCTCGATTCCATGCGGCCCCGAGGAGCATGCGGCTCAAAGGAGCATGCGGCTGAGTCGTCCATGCGGCCCCGAGCTATGTGTTCCTTTTTTCAATGCATGACTCAGCGCAGTCTTGGCACAATTTTTTTCTGATTTTGTCTTTTCCTTCTCTGACATGCTTTATTGGCCAGTCATATCAGTCACTTCTCTAGCACGCTTTATTGGCCAGTCATATCAGTCACTTCCTGACCTTGTGTTTATTTTCTGTCACTCAACCCTTGTCCCGAGGAGTGCACCTTGCTATGATCCATGCGGCTAGTTTGTCCATGAGGTCAGCTTCTTGCATGCAGCATATTTCTTGCCTGCGGTCAGCTTATCTCATGCACCTCCAGCACTTGAAGTAGCAATATTTTCCTTTGTTATATGTTCTCTTATGGATTATTTACTCTTTGTGCTTGGCCCATTTAGTTAAATTCATATGATGCATGTTTTTTAAATTGCTTATAACCTAGATACGACACTTACCAAAGCGTGGAATTCCGGGAACATGGATTATAATGGCATTATCAAGCTAAGAACTCCCGGTACTAGACTTGTACTGAAAGAACCTGATCCCTGACTCCAGATACCTGACATGTATAGATAAACCTGATAGTGGCTCGGCGCAGCTCACTCCTGACATACTAGAATCTCTAAAACTAATATGCTTGTACTAATAAGATAATTTTTTGTGGTTGATTGCTTGTCCCTGTCCTGATTGTACTTGTCAAGCTTTGTCCAGTCTTCCTTCATGTCTAAGGCAGATTCCTGAGCACCACAGTCAGGAATCCTTGATAACTTGTCTAAGTTAATAAGTAGAATAATTATCTAGAAGCATCTAGAGAAATTTTTTTGGCTACATGCAATCCCGGTATCCCAGCGACACTTGATAGATTTAGAGCTCTCCGTCGAGAGGGGCACACTTCCAGCACACTATCGAGTGTTGCATCTACCAGTAAAATATTATACTTAAGTTTAACCTATTCTATGTATTCTTATGTCTGGATAATCCGGATAGTCTGCAGGACATGTGGCTGTATGAAATCTCAACTGCATTTGTTAGTAACTAGGATTGTGATAACACTATTTAGTTAATGGTAGCAAGCCGTAGGACGTGATTGGCCGTGATTGTATATTTTCTAGTCTTGTCTTGTCTCGGATTATCCAGCTACTAGTCCTGAACTGTACTCGTTACTGATTCCAGAACTGCTTAAACTATTTATTTATATATTGTTCTTATTTATATTTTCTTATGTTATTGAATGTTTTGTATGCTAGTTTTAGTTCCTAAGTTGTCTCCCTTGTGGTACTTGCTATTTTTGGGGTCTGACCCCACTGGTTTTGTATGGCCAGATTTTGGAGCAACACCGCAGGATCTCCCGTACTTTCTGCCTCCAGATGGTGAACACCAAGAGCACCCGAGGACTTGAGTGGGTTTCTTCTTCATCACCCACCGAGCACGTGTTTATCTCGTATTTTGGTACTTATCATTCTAACCTGCGGGCCTACATGTAAAGCATATTCTAGACTATAACTAGAGATGATCATGTAATATTATACTATGCTAGTTCTTCATTTTGGTAACTAGCTTTATGATCATCTATGTATGTATAGTTTGTGACGCCTTACTATTATATGTTTGGTGATTATACCTCTTATAACTTGTTGCTTGCTTGAGATTGAGATAACTAGGACTCTTGATCTAGGGATGACTGTTGGATTGTAGAGTAATGTAAACCCCCTGATTTTTTAAAATATTTAAATTTGGATTTTTCACAATTTTCTAAAATTTTCTGGGAATTTTCTGTAATTAAAAACAGGGTTTTAAATTATTAAATAATTTTTATTAGATAATAAATAGTATTAAAATATTATGGAAATAATATTTTTGGGTGTAAAATGAAAAACTAGGACTTAGGGCAATTTTTCTGGAATTTATCGGACCCCGGACCTATTTTTAAAACACATAAATCTATTTATTTAATTATTTATTTATTATTAAATAATTACTGATTTTATTATTATTATTATTGTTATTATTATTATTTTTATTCCGGCCCAGCCCAAAACCCATTACCCAGCCCGCGGCCCACGAACCCGGCCCAGCCCCTACCGGGTCGGGTCGGATCCGCCAGACCCGACCCGCCCGTGCCCGCAACCCGGCCCCCCCCTCTCTCTCCCCCACGACCTTCTCCCTCCCCGCGTTCTCCGGCGGCGCCCGCGTCCGGCGCTGCTCCGTCCGGCCACCTTGCCCACGACCCCCTCTCCCCTCCGCCTTCTCCGCCTAGCCAACCTCCGCCGGATACCCTATTTAAACCCCGCCGTGCAGCCCCCGCTCTCCTCCGTCAGCCACCCCGACCACGACCACCACGCCGCTCCGGCCTCGCCAAACCACCGCCGACTCGCCGCCGCCCGCAGCGCCGTCAGCCACCTCCTCCTTCCTCCCCTCCCCACCTCGACAGCACAGCAGCAGCGGCCGCAGCAGCGCCCCAGCCGCCTGCCGCACGCCGCCGCCTCCGCCCGAGCGCCGCGCCGCCCTCCGCCGCCGCATCTCCGGCCCCCTCCGCCTCGGCCCGGCTGCCCTCCGTCCAGCTCCGGCAAGGATCCCCGAACCCTAACCCTAACCCTAATTCTCGAATCCGACACGTGTCGTACACGTGTCGGACACGATTTCGACCCCGGCTTTCGGGCCCCGTTCAGGTGCGTGTATCTTCTTGCTCGTAGCTCTGTTTTTGATTCAGTAAATTGTGTTGCGAAGCCTGTATGACCCTCTCGGTGCCCGGACAAACCGTTCGGTGCATCACGTCATTTGGTGATCGCACACCGCGATCCAAAAATAAGAAAAACCAGACCCTGTTTCACCCCGGAACTGAGTACGTCCCGTCAAACGGGACGACTTGGTCACGTGCGGTCTTCACAGATTCGTGCGCGTCGTCGATACGGACGTGTGGGATTTCGCGAAAGCTGATTCGGGTGTGCGTGCACACCGGAATCAACGCGTATCCGCGGACATCGCCCCGTATCCGACTTTTCTGCAATTCACCCTAATTTTGTGTACACACGTCGGATCGAGACGAAACTTGCGCCATCGGACTCGTAGCAATACGCTGGTCCTGTGGGTCAAGTTTGGTTCGATTCTGAGAACGTTGACGAAATCGCGTGTCGTGGGCCCCACAGGCCCCGCTCGACGTGCGATTTTGTGATCGGCTCATCGGAATCCAATTCTGGAAGTTCTGTTGGGTTCGTATCATCGTTCCTGACCTGTTAACACTAAGTTTGGTGAATTTGGAGACCTTTGACCCTGACACATTTTTCGGTGCAAAGCGGGCCCACCTGTGGACCCCGTTCTGACCCAAAATTGCCATTTTTGCCCTTGTCTCCAAATTGGACTCAAGGACAGGCATTTTTAGCTGATTGATATTTTCTGGATCTGATGGTGATGTTTATTTCAGCAACCGGATTACCGCCTGCAAATCCAACTGAAGTCAGAGCTGCAATCAGAGCCGGAACCACAGGCAAGTGTACCTTGCCAAAACTTGCAGCTTTGCTACCTATTTCCTGGACTTAGTTATACATCAGTGGGCAAGTAAAGCTTGCCAATTCTCAGATATTTCTGGTTATAATATTTTACTTGATATCTTGTAGATTCATATGTAAACCTGTTCACTGCTCAACCCAGGACACCTGACACTATTCATGCGACGGAATTGTCTGAGATATACCTGGTGATTCCGTATAGGATACATATTCATGTCATTTACAGTTTACATGCGTAGATTCTATCCTGACTCATTGCATTAGTTCAAACTTGCGTAACTTGTACCTGATAGTTTCTGGAACTGTGACGTAAGATTACATGGGGTGGGGAGAGTATTATCATATCAAGGCTGAATATATTATAATATAAATACTGTTATCTGGCTGTGCCTTAGACTCTGATACAGAGCTTTGGTACCTTACTGGCCCTGTCGAGAAAATACTGCTATGGTTTCTTCGACACTGATCCTGTAGTAGTCTCAGCCTGAGTATGACTAAACTCTCACTTGCATATCACTTAGCTGGTTTACATATTTATCCTGCTGTTTAATTATCTGCTGCACTGCATTTATTTTGGCTTGTATTTTCTGTACCTTGCTGTCCCCTGAGGACCTGGATCCGGATTATGTCCCCAGGTACAGCTGAAGAGAACTACCCCGAGGTGTACGGTACATGAGCACTCCTTGGAGCAGAACCAGGAACCGAGGACGAGATAGTGGCAGAAGACTTCTCCTGAGTACCGTCTTCATTTGCTCCATATTTCTATTTTCTGTTGATTTAATTCCTGTCTATTTCCTTTAATGTAACAGACTGATTCTCGGATTGTTTTTCGAGACACTTATTTGATATTGCTTATTTATTTCTATTTGCAATATGTCTGGCAATTAATCTGTGTTTATTCTGTGGATGAGATTAGAAATACCTGAGACTTGTAATATTTTCCTGTTAGACTACAGCTTAAGCATGCCCTGATGGATCCATTAAATTGGGTTGTCCATCGGTGCGTGCTGCTGGCCATTGCCACGTGTCCAGTCCCTCGATATTTTGGGACTGGGGCGTGACATGGTTTTTGTGGTGGCCCATGCAGGTCAACGACTAAATTGTTCGGTTTCAACTTAGAGACCGAACAGGCCTGCAATAAAATAGGATAAGTTTTTAGGATCTCATCCACTTGCTTGCATCTTTCTTGATCTCTATATCGACTTCTAATAATTTACCTGCATCTTGCCTTGATTCCTGTGCGCCTCTTATTGTTTATTTTGGATGCAGGGAAATGGACCCACAAGAATGCAACGAGACTCCCGCCGGAACACCACAAGCTACAGGTGTCACCTATGACGACGAAGTGACCCCAGTCGGTGGAGTTCCATCAACTCAACAGAGCCAGCAGGCAGGTCAACCTACCTCCAGATTTCGGCGTGATGACATCCCACCTCCGCCGCAGTTCGTTCCACCAGCGCCCGTATTTCCACAAGGACAGCCGATTGACGGGCAACAGATATTCCAACTGATGTACTCGATGATGCAAGCCCAGCAACAAGTCCAACACGAGGCTCAGCGTCGTGAGGTTGAATTCTTGAGGAGCAGCATCGTAACTGCACTGGAGCAGGCCAACCTACCAGCTCGACGGCCATCGACGGGCTCCATCACTGACTTCCGCCAACTGAAGCCCCGTACCTTCTCAGGCAAGAAAGAGCCCACAGAAGTTCATGAGTGGCTCACCAACATTCGGCATCAACTTGAAGCAGCTAAGCTTCCACGGGAACGTTGGATGACTGCCGTCCGAATGCAATTGACGGACAATGCTCATCACTGGTGGCTATCCGAGGAGACACGACTCGGACCAGACCGAGTTACTTGGGAGGAGTTCTCCAGACTCTTCCAGGAGATGTACATTCCAGCCATCGCTCGATCAGAACTGCGGGACAAGTTTAATCGCCTCACTCAGAACTCCATGACGGTGGAAAAGTACAACGCAGAATTTATTCGTCTGAGCCGCTTCGCCCCCACCCTGATCCCGACTGAGGAAGAGAAGGCCGAGAAATTGTTCGACGGACTGAACATTGAGCTGCAGAAACTAATTGGGTCCGTCGCACCAACATCATACTCGAACGTCCTTGCTGTGGCTCGACGCATGGAGCACGTCACCAAGAGAGAGACCAGTCTGAAGCGGGCCTCCACATCCGCACCAACCAAAGCAGCACAAGAGGAGTCTGCAAAGCGTCAACAAATAAGCCCGCCACCAAGAGCAGCACCAAAAGCCTTCTACCTTCCTACTTGTTACCACTGCGGCAAGATAGGCCATGTCGAGAAGGAGTGTAGACGTAAACTCGGACTATGCTTAGGCTGCGGATCCAGACAGCATGCAGTAAGAGACTGCCCTGAGCGTAGAGAAGGAGCACCAAGGGCGAACCAGCAAACTCCACAAGCGCCTCGAGCAGCACCCTACCAGCAAGCTCAGCAGCAGCAGAGGAATCTATCTCAAGGACGAGGGCAAGCTTACGCGATGACTGTGCAGGACGCTGATGCGAGTAAGTGATTCGTAGTATCCGTTTTTAGTCTTGTTGTAGTTCATGCCTATTGGTTCGTGACCTCAGCCCTAACCTAGTAAATTGCAACTTGTTAATAACAACCTGGTTTTCATAAAAGTTGTAGATTTTCTCCTTTAACTAGATTTTCTCTGGAAAGTGTATAACTTTTATTTTTAGGGAAACGGTATTTCCCTAAGTATCTTGTGACGTGTTTCAAACCGTACTTGCAACCGTGTCATCTCTGTTGAACGGTTATTCTTTGATTGCGAGGACGCAATCCTCTTAAGGGGGGTAGATTGTAAATCCCCTGATTTTTCAAAATATTTAAATTTGGATTTTTCACAATTTTCTGAAATTTTGTGGGAATTTTCTGTAATTAAAAACAGGGTTTTAAATTATTAAATAATTTTTATTAGATAATAAATAGTATTAAAATATTATGAAAATAATATTTTTGGGTGTAAAATAAAAAACTAGGACTTAGGACAATTTTTCTGGAATTTATCGGGCCCCGGACCTATTTTTAAAACACCTAAATCTATTTATTTAATTATTTATTTATTTATTTATTATTAAATAATTACTGATTTTATTATTATTGTTATTATTCTGGCCCGGCCCAAAATCCATTACCCAGCCCGCGGCCCACGAACCCGGCCCAGCCCCTACCGGGTCGGGTTGGATCCGCCAGACCCGACCCGCCCGTGCCCGCAACCCGGCCCCCCCTCTCTCTCCCCATGACCTTCTCCCTCCCCGCGTTCTCCGGCGGCGCCCGCGTCCGGCGCCGCTCCGCCCGGCCACCTCGCCCACGACCCCCTCTCCCCTCCGCCTTCTCCGCCTAGCCAACCTCCGCCGGATCCCCTATTTAAACCCCGCCGTGCAGCCCCCGCTCTCCTCCGTCAGCCACCCCGACCACGACCACCACGCCGCTCCGGCCTCGCCAAACCACCGCCGACTCGCCGCCGCCCGCAGCGCCGTCAGCCACCTCCTCCTTCCTCCCCTCCCCACCTCGACAGCACAGCAGCAGCGGCCGCAGCAGCGCCCCAGCCGCCTGTCGCACGCCGCCGCCTCCGCCCGAGCGTCGCGCCGCCCTCCGCCGCCGCAGCCCCGGCCCCCTCCGCCTCGGCCCGGCTGCCCTCCGTCCAGCTCCGGCAAGGATCCCCGAACCCTAACCCTAACCCTAATTCTCGAATCCGACACGTGTCGGACACGTGTGGGACACGATTTTGACCCCGGTCAGTATTCCTGGACACGATTTCGACCCCGATTTCGATCCTAGTTTCCTATATCTTTCAGGGACACTATTCCTGGTCCTTCCGATCAGCTAGCTAGAGTTTTACCGGTAGCAGGACAATCACCAGCCGGTCAGTATCTCTTTGCGGTTCAGCCGCAATATTCTGAAGCAGAGTCCATGATGGCTCAAGATGTGGAACAGCAGGTCCCACCAGATCCACCAGTTGTACCTGCAATGGCAGTCCCTCCAGTACCACATAATGCAGAAGATGATACACAGGCCCTGATGGGGATCATCAGGCAGTTACTAGCGTCTCAAGAGCGAAGGGGTGACGCTCTCACCCAGTAAGTACAGGAGGCCGTAGAGAGAGGCGTACATCGTACCCCCAACTCAGCAAGCAACTTCAAGCGCCTCCAACCCTCGTATTTTTTTGGTACCGAAGATGCGATTGCATCAGATGCGTGGCTTCAGGACACTGACGCTATCCCGAGGCAGCAGGAGTGCCTGACAGAGAGCAAGTGTCAGTAGTTCGACTGCAGTTGCTAGACTTGACCCGAGACTGGTGGGCAGCATAGATAATTTCTCTGACAGTACCCGTCCCTTGGGCTGTTTTTAGCGAGAGGTTCCAAACTAGGTACTTTGACGCGGTGTCGCATTATGATCTTCAACAAAGGTTTAACAACTTGAAGCAGATGGACATGACTGTCGACGGCTATGCAGTAGAGTTCTGCAGACTAAGTCGGTTTGCTCCTACCTTGGTATCGACCGAATTGGATAGAGCTAGGAGGTTCCAGCAGTGACTTCACCTAGAGATCATATTGACAGTAGAACATCATCAGTTCCATACTTTCGATGCCGTATTGCGAGCAGCAAGGAGGCATGAGTATACCTCCCAAAGAATCGTTGAACTGGAGGAAGGAAGAGGACCCACACCTCAGGAGGTTCTCACTCCCAATCTTCAGCACCAGCCCCGGCAGTTAGGGCCTTAACCATTGGATCTCCGAGGAGGCCAGCATCAATAGCCTCGGTCCAGCAAACAGCACAAACTCGACCCCAACAGCAAATGACATCTTCTTTAGTAGGGTGTTCTCATTGTGGAAAACTTGGACACATATTTTCTGAGTGCCGCAAAGCATAAGGATTGTGTTTAGCCTGTGGAGCTCCAGGACAGAGTGAGATCTTATCCACATAGAGCCAGTTCATTATCGTCTTCCCCGGCTAGACCACAGTATAGGGTTCCAGTGCCGGCTCAGCAGAACCAGGGTCAGAGGTCTTTGCTGACCCAATCTCAAGTATAGCAGCAACAAAGGCCACAACAGTATGTGCAGGCCCAACCTCAAGTACAGGCTAGACAAGGAGGTCCGCAGCAGAGAGGACCAGCACCGAGAGGACGAGGTCAGGCGATGGCACTTACTGTGGAAGAGCAGTTAGCTTCTGGTGAGGTGATGGCATGTACCATTCTCGTCAACTCTCATACAACTTCAATATTGTTTGATTCAGGTGCATCACATTCTTTTATGTCTTTATTATTTGCGACACGAGTTGGTTTGAAACCCGAATCCTTATCAGTAAGACTCAATATACTTACCGGTAATGGTATCGTGGCAATCGATAGAGTTTATGCATCGTGTTGAGTCGTAGTGTGCGGACGAGAATTTTTTGCTAGATTGATAGAATTTTCTATAGGAGATTATGACGTCGTCTTAGACATGGATTGGTTAAGTGCTCGATACGCGACGATAGATTGCCATGCTGGCAAGGTTATCTTTCGTATTCTCCGAGAAGAAGAATTCTCATTTTCTAGAGGCGAGACAGAGTCATCACCAGCAACCTTGAGAATGGTAGTAGCAAAATAAGTACGATTCCCCAGAGTTGTAAGTGAATTCCCAGATGTATTTTCAGAAGAACTTTCAGGCATGCCACCAGAAAGAGAGATTGAGTTTACCATCGATCTACTTTCTGGGACAGCCCCAGTATCAGAGAGAGTCTACAGGATGGCGCTTTCAGAGTTAGAAGTCTTGTACTGAATGATTGAAGAATTGAGAACCAAGGGATTCATTTGTGCTAGTAGATCGTCTTGGGGAGCTCAGATGCTACTTGTGAAGAAGAAGGACGGCACGTCACGATTATGTGTTGATTATCGTACCCTCAATGCGGTAACCATCAAGAATAAGTATCCATTGCCTCGAATATATGACTTGTTCGACCAACTTAGTGGAGCGACCGTATTTTCAAAGATTGATTTCCAGACTCGATATCATCATATCAAAGTCAGAGAGAAAGATATACCCAAGACGGCTTTCAGATCAAGATATGGCCATTAGAAGTTTCTAGTGATGCCTTTTGGAGCAACCAATGCGCCAACAGTATTTATGGATCTCATGAATCATATTTTTATGCCTTACCTGGACAAATTCGTGATAGTGTTCATCGACGACATCTTGGTGTACAGTCGGAGTGAAGCAGAGCACGGGCAGCATCTTCGAGCAGTTCTTCAAATTCTCAGAGAGCATAAGTTATATACAAAGTTTAGCAAGTGCGAGTTCTGGCTTGATCGTATTTCCTACTTGGGCCATATCATTGCCATAGGTAGAGTGGAGGTAGATCCCAAGAAGATAGAAGACGTTGAGACATGGCCAGTACCCAGGACAGTTGCAGAAGTTCGTAGTTTCTTGGGATTAGCAAGATATTACCGACGAATTATGGTAGACTTTGCTAGAATTTTTGTACCCTTGACACAGCTAACACGGAAGGATGCGCGCTTTGATTGGACAGATGCATGTCAGACCTCTTTCGAGAAGCTTAAGCAGAAATTGGTCACGACACCTATTTTGACGCTTCTAGATGGGACATGTGGATTCACAGTATATTGTGATGCGTCAGGCAGGGGACTGGGATGCATTCTTATGCAGCATGACAAGGTTATAACTTATGCATCCCGACAACTTTGGGATCATGAAAGAAATTATCCGACGCACGACTTGGAGTTAGCAGCAATTGTTTTCGCACTCAAATTTTGGAGACATAACATATATGGAGATCGAGTAGAGATTTATACTGATCACAAGAGTTTGAAGTATGTCTTTACCTAGAATGATCTTAACATGAGACAAAGAAGATGGCTGGAGTTGATGACAAACTATGATCTTGACCTTCAGTATCATCCTGGGAAGGCCAATGTGGTAGCGGATGCCTTGAGCCGGAGAGAGGAGCTTATTTTATCATAGCGCATCAAAATTTTTTAGAAGAACTTCAAGAGATGGGTGTAGAAGTAGTATGCATTGCAGCATTGATGACAGGTCTCTAAGTTTAGTCCAGTATAGTAGAAAGAATCAAGGTAGCACGGTCAGCAGATGCCAAGCTTCAGCGACTCAGAGCAGAGTGTAAGGCAGGGCGTAGACCCGAACTTAGCATTCCCAGTGACGAAACTTTCCGTTTTGGAAATCGTCTTTGTGTGCCTAACGGAGACCTTCATCGTGAGATTATGTCGGAGGCCCATAGTTCGCAATATTCAGTGCATCCCAGAGGAACCAAGATGTATAGAGATATTCGTCAGCATTTCTGGTAGAATGGAATGAAGCACGAGATATCTCAGTTTGTTTCTCGATGTTTGATATGTCAACAAGTTAAAGTTGAGCATCAGAGACCAGCACGACTTCTTCAACCTTTACCAATTCCGGAGTGGAAGTGAGTGCATATTACTATGGATTTCGTGACAGGTCTACCTAGGTCCCCAGCTAACAGGGATGCTATTTGGGTAATAGTGGATCGACTCACGAAAGTTGCACGCTTTCTTTCTTTTAGGGTTGGTCAGTCCATAAAACAATTAGCCGAGATGTACATGAGACAGATTGTTAGACTACATGGGGTATCAGTTAGCATAGTTTCAGATAGAGATTCCAGATTTACTTTTCACTTTTGGCAAAGTCTTCAACAGAGCCTTGGCACCCGCCTGAAGTTCAGTACGACATATCACCCGTAGACAGATGGTCAGTCGGAGCGAACCATCTAGACTCTAGAAGATATGCTATGATCATGTACCCTTGACTTTGGTGGTTCGTGGGAGGATCATCTGCACTTGGTCGAGTTCTCCTATAATAACATTTATCAGGCCAGTATCCAGATGGCACCCTTCGTGGCACTATGGAAGGAAGTGCATATCCCCTGTAGCTTGGGATGATATTGGCAAAATACAATTGCTTGATCCCGAGATGATAGTCCAGACAGTTGAAGTAGTAAAGCAAGTCCGGAAGCATCTTCAAGTAGCACAAGATCGCTAGCGTTATTGGGCCGATTCGCATCGGCGATCTCTTGAGTTTTCTGTCAGTGACCATGTATTCCTTCGAATTTCTCTACCCGCGGAGTCATCAGATTTGGTGTACGGAGAAAGCTTAGTCCACGATACATAGGCTCGTTCGATATTCTTAAGCGAGTAGGAGATATTTTCTATCGTCTTGCTCTTCCGCCGTCGTTTCGTGATATACATAATATTTTTTATGTATCCTAGCTACGACGGTATATACCGGATACAAGCCATGTCCTAGACATTCAGAATTGGTTGTTGGTACCGGCCTTTCGTATGAGGAGATACCTGTATCCATTTTGGACCTGGGAGAGAAAATTCTCAAAAATTGGACTATTCGTTTAGTCCGAGTTGCTTGGGGGAATTACTCTCAGGGCGATTCAACTTGGGAGCGCGAGGATGATATCCAAGCTCGATATCCGTATTTGTTTGACTCGTGAGGTATACTTGTTCGTATTTTTTGTACCCTTGTCTTGTGCATGCTAACCTTGTTCTAGATAGTCCATAACTTGTGATTGGCACCCGTACCTTGGTGCTTGTTTTATTGCCTGATTCAGGTAGTCTCCTTGCTAGATCTTGTGCCTTATTAAAATTTTGAGGACAAAATTTTTATAAGGAGGTGAGAGTTATGAGACTCGTCTCACTATTGCGTATTTTTTATGTTCAAATCTGGTATATGTGTGTCACTACCACATTTTCTATGAAAGGGTATTTTAGTCATTTGGTAATTAATTAAATATTGTGCATGTTAAATTTTTATTTATTGTATTATTTATTTATTATTAGCATGTTAGATTTATTTTTGGACTTGTGTTAGTGGACCAATATTTAATTCTAGTTAGAATTGAGCCCAATAATTAGAAGCCCAATTATTAGGAGGATAATTAATTATGTTAAACCCATTAGACTAGAAGCTTCCCTCCTTAATTAATTTCTTCATGAGAGGCCCCAATGGGTATTTTAGACTTTGAATAGTAGCTTGAGGGAGGGGGCAAGTGAGGCCTATATAAAGGGGATGAAAACTTTTTCTCTCTTCATTTTTTATTCCAAATCTAGATCTAGAAAATTTCTTCAACCAAATCTCTACCAAATTTTTACCCAATTATTTCTCAAATCACCATTGGAGGCTATTAGAGCATGGATCTACAAGAAGGAAGCATAGATCTACAAGGAGGAAGCGTGGATCTACAAAGAGGAGCCAGGATCTACAAGTTGAAGGCCAATTTTACCAATTTTGGAGGTTTTATTGGGAATCCATCTCCCAATAGGTACAATTCAGTTTTTTTTCTTAATTTAGGTTCTAAATCTGAGATTTAACCATGAAAAATTAACCCATATGCATAGGCTACCCATAGGATTTGGTTTTGTGTTCATATGAGGCCTATTGAGAAAGTTATGGTGCTTTTTGTGTCAATTTTGGGAGAATTCCGAGATTCACATTTGTTGTGTGTGTCAATTGGTCCTATAGATCAATTTGACATGTGCTTGTGTGTTTGGGGCTAGTGTCGTATCCACAATTGGGTACGTGTAGGTCGTATCCCATCAATTTGGTGATACGTGTTGATTTGGGAGATTTTTTCTCCAATACGGGACTTTGAGCATGTCACATTTTGACACGGACACGTAGATTTATATTTGACTCTTCGTATTGTTCATAAATAATATATATGACTTGTTCGTGTCCTTCGGGGTACGTTTGGATGTGTGGTGGACTCGTGTCGGATGCGTATCTTAGATCTAGTGGGATACGGGGTGATACGGTCCATGTATGTGCAATTTAATTGTAGATCTAATTCTTTTGTGTTCTTATTTCATGGAGAAATATAATTATATATATATATATATATATATATATATATATATATATATATATATATATATATATATATAATATTGTGTATATATATATTTATGTAATATTGTATCTTAGATATATGCATCTATGTATATATACTATATGTGTATATTATTATGTAGCTATTTTTTTACATGTAGATATATATTTATAAGTGGTAGTATATGTATATATAATATAGTAGATATATTTATATGTGGTTATATATATAGTTATATTATATATTATTATGTATTTATATAGTGTATGATTTTATATACGTATACATATATGTGTTGTTATATATGTATATATTACTATGCTATTGTCATATGTATTTAATATGTACATATATATGTAGAGGTGTATGTATGTTATATATATGTTATTTGTCATAGTGTTATATATTATAGTTATATGTATTTTTGTATCTATTTATGGGTGTTATATATATATATATATATATATATATATATATATATATATATATATATATATATATATATGTTTTGTATATATAAACATAAGAGAGAGATAGGAGAACAGGAGTTTCAGCAACAGCAGCCAGAGACAGTTGCAGAAAACTGTCGCTGAAACAACAGCAGTATCAGCAGTGTATCAGGAGTTTTAGTGACAGTTTTAGCGACAGTTGCAGAAAACTGTCACTAAAACAGCAGTGTATCAATATCAACAGCAGCTTCAGCGACAGTAGGCAGAATCTTCAGCGACAGTTTGGCAGTTATATATATATATATATATATATATATATATATATATATATATATATATATATATATATATATATATATATATATATATGGTAATTAATATATACATATATATGTTCCTAATTTTCTAATTGTGCTTTAGTATACTATATGTATAATATATTTAGTTGTAGCATATAATATTATTGGAATAGTTAGTATATTTTAGTTATCTATTGTTATGAGTATCTTTAGTTTTATATATTATAGGTATGTATGTATGTACGTATATATGTATTAGTATTTAGTGTGTAGTTGATAGTTAGTATTTATTCTATTTAGTACATACTAGAAGTTATATTGGATTGATATATGTATACATATAGTTATTGATGAATAGTTAGTATATATATATGAAAATTTTGGCATTACCTTGAGATACCAAGGTATGAGTAGTAGGTATTGGCATAGTAATATGATAGTTATAAACTAATTATGGGTTGGTATTAAGGTGACTAAAATAAGGTATATAGTATTGTATAAATACTAAATACATGGTAGTTTATAGTTATAGTTGGATAGTTAATATATATATACTAGAGTGACATTACCTTGAGATACCAAGGTAAATGCCAAGGTATTAAGGATACCCAAGGTATTGGGTTTGGGTATCAAGATAGAGGTTTAGTATTGCGATACCAAGTTGGTTCGAAACCAAGGTATCCATGTAGCATTGGTAATTAGGATTTTATATATATAATATTGTTTGATATGTACATATGTGTTATATTTATCCCTTGTTTGCGTATCCTGAGATACGGTATCTTAGTATCCTAAGATGTAGCTTGTATGGCCTAGATTCATAGTGTGTGAGCCCAATATCTTTGAGTTAGACTCATGCAACCTAGAAATGGGTAGTTGACCATAGTTTGACTATAGTTGACCATAGTTGACCTAGTTTGGCTTTTGACTTAGAATTGACTTGTTGACATAGAAGTTGACTAGTTTAACTTCTTTTCTTTCCAGAACCTTGTATTAATGCAATATTCCATATATAGGTTTGTGTGACACCAGTTCGGACAGTTTGACATTTATTGCTCTGGACCACAGACGAGTACATTTCTTTGATAGTTTTTAATTTATAATATTGTATATATGCATGTTCTAGAATTGTATACATTGATTTCGATACAGTAATTTTACGGACTGGTACTATATGGATCTCGTCATGAGATGTTATCCCCTATCGTGTTCAGCGGGTACTCATATACATTGTATCTCATCGTGTATACTGGGTATTGATGTTACTTCGTGTTCACACACTGCTCGTGTTCAGTGTGTTTATTCGTGTACACCCATTGCTCGTATTCGGTGGTTATGATATTCGTGTATACCCACTGCTCGTGATAGTGGTTATATTTTCGTGTTCGTAGCGTGTCGTGATTGGATCCATCGGTATTAGTTAGGGGTGGGAGAGTAGAAGTTGATTATGTGATCAAAGCCATTGTTACAAATCTTGTACATTCTGATTACATATTTTACTTGTAATCCGCCTTACCTGATCATGTTAACCCAACTTGATCAAATAATGAACTCGTATTCTAAGGCACATTAGATAGTTTAGATTCCAGTTTACTTCATAATATTATGATATTCATATTGTTGATCTATATATTCTCGTATATTACCTGTATATATCTTGTTTATCATTCATATGTTTAGTGATCTTGTATTTCATTTCTATATCTGTTTATATGCTCGATTATGTTATTGGAACTGCTTTCAGAGGTATGTACTTCGCTCCATTCCTGACTGGAAAATATTTTTCAGAGGATTCGAGAGATTGGTGTCCGACATACTTTGGACTTTGACTTATAGATGGTGCAGACTTGGACCCACTAGTTCTTGAGTGACTATCGGGAGTTTTAGCCGGATTCACTAGGTAGCATAATTAGTTCTCTTTGGCATTTTTGGTACTGGATTTATTTCCGGCTTCTATTTGAGTTATTGATTTTTGTTTCTATTGTTGATGATTTATATTTTTTTTGATGTATAGTTAGACTTCCTTCATATCTTCTCGTGCTTTAGATTGTGATTGAGTTTTGTGTGAACTATTGTTGGCAAACTTTATATTATGTGAGATTTTAGATAGTATAGTAGACCAAGACAGCATTCTACCGCCGATGCTGCGGCGTAGGCTGGGCATTATTTTCGACTTGCATCCCTATACCGGGTGCGGGTCGTGATACCATTTTAGTGGTGGCCCATAAAGGTCAGGCTTCGCAAGTTATGCGATGTCGTGGTAGTGCGACGACTTTGTTGTACTACTACGAGCCTGCGATAGGATATAGGATGTAGGATATAAGATATTAGGATGAGAGGATACTCAATCACAAATTTCTTGAGAGATTCCTGGGACGACCCTTGAGAATCTTATTATAATTTTTAATTCAAAATATTTTTCCTTGTTTTCGTCGGCTCTTACTTGTTGTTGTTGAATTTGATTCTTTGTGATCGATTGTTGAATTTGGTGTTCATTATTGAGTTTGATTTTATATCGAGAGAAATTTTACGGACTAAATTACGGTATCATCTGATGATATATGGGGACAGTAAGGAAGGCGAAACGTCTGCTTTGGTTATGGAGCATAGAGTTTATCGTAGCCATATTAGCTGGAGTAGCGAAAACGTAGGGACCTGACTTCGGATGTACATATCTTAGTTATGAAATTTAGAATTTCTCGCAGCTATACTAGTTGGCACAGCGAGGATTCTAGACGACATGATTATAGAGGTGCATACCTAAGTTATGGGATATATCGTTTATCGCAGCTATGCTTACTGGCGTGACGAGGATTCTAAGTGTCATAATTTCGGACAGACGTGTATGATTATCAGATTGTATCTTAAATGGTTCTTAAAGTATCATCTCAATACTTATTCATTTATGCTATTATAAGACTTTGTTCCATCATTCTTTAGCTTAGCAGTTGGGATACCTTCAGTTCTTTAGTCCAATTCTTTATAGAGCTTCTTTCCATTAGAGTCCTTGTTAGTGTTATAATTGGTGAATTATATTAGGTCTGTCTTGAGTATCAGTATTGACTATTGAGAGTGTGACTTGTGAGTCTGTAAGTGGTTCTTGGTTAGGCATGTGAGCAATAGGCATAAATTTAGGGATAACCCATAGCGTAGTACTTTGTAGCAATAGTTCTATGATAGATGTCATTATAGATAGTATGGGTACTAATGGTAGAGAGAAGAGTAGAGAGTATCAGTAGTGGTTCCATGAGTTAGTATCAGTATCAGCATGCCAGTTCTGGATTATCATGAATTCATGTAGTTGAGTGAGCCATGTAAACATTTAAGTATCAAGGAAATTGTGTTGAAAAACAATAGAGCATGATATTCAATTTGGTGGTTGATACTTGTGTGTGTCAAGAGTAGAGAAATATATATGCATAAAGGATATTAGTAAGCATGCCATAGTAGAATGGTACCTATAAGTATATAGGAAAGTATGAGGGAATAATAATACATTGTGCTAAAGTAGTAGGACTTGTGTTAAGGTATAGTAGAGCATTGATAGGAGTGCACCAGTATATGACTAGTGATGGGTATATCACCTGATATTGATACTAGTGATGTGTTGAAAGCAATAGGTGGAAGAGTGTCTAGAAATTGTGTGCAGAATGCACAGTAGGTGGTAAGTGTCAGTGTGAAAGTGCATGAGTATCAGAAAGTGGAAGATTGAGTATTAATATTATGTCATGGGTTGAGAAATATCAAGATTGGTCATGGAAGAAATGTATCACTGATTTGTGTATCCGTCTGTAAAAGGTTTGAGGAGAAATATATATACATCAATAGAGATATAGAACCATATGTCCGCCTTTGGGAGTGAAGTGAAACATGTGAATTATAGAAGTTAGTAACTAGTGCAAGTAATCATGAGTTCTAGTGAGTGTGATAAGGTGATCTAATAAGGAAGCTAGTGTCCTAGAACATTAAGGGTATATATTATATAGTTTTGAAGCTAGTGTTACTATATCAAAAGTGTTAGTATTTCTATATCAGGGATTAGCTGAGTAATGTGCTAGTAACAGTAAGTACATTGGATTGGTGTATCAGTTAATATGGATAGAAAGATAATTGGGAGTAATAGTACAAGTGATCCAAGCAGTAGAGGAGGGAGACAATATATATATATATATATATATATATATATATATATATATATATATATGTAAGAATAGTACCTTGCTAAATTTGATTATAGAGGTCGTATGTATCAGAGAATAGTCCGAGGGGTATAAGGATACCAGTGAGATGTCATGGTGTTGTAATGACTAGAAGATAATTGTGTATTTATTGTGTATAGATGAGAACCTTAGGATGATTAACAAATGTTAGAGGATGAGTTGTACCAAGTATCAAATAAAAAGATATACCCTAGTAACAAGAGCCGAAGTACCTCACGTATTATGAAAGTTTAGGTACAAGCATAATAGAGGAGAGACATGAGTAACTTGGTATATGGATATCATCAAAATGCATATGAGAGCTGATGCCTTGTGTAGACAGTAACAAGATTTAAGTAAGGCATCCTATAGGGAGTGCTAAGTTGGACGAGGGTATGCTAATAAAACACATGATTGAAAAGGTATACAAGTGTTCCTTGCAAGAGAATGATTGAAAATTTTTGGTAATTGAAATAGATAAAGAAGGTAGTATCTTAGCAGTATTTTGTATAGTATCCTAGGTGGCAAGTGCCAGTGAATTAAGCATGTCCATGACCTAGAACTATAGTATATCATTAGTATTTGGTAACCCTCAGTATTAAGAATGTTTTGACTAGGTTGATGATTAGTGAATGCTTAGTGTGATGGAATAGGCCACAGGTGGCATAACAGGTTATCCCGTACCAGTAGAGGAAGACACCTCAGCAGGACAGAGACTGAACTTCATAATAGTTAGAGACTATATCCAAGTATGTAAAATGATATGATTGTATGTTATAGGATATATACATATTTTAGACTGTGATTGATGGGGTTTGACCATAATAAGATTTGTATGAATAGGATATGACTGACCTAAGAGAGAGGGGTGAGAGTTTTAATTTCGAGGACGAAATTCTTCTAAGGGGGGTAGATTTGTCACTACCACATTTTCTAGGAAAGGGTATTTTAGTCATTTGGTAATTAATTAAATATTGTGCTTGTTAAATTTTTATTTATTATATTATTTATTTATTATTAACATGTTAGATTTATTTTTGGACTTGTGTTAGTGGACCAACATTTAATTCTAGTTAGAATTGAGCCCAATAATTAGAAGCCCAATTATTAGGAGGATGATTAATTATGTTAAACCCATTAGACTAGAAGCTTTCCTCCTTAATTAATTTCTTCATGAGAGGCCACAAGGGATATTTTAGACTTTACATAGTAGCTTGAGGGAGGGGGCAAGTGAGGCCTATATAAAGGGGATGAAAACTTTCCCTCTCTTCATTTTTCATTCTAAATCTAGATCTAGAAAATTCCCTCAACCAAATTTCTACCAAATTTTTACCCAATTATTTCTCAAATTACCATTGGAGGCTATTAGAGCATGGATCTACAAGAAGAAAGCATAGATCTACAAGGAGAAGGCATGGATCTACAAAGAGGAGCAATGATCTACAAGTTGAAGGCCAATTTTACCAATTTTGGAGGTTTTATTGGGAATCCATCTCTCAATAGGTACAATTTAATTTTTTTCCTTAATTTAGGTTCTAAATATGAGATTTAACCATGGAAAATTAACCCATATGCATAGGCTAGCCATAGGATTTGGTTTTGTGTTCATAGGAGGCCTATTAAGAAAGTTATGGTGCTTTTTGTGTCAATTTTGGGAGAATTTCGAGACTGACATTTGTTGTGTGTGTCAATTGGTCCTATAGATCAATTTAACATATACTTGTGTGTTTGGGGCTAGTGTCGTATCCACAATTGGGTACGTGTAGGTCGTATCCCATCAATTTGGTGATACGTGTTGATTTGGGAGAGTTTCCCTCCAACACGGGACTTTGAGCATGTCACATTTTGACACGGACACGTAGATTTATATTTGACTCTTCGTATTGTTCATAAATAATATATATGACTTGTTCGTGTCCTTCGGGGTACGTTTGGATGTGTGGTGGACTCGTGTCGCATGCGTATCCTAGATCTAGTGGGATACGGGGTGATACGGTCCATGTATGTGCAATTTAATTGTAGATCTAATTCTTTTGTGTTCTTATTTTATGGAAAAATATAATTATATATATGCATATATATATAATATTGTGTATATATATATTTATGTAATATTGTGTCTTAGATCTATGCATCTATGTATATATACTATATGTGTATATTATTATGTAGCTATTTTTTTACATGTAGATATATATTTATAAGTGGTAGTATATGTATATATAATATAGTAGATATATTTATATGTGGTTATATATATAGTTATATTATATATTGTTATGTATTTATATAGTGTATGATTTTATATACGTATACATATATGTGTTGTTATATATGTATATATTACTATGCTATTGTCATATGTATTTAATATGTACATATATATGTGGAGGTGTATGTATGTTATATATATGTTATTTGTCATAGTGTTATATATTATAGTTATATGTATTTTTGTATCTATTTATGGGTGTTATATATATATATATATATATATATATATATATAGGTTATATTTATATATGTTTTGTATATATAAACATAAGAGAGAGAGAGGAGAACAGGAGTTTCAGCAACAGCAGCCAGCGACAGTTGCAGAAAACTGTCGCTGAAACAACAGCAGTATCAGCAGCGTATCAGGAGTTTTAGTGACAGTTGCAGAAACCTGTCACTAAAACAGCAGTGTATCAATATCAACAGCAGCTTCAGCGACAGTGGGCAGAATCTTCAGCGACAGTTTGGCAGTTATATATATATATATATATATGATAATATATATATATATATGATAATTAATATATACGTATATATGTTCCTAATTTTCTAATTGTGCTTTAGTATACTATATGTATAATATATTTAGTTGTAGCATATAATATTATTGGAATAGTTAGTATATTTTAGTTATCTATTGTTATGGGTATCTTTAGTTATATATATTATAGGTATGTATGTATGTACGTATATATGTATTAGTATTTAGTGTGTAGTTGGTAGTTAGTATTTATTCTATTTAGTACATACTAGAAGTTATATTGGATTGATATATGTATACATATAGTTATTGATGAATAGTTAGTATATATATATATATATATATATATATGAAGATTTTGGCATTACCTTAAGATACCAAGGTAAGTATCAAGAGATACCAAGGTATGAGTATTAGGTATTGGCATAGTAATAGGATAGTTATAAACTAATTATGGGTTGGTATTAAGGTGACTAAAATAAGGTATATAGTATTGTATAAATACTAAATATATGGTAGTTTATAGTTATAGTTGGATAGTTAATATATATATACTAGAGTGACATTACCTTGAGATACCAAGGTAAATGCCAAGGTATTCAGGATACCCAAGGTATTGGATTTGGGTATCAAAATAGAGGTTTAGTATTGCGATACCAAGTTGGTTCGAAACCAAGGTATCCATGTAGCATTGGTAATTAGGATTTTATATATATAATATTGTTTGATATGTACATATGTGTTATATGTATCCCTTGTTTGCGTATCCTGAGATACGGTATCTTAGTATCCTAAGATGTAGCTTGTATGGCCTAGATTTATAGTGTGTGAGCCCAATATCTTTGAGTTAGACTCATGCAACATAGAAATGGGTAGTTGACCATAGTTTGACTATAGTTGACCATAGTTGACTTAGAGTTGACATAGTTTGACTTTTGACTTAGAATTGACTTGTTGATCTAGAAGTTGACTAGTTTAACTTCTTTTCTTTCCAGAACCTTGTATTAATGCAATATTTCATATATAGGTCTGTGTGACACAAGTTCGGACAGTTTGACATTTATTGCTCTGGACCACAGGCGAGTATATTTCTCTGATAGTTTTTAATTCATAATATTATATATATGCATGTTCTAGAATTGTATACATTGATTTTGACACAGTAATTTTACGGACTGGTACTATATGGATCCCGTCATGAGATGTTATCCCTTACCGTGTTCAGCGGGAACTCATGTACATTGTATCTCATCGTGTATACTGGGTATTGATGTTACTTCGTGTTCACACACTGCTCGTGTTCAGTGTGCTTATTCGTGTACACCCACCGCTCGTGTTCGGTGGTTATGATATTCGTGTACACCCACTGCTCGTGACAGTGGTTATATTTTCGTGTTCGTAGCGTATCGTGATTGGATCCATCGGTATTAGTTGGGGGTGGGAGAATAGGAGTTGATTATGTGATCAAAGCTATTGTTACAAATTATGTACATTCTGATTACATACTTTACTTGTAATCCGCCTTACCTGATCATGTTCACCCAACCCGATCACATAATGAACTCGTATTCTAAGGCACATTAGATAGTTTAGATTGCAGTTTACTTCATCATATTGTGATATTCATATTATTGATCTATATATTCTCGTACATTACCTGTATATATCTTGTTTATCATTCATATGTTTAGTGATCTTGTATTTAATTTCTATATCTGTTTATATGCTCGATTATGTTATTGGAACTGCTTTCAGAGGTATGTACTTCGCTCCATTCCTGACTGGAAAATATTTTTCAGAGGATCCGAGAGATTGGTGTCCGACATACTTTGGACTTTGACTTATAGATGGTGCAGACTTGGACCCACTAGTTCTTGAGTGACTACCGAAAGTTTTAGCCGGATTCACTAGGTAGCATAATTAGTTCTCTTTGGCATTTTTGGTACCAGATTTGTTTCCGGCTTCTATTTGAGTTATTGATTTTTGTTTCTATTGTTGATGATTTATATTTTTTTTGATGTATAGTTAGACTTCCTTCATATCTTCTCGTGCTTTAGATTGTGATTGAGTTTTGTGTGAACTATTGTTGGCAAACTTTATATTATTGTGAGATTTTAGATAGTATAGTAGACCAAGACAGCGTTCTACCGCCGATGTTGCGGCGTAGGCTGGTCGTTGTTTCCGACTTGCATCCCTATACCGGGTGCGGGTCGTGACAATGTATGCTATTGCTTTATATTGCTTCCCGTATATTTTTTGTATTTGCTAGCTACTATCATGTAATTTCTAGATTTCTGAATAGTTTTAACCATCCATGTTATATAACCCCTTTCTTTCTCTCTCTTCCTCATCCTTTCACTTTTTCCTCTTTTCATTTTCTTCTTTCTCTCCCCCTCTCCCTTCCTTTCGGCCAGAGCAACCCAGGCCAGTTTTTCTTTTTCCTTGGTAGTAGTGGTAGTAGTTAGTGGTGATTTTAGGCAAGTACATCTTGCCAAAGATGAAGAACTCACACTTTTAAATTATTATGGATTTATTGTATTTTATTAGTCTAGATTGTGCTCGATGAACTCCTCTACATGATTACTTCTTGGTTTTGATCTCTTAAAACTTGTTGTTTTTTAAAACTAGTTGTTCTATGTGAGAGAGCATCTAATTTCAAGTGGTTTAGAACTTCTACTTCTCTAGATTTGGGCTGAAAACAAGAATTTTAGGGAGAAACTAGTTTTCAGACTTGGAGCTTTTTTCATGGCTGAAACTTGCTGTTCTGGGACTAAGGAGTTCCATGCGGCCTGCTTGGCATGCGGCATGGACTCCTCGCTCCAACTCAACATGCGACCATCTTGTTGGACGCATAACTGAATCTGCATATGTGCTCCTTGGCAAAATGCATGAAACTTGAACGAAAAAAATCTCTAAGTTCCCGATTCCATGCGGCCCCAAGGAGCATGCGGCCAGAGGAGCATGCGGTCGAGTCGTACATGCGGCCCCGAGCTATGTGTCCCCTTTTCCAATGCATGATTCAGCGCCGCCTTGGCACAATTTTCTTTGATTTTGTCTTTTCCTTCTCTGACATGCTTTATTGACTAGTCACATCGGTCACTTCTCTGATACGCTTTATTGGCCAGTCACATCAGTCACTTCCTGACCTTGTATTTATTTTCTGTCACTCAACCCTTGTCCCGAGGAGTGGACCTTGCTATGATCCATGCGGCCGGTTTGTCCATACGGCCTGCTTCTTGTATGCGACATGTTTCTTGCCTGCGGTCAGCTTATCTCATGTACCTCCAGCACTTGCAGTAGCAATATTTTCCTTTTTTATATGTTCTCTTATGGATTATTTACTCTTTGTGCTTGGCCCATTTAGTTAAATTCATATGATGCACGTTTTCTCTAAATTGCTTATAACCTGGATGCGACACTTACCAGAGCATGGAATTTTCGGAACATGGATTGTAATGGCACTATCAAGCTAAGAACTTTCGGTACTAGACTTGTACTGAATGAAACTGATCCCTGACTCCAGATACCTGACATATACGGATAAACCTGATAGCGGCTCGGCGTAGCTTATTCTTGACATGTTAGAATCTCCAAAACTGATATGCTTGTACTAATAAGATAATTTTCGTGGTTGATTGCTTTTTCCTGTTCTGATTGTACTTGTCAAGCTTTGTCCAGTCTTTCATCATATCTAAGGCAGATTCCTGAGCAGCATTGTCAGGAATCCTTGATAACTTGTCTAAGTTAATAACTAGAACAATTATCTAGAAGCATCTAGAGATATTTTTTTTGCTACATGCAATCCTGGTATCCTGACGACACCTGATAGATTTGGAGCTCTCCGTCGAGAGGAGAACACTTCCAGCACACCGTCTAGTGTTGCATCTACCAGTAAAATATTATACTTAAGTTTAACCTATGTTATGTATTCTTACGTTTGGATAACCCAGATAGTCTGCAGGGCATGTGGCTGTATGAAATCTCAACTGCATTTGTTAGTAACCAGGATTGTAATAACCCTAGTTAGTTAATGGTAGCAAGCTGTAGGACGTGATTGGCCGTGATTGCATATTTTTTAGTCTTGTCTTGTCTCGGATTATCCAGCTACTAGTCCTGAACTGTACTCGTTACTGATTCCAGAACTGCTTAAACTATTTATTTACATATTGCTCTTATTTATATTTTCTTATGCTATTGAATATTTTGCATGCTGATTTTAGTTCCTAAGTTGGCTCCCTTGTGGTACTTGCTATTTTGGGGGTCTGACCCTACTGGTTTTGTATGGTCAAATTTTGGAGCAACATCGCAGGATCTCCCGTACTTTCCGCCTCAAGATGATGAACACCAGGAGCACCCGAGGACTTGAGTGAGTTTCTTCTTCATCACCCACCTGATCTTGTACTTATACTTTTGAGGCATTTAGCCACCGAGCACGTGTTTAGCTCGTATTTTGGTACTTGCCATTCTAGCCTGCGGGCCTACATGTAAAGCATATTCTAGACTATAGCTACAGATGATTATGTAATATTGCACTCTGCTAGTTCTTCGTTTTGGTAACTAGCTTCATGATCATCTATGTATGTATAGTTTGGGACGCCTTACTATTATATGTTTGGTGATTATACCTCTTATAACTTGTTGCTTGCTTGAGATTGAGACAACTAGGACTCTAGATCCAGGGATGACTGTTAGATTGTAGAGTAAACCCTCACATATCTAGACAGCCGTGACCGTATCTCGGGGTATAGAGTACTCTGGTATACGTAGTTGGCTTTGTCCGCCCTCGCTCTTTAGTATTCTCGTTCTGGGGCATGACACTTTGGCTTGAGAATTTTCTAGTCGGATGAAGGATAGGTGTGTTATTGGTTTAAATTGTGAAGTTGGCTGTCTTGAAGGATACTAGATTATATACTATTAGATGATCGAACGATAACGTTGAAGTTTCGAATGACTTAGCTATGCGAATGTTGATCATGGCATGAATGGTTATTAGATGAACTCAGCGTGATGGATGTTAAAATTCTTAACGATTGATCATTGACTAGGTGTAACAGGATTGATGGTTGGAAGAAAAGTGAGTCAAATATAAACTTCGATGGAATAAGTAACAGTGAAGTATTCGGTGGTTTCGAGATTGTTCAGACTTATAGTTCGATGTTAAAGTAGACTGGGTGATACAAGTGAATCAGACGTGCGTGTCGAGGACGAGTTTGTCTAGAATTTGAAGCGAGTCATTTTTACCAAAAGACACCCAATACTATGGTTTTTTAACTGCTTTAAGAGTATTTTGGTTATTATGCTGAAAATAACAAAAATACCCTTATAATAGCTATATTTTAAGAGTATTGGGGGGAATTTTGTACCCAAAAATTTCTATAAATAGGATAAAATTCTTTCAAATTTTTCACAACAAATTTTCTTTTTTCTCTTGCGATATTAGGTGAAGAGGCTACTTGTTGTCATGGAAAATGATTAACCACAACACCAACCGCAAGATCAACAACCTCAACCCACACCTCAACCTCAGGGGGTACAAGGGCTCAACTTGAAAGAAGATTAGAATTTTGACAGCATTTTAGTGAACTTTACAATGACCATGATACGAAAAGAAGAATCTTGCATGGAGTTCTTATTGAATGCATGCATTGTTGGAAAATGACTCCAATGAAAATCTAACTGTGGCACATGAAATCTACTTAGGCATCTAAACAAGTGTGCATCTTCTTGAAAAATGTATCAATTTTTAATATGTATTATTATTGTTAGACATGTATATTTAAATTATGTGACTTATGTTTGAGTTGTTTCTTCCAACCTCTCAACAAGATTCCTTTGTGGTATTACAAAAAAAGTTTGAAGAGAAGCGGAAAACAAAAACTTAAACCTAAGTTGTATATTTTTTTTAATGCGACTTGTGTTTTAGTTTCAGTTTTCAACCTCTCTACAAACTTTCTTTGGACGATTAAAAAAAAATTGAAGCGAGATTGAAAAGCTGAAACACAAACATAAGTTATATGAATTATGTAATAAAAATATTATATATAAAATTAATAATAAAATATTGATGTTATTTTAAAATACTAGCGTAAAATTTCTCTATAGTTAAGTTTTTTTTTTTTGAAAATTTCTCAGTTTTTTAAATGAGAAATTTTGACTTACCTCCCACTTTTTTTATCATATTTAAGGGTGCATCCCACATTGTTTCTATAGTGTACATGTTCTTCCACTTTTGATGGAATTCGTCCAAAAGTAACGGTCAACACATTTGATCAAAAAAATTGGACGAAAATACCCTCCCCCGCCCTCTCTCCCCACCACGGTCGCCGCCGTCAACCTCCCTCCCCGCCACCGACCGTGCTCCCCCCTTCCCACCACCGACCGTGTTCTCCCTCCCCGCCATAGCCCCCACTCCCCCTCCCCGCTCCCCGTGCGCTCACCACCGCCGCTCAGCGCGCTCGTCGTCGCACTACGTGCTCGCTGTCGCTCGTCTCGTCGCTGCGACGACGACTGCTGCTGTGGCGCTGCTGCGGGAGAGGGAGCGGTGGCGGGAGGAGGGCGAGGGTGGAGAAGGGGGGGCGGCGGCGGTGGCTGGGAGGGGGGGGGAGCGGGGACGGGGGGCGGGCGACGGTGGCGGGGAGGAGGGGGTAGGAGGGAAGAGGAAGAAGAAAATGGGGAGGGCATTTTCGTCAAAAAAAATTGGTCAAATGGGTTGACTGTTACTTTTGGACGAATTTCGTCAAAATAGGGAGGACATGTACATTATGAAAATAATGTAGGGTGCACCCTTAAATATGGTAAAAAAAGTGGGGGAGGGGTAAGTCAAAATTTTTCTTTTTAAATTAATAAAACTTATCTTAATTCTTTCCTTAAAATTTGTTTTCTTTCTTTTTAAACCAGCCCGGGCCAACCCGGGCCCAACCCTGAACTTGGCCGGACCCAGTCCGATCAGGTTCTCCCCCCTCCCCCTAACCGAGTCCGGTTCTAGGCTGGGTTCGGCCTATCAGACTTGCGGTCCAGACCGACCCGACCCGTTTCTTCTCCAGTCTAAGCCCGCCCCGTCCAAGCTCGATCAAACATAGTCAACACTGGGGCTAAGCCGGCCCGACCTGACCCGACCCGACCCGACCCGATTAACACCTTGAGATTATCTTTGTGTAATTTTTTTTGTTGGAAAGGATTATGTAATTGTAGTGATTTTGCAAAGCCTTTTTTATTCAGTAGTAATCTCGTTCTTCTGGTAATTTTGAAAATGCTCTTCGAAATACTCGAATAATGTTAAATGGTTTCTGGAGGCATCTTCGCTCCGCGAACCCGATTACAATTTTTCTCTTAATTTCTGTTTGACTTTACCTTAAATTTTGTAATAAGCGGACACTCATCTTGAAAAATAGTTCCCTTATTTGATTCTCAATATGCGACAGCATCGGTCTCCCCTCGCCGAATGTTTAATATTTTCGGATCTGCATGCCATATGCAGGGGCGGATGCAGGAATTTAAAAGGAGGAGGGGGAGAGGGCAAGCTCAAATGTAAAGAAAGTTCAAAATTTTGTTAAATAAAATTTGTTATATCAAAATTTTGTTATTTCTCCGCCATATCTTCTCTCTGTGTATCGAATTATCAATAAATAAAATTTATGAAGGAAAAAATAAAATCTGATATAAATATATATATAGAAATTATAAATTATAAATTTTGGAGGTGACCAAATATAAAGTTGATGAAAAAAATTAAAAAAAAATATTTAACTTGGAAATAAAATTCGGTGTAGACAACTGCTTCCAGTCGTTCCCACGTAGGTCTAACCCTGGCCATAATCTTTGTGACAACTAGAGTGAAGAGGTCCATGGTAGAAAACGAACATTATTGGATTGAATAATACTATGCCGATTAATATATGTTAGACGATTAATATATGCCGTCTAAGTCAGCTGGAAACGCACACAAAACGATACAAAATCTTAAAGAATCATAAACACTACACAGAACACACAGAGTCCAAAATGCTTCCACCGCCACCAAAGTTCTGATGCTTCCACCGCCACCAAAGTGTCACTGATCCACCATGTCATCTGCATGTTGTATTGCTCCTCTTCTTCCTCCTCTCCTCCTCCTCCTCCAGTTGATCTCCTCCACTACTCTCGCCGCAGAAACTATCACTCATCTTCCTGGCTTCCATGGGCGGCTTCCTTTCCATCTGGAGACCGGGTACGCATGAATGTAACTCTTCGTTTATTATTAATTTGCCACCATAATTTTCAAATTAAATTTTCTTTATTTATTAAAATGTATTAATGTTCTCATCACTCGCATAAAGAAGGTAGAAGATCGATTTTATGGACCGAGAACCTAGACCACGTATCAATTTATTATTATTATTATTAGGGAAAATTTTGCTAAAATATTTTCAATAAAAATATTATATTTTTAAAATTTAAAATCAGAACATTAAAATATTATTTCTAAGGACGTTTTATGATTTTTGTTAACTTTTCGTTAACGAAAAAAAAATAAAAATTATACGAAAATACCTTTTGGAAGGGTGTTTTCACTGTACGCCCTTCCTAGGACGTTTTTCCCCTCCCTCTCTCTCTCTCTCTCTCTCTCTCTCTCTCCTCTCCGCTCTCCTCCTCTCCCGTTCCTCTCTCTCTCTCTCTCTCTGTCTCTCTCTCTCTCTCCTCCTCTCCTCTCTCTCTCCTCTCTTCTCCTCTCCTCTCTCCTTTCCTCTCCTCTCTTCTCCTCTCTCTGTCCTCTCTCTCTCCTCTCTCTCACTCTCTTCTCTTTCACTCTCTCTCCTCTCTCTCACTCACACTCTTCACTCTCGTTGGAAAAGTAGCATCAATACTAATATGTTATCATTTTCAAACAGTTTAAAAACTGTTCGCATTCCACGAATTTAGTTTTTTTCTATTTAGTTTAGTTTTGGATTTTGATTTTTTTATTTAGTTTAACATCCAAAATAAAATATGTTATCATTGAACCAAAAAAAAAAAAATACCGTACGAATATTACGTCTGCTGTCGATCAGACTTCGAACGGCCATAACTATTTGTTTTCAAATCGTTTTTCGTCACACAATAGGTCGATTTGTATGTTTTCGACGAGAGTAACACAATTCGTTTAGAGAGAATTTTCATCCGAAATAAGACGTACATATTACAGACAAAAATATAAAATATAAAACTTTAAAGTATCATAACTTTTGACTGAGAGATCGAAACAAGACCCAGTTTGTGCCAAAATGATCGTATATAAAAGTACTTCGGGATAAACCGTTTCACCGTTTGACGAACTTTCCAAATTTTTAGAATCGCAAAAAAACGATGTTTCGACCTCCAAATTTTAATTTTGGTAGTTTTTTTTTTAACAAAATATTTATTGTACCAATAATAAATTTACTGTTAATAAAATCTTGGGATATTTTAAATAACAGAATACTTTAACAAATTTTAAGGATAAAAATTTGGAATATTTTAAAATTTTGATACATATCGACAACTGAGTTAATTTATTTTAATTTTTTGTTAATTTTGAAATTTCGATACAGTAAATTTTCTGTTAATTTATTTTAATTTTATTTCGTTAAAATATATTTTCTTAAATAAAACAGAAAATTAACAAAATAAATTGGCCCCCCACCAATTAACAAAATAAATTAACAGAAAAAAAGAAACTAATTGAAAAAAATTAAACTAAATTGAAAAAACTAATGGAAAAAACTAATAAAACAAATCAAATAAAACCAAACCAACTAAACCAAACGACCCAACTGAACCCGTGGGGCCCACAGGCCAATTTTCGCCAACACTGTTGGCTGAAATTGCCCCCCCCAATTTTCTGTATATATATATATATATATATATATATATTTTACTTTGCCTAGGAGAGGGAGAGGGGAGGGGAGGGGAGAGAGAGAGAGAGAGAGAGGAAAGGAGAGGAGAGGGGAGGGGAGGGGATGGGGGAGAGAGAAAGAGAGGAGAGGAGAGGAGGGGAGCGGGAAAGAGAGGAGAAGAGAGAGAGAGAGGGGGGGGAGCGGAAGAGGAGGAGAGTGGAGAGGAGAGAGGACAGGGGAGAGAGAGGGAAAACGCCCCTAGGAAGGACGTTTTTCCTAGGAAAAACGTCCTTCCAAAGGGCGTTTTCCTGTGTATAATATTTTTTTTTCCATTAACGGAGAGTTAACGAAAAGAATAAAACGCCCTTAGAAAGGGCGTTTTGATGCTCTGATTGTAAATTTTTAAAATATAATACTTTTATTGGAAATATTTCATATTTTAATGCTCTCAGCGAAATTTTTCGTTATTATTATTATTATTATTTTTTCTGAATCCGCTTGAAAATATCAATTAGTATCAAACAATCCGAACCTAAATATGATACTATATTAAAGTCACTGTTGCCCCCAAAACTCTAGATGTAACTCTTAAGCGTAGGTGATGATTAATATAGCTCATCCTAACTACCACAGCAACATTCAATCTTTTCTGTGATATTTTATTAAGGGTCTGTTGGCAATTATAGGGGTAGCCGTTATGAGGTGTTTTTAGAGTACCGGTTATGAGCGGTTACGAGGGGTCTGATTTTGTGTGGTTTTAAGTAACGGCTTTTAAACTAGTCCAATGCATGCTTGGTAATTCATTAACGAGCGCTTTTGAGAGTTTTTTACACGAATAAAATTACCTATATATCCATATATAAATATAATAATAGAAACATATGAAATAATAGAAACGGCTGGATGAAAATAGGAGAAAGATTTTAACAACTTACCGGAGAAAGTAGCTTATAGTTTGGAACAAGTAGAAGAGAAACACAGATAAAAAAGAAAAATATATATGGTAAGGTATTAGTAGTTATAATTATATTTTTTTTATGAGGATATAAATGTAATAAAATAATAAAACCGTTCAAAACCGTGCCGACCAAAACCAGTGCCTCAAAAAAATTAACAAGCAGAGGTTAAACGATCAGTTCAAAAACATCCCAAAACCGATGAAAACACTGTTACCCAGCATACCCTAATTCTACTGGAGAAACAAAAACAAACTTAACAGTAGAACCAGTCCTTCGGATTAGTTGCTCTTTTAGTTGGGTTTTCTATGAGTTGTTCTGGATATTAAACAAAATAGAGTTCTGATGTGGCTGATACAGAACCGTGCTACTTTGTTAAATAAAATGTTATCTTTGATATAATAACTCCCACATATCAAAATAATCCAAACAATAATCAACGTTAGCAAATTTTTTTTTTCCCAAATGAAGAGGTTACTTTTGAAAGTTTTTCACAGATATTTTTGTTATAGAAATTTTTGTACAGAAATATAGATATTTTTTTTTACGAAATTTGGCTCAAAAGAAATAAACTTGGTAACATTATTTTCTAAGAAATATTCCGCTAGAAGGCCGCCAGATAGTTTGGCCGAATTCATACATATTTAGTTTCTTTAATTAATTAATAGTGTTTGTAGTGTAATGATAGCATCACTTAATTTTGGAATAAAAGGTTGTGGGTTCGATTCACATAGGGCATATTTTAATTTTGATTTTTGTTGTTGACAAAATTGGACGTCTTCATATTCATTTTTTGTAAGATGGTGTCAACAACTAATGCAAAGATTTTAGCAATTGGGGTTATGGATTTTCAGTTCGGGGGGGGGGGGGGGGGGTAGTATGGGATCTGTAGTAGGCGAGAAAATAACACGTTTGATTGGTTAGTTGTAAACTATATATATTTTTGACAAGTAATGCAAATATTTTAGTTTTTTGACAATACACGAGTCTGGAAATATAGGAACACGAGTCTGGCAAATTGGGCCTGCCTTCATATATGTTAAGGGTGCATCTAATGCCACCACATATATAACATAAAGGGAAGAAATATAGGAACACGACCAATAGGAGGAAGAATCCAAGTGCGCCATAGACAGGAATACGACCAATAAGAAGAAGCCAAGTGCGGCATAGGCTGGAATGCAACTGTAATGAAGATAGGACCAATTTTGTCAAACAAATAAAAAAACTACAAAATTAAAATTTGAACCCTACATGAATCAAATGGTGGAGCCTCTTCCCACCTGGACAGTGACTGCAGCATTTCAAGTTTTCAACCCGATCCAGCCATGGCTGAATGCAAGAATTGAAGACAGAACTGGAATTTATGAAGAGGGAGAAGAAGAAGATGTAGAAGAATGTAAACTAGGGATTTTGTATTGATTTGGGAATGAAAAATGACATTATACAAGAAAGACAATTCTGAATGAGAAGAGGGAAATGAAACATACATTCTCCTATTATATCTGCTATTTCTACTAGCTGCATAACTGACTTCCTTGCTGCCCAAGCTACTAGTCCTTGCTGACCCAGCTACTAACTTCACTCTGTTAGCTGACTGCTCTGATACTGTCTGATACTGGAGCTGGGACTGAAGGTTTAGGCTCTTCACTAGCTGATACTAGTACCGCTCTTACTAGTTAAGCCTGTCCATCTCTTAAAATGACCTTGTCACAAAGTCAAAATTAGGAAAATCTCTGAGGAATTGCTCATATGGTACCCAGGTGGCAGTATCCATGATGCCTTCTTTCCACTGCACTAAAGGTCAACTGCTGCTTTGTCTCTCCTTTGAACTAATCTCCTCTCCAAAATCCAATCTAACTTGAGCAACATTTCCTCAATATAACTAGGTGTCTCTTCTTGAACAGCAACCCTGGCCCCAACTAGTTTTTTAAGTTGTGATACATGAAGCATTGGATGTATCTATGCAGTACTAGGTAAATCCAGTTTATATGCAACAGCTCCTACCCTAGCCAGTACTTGGTATGGCCCATAATACTTGGGTGATAATTTCTGTGGCCTTCTATTGGCAACTGAAGAATGTCTGTAGGGTTGTTATCTCAGGTAGACCCAATCTCCTACCTCAAAACTCCCTCTCAGTTCTATGCAAGTCTGCAAACCTTTTCATTCTATCTATCCTGTGCCACTAGGAGATTGTCTTTGAGTAGTTGTAGGGCATTATCCCTTAAAGAAAATTGTTTCAGCTACTTCCTTGTCTTTGCAAGGTCTAGGACATAGGTAAGTAAGTTTGGGGGAGCTCTTCCATACACATCTTCAAATGGAGTAGTTTTAGTGGAAGAGTGCCAATTAGTATTGAACAAATACTCTGCCCAAGCTAAAAAGCTAAATATTTACTCCACTGCTTAGGCCTATGATCACAAATACCCTTTTATGCATCTATTAGTGACTTCTGTTTGTCCGTCTGTTTGGGGGTAGTAGGATGTGCTATACTTGAGCTCTGTCCCCTGCAACTTAAAAAGTTCTTTCCAGAATTGACTTGTGAAGATAGGATCTCTATCTGATACAATGGTCCTAAGTATGCCATGCAGTTTACGGACTCCCTCCATAAAAAAATGAGCCACTGTGGATGCTCTATAAGGCTGTGGATGCTGTATAAGGGCGTGTCAAGGAGAATAAGCTTATATACTTGGTTAGTCTATCTACTACCACTAAGATAGTGGTTTTGTGATGATTTATAGGCAGTCCTTCAATAAAATTCATAGAAATGTCTTCCCATACTTGTTCATGAATAGGCAGAGATTGGAGAAGACTTGCAGGTGATGTATTTTTTTCCTTTATTTCTTTGGCAAATGTCACAATTCATGACATGATTCTGTACATCTCTTTTCATGCCCTTCCAGTAACACACCTTCTTGAGTCTTTGTAATGTCTTACCGGACCCTGAATGCCCTCCACTTACTGCATTATAGTGTTCCTTGAGCATAGTAGACACAAATGCAGACTTAGGATCCACCAATAACCTATGTTTATAATATAACAGTCCATTTTTCAAGCTGTATTTGTTACTATCTAACTGTCTAGCTCCTTCCATTCAGCAGCTAATTTGGACTGGTAATAGGATGAACTGGCCATTTGAGTTTGAAACTGTTGCAACCAATCAGCTGTGACCACAGTAAAAGCATGTAAATTGGCCTCTCCCCTCTTAAACAGGCTATATGTTGCCTTATTTTCCTTCCCTTTCTTGTATTCCACCCGGTAATGATACCCATATAGCTTCATAACCCATTTATACTGAGCATCTGAATAAACCTTCTGTTCTAGCATGTTCTTCAAAGATTTATGATCAGTTCTAATAAAAAAATATCCTTCCCCATAAGTATTGGCTCCACTTTTTCCTTGCTAATAAAATAGCATCTCCTTCTCATAAGTAGACAGAACCATAGTCTTTCCCTTCAAAGCATGACTTAGAAAAGCAATAGGTCTGCCTTCTTGCATTAGCACTGCCCCAATACCATCCCCTGAAACATAACATTCAAGCACACATTTTTTTTTGAAAATCTGTCATCCCTTGGACAGGTGGCTAGGTGAGCGCCAATTTTAAATTGTCAAATGCTTCCTGTGATTTCTCAGGCCACTGTAAAGAGTTTTTCAAAAAGATCTGTCAAGGGTCCAAAAATTAAACCATATCCCTTGATGAATCTTCTATAATATTCAGTCAATCCAAGGAATCTTCTTAATTCCTTAATAGTCTTAGGTATTGGCCACTGACTGACAGATCAAATCTTGTCTGTATCTACTTCAAACCCTCTGTCAGAGATCACATAACCCAAATACCCCACTTGGTGTTGAAAGAAATAACACTTCTCTTAATCTTTAAATGATGATCTTCCAATCTCTGCAGTACCCTTTCCAGATGGTCATAGTGGGCTTCTTGCTGTGTACTGTACACAAGTATGTCATTAAAGAAGACCAAAACAAAATTTCTGAGATACTCTTTAAAAATGGCGTTCATTATTGCTTGAAATGTAGATGGTGCATTGGTGAGGCCAAAGGTCATAACTAGGAATAGTGTCCCTCATGAGTCCTAAATGCAGTCTTGTGCACATCCTCCTCAGCCATCCTGACTTGATGATAACTTGCTCTTAGGTCTAGCTTAAAGAAGTACTTAGCTCCTCCCAATTCATCAAATAATTCATCTATGAAGGGAATAGAGAACTTATCTTTAATAGTGTTTTGATTCAAGGTCCTGGAGTCTATGCACATCCTCCAGCTTCCATGTTATTTTTTAACCAAGATAACCGGTGAAGAATAAGAGCTGTTACTAGGCCTAATAACCCCAGTACTCAACATCTTTTGCACTTGCTTTTCAATTTTATTTTATAACATATGGGTGTCTATAAGGTCTACTGCATACTGGTAGTGCCCCTGGAATTAGGGGTATCCTTTGGTCATAATTTTTCTTTGGTGGTAGTCCACTGAGTTCTTCAAAGAGGGGTTCATACTTCTTAATAAGTTGAGTGACCACATGGTTTTCTTCTTCCTTATTTATTGTCATGGTGGATATTTAAGGAATACATCTGTATCACAAATATTTGGGGCTTTTGTCTTATGTCCTTACTAATAGGTTCAGTCAAAGAGTTCTTGTAGGGTTGTACTCCTCTGGCTAATGGACTATCCCCTGGTATTCATATCTCATGGTTAATATTTGAAAGTTCCAAACAATATCACCCAGAGTACTCAACCAGTTGTCTCCCAAGACTATTAGGCAGCATGTTATAGGCAATTGCACTAGATCAACAATAATTTTCATTCCTTGACAGACTATGACCACCTCCTTACATATTTCCTGGCTTTGTAACTTTTTCCCATTGGCTACCATTACTTCAAAGTTTTTCTTATCAGATAAAGCCTTTCACTGAACTGGCTATTCACAAAACTATGTGTACAACCTGAATCCACCTGTATTATGATAGGTTTATTATGTAAAGTTCCTCTCAACTTTATTATAGACTAATGTGAGGCTCCAGACAAGGAGACAAGGCCTGTAGTGAAATTGCAAATGACTTCGGCAGGGACTCCATGGTTGAACCTTCAGACTCTTCCCTTTCTTCAGAAAACTCTGTATCTTCTGTGTTGGAGGTCAGCATATAATTTTTTTCTCCTTGCACCTATGTCCTTTGTACCACTTCTCATAACAAAGGAAACACAAGCCAAGGTTCTTTCTCCTATCAATTTCACTAGGGGATATAGATGGTGCCTTTTGAATTATTGTGCCTTGTGACCCTCCTGTAACTTGTGTAGGATATTGTTTGAGTAGCCATAGTACTGGCAGCACCAGAAACACTAGAATATCTCATTTGGAACTGATTAGCCTTGGAAGATTCCTGATAACCAATAATTTGGCTTCATGCAACCTGGCTAGCTGCATTATTGCTGGTAAGAAAACTATACAGGCTATCTGTAGTTCATAGTAGTTTGCAGTATCGGCTGATACTGATCCGATACGGCCGATACCGATACGGTTTGGTATGTTCCAATCAGATACCGACCGATACCCGGTACTGACCGATACTGACATTGAGGATCTCTTTTCTAGTCAATTTGATAAAGAAAATTGAAAGAAAAATGTCAATCAGTAAGGGCGTAAAAAACGTAGTAAGGTTTAAAAGCATGTAAAAGAAGAAAACTTGTCTATCGCATGTAAACCAATTGAAGGGTGACTACTATTTTATTCAATTTCAAAATTGCTAAGAAACAACACTGTAAATACTTAAAAATATGCCTAAGTGTATAAAATATACTTTCTGAAATGTTAATAATTATTTGTTTTCCTATACCAAAAAATTCAATAATCCTATAGTGCCGATACCTCCGATCCCAATACTCATAGGAATGGTTCGATACTGATTCCAATACCCTCCAATATACTGACTAATTAAGCAAGATTCATTAATTACATGTACTCTCTTAGATAGTTTCTGGAATTGAGAATTATACTCTTTTGCAATCCCTTCATGTTTCAGTAATTTGAGTTCTATGACTTGATTTGTAAACTAAGAAGGTCCAAATTCCATTATAATGGGTTGGCAAAAAATTTCCCAACTCATAACCCCTCCCTTGACTTTCATTAGCCAATCAAACCAATAGTCAGTTGTGCCTTTCATTTGCACTGAGCATACTCTAACCCTATCCTATTCAAGAACACTGTAACAGTTGAAGTAATGGTTTACCCTCAACAACCATTCTTCCACATCTGTATCACCATTATTATCTGGTACCTTAAGCCTCAGAGTAGGCAGTCCCCATCTTTGCCCTTGAGATTGTGGCGTAGACATTCCATAAGGATGTCCTAGGTGTACTGGAGTGGATATTGTAGTAGGTGAATATTGTCCAGTTGGTGGATATGATGTCTGGCCAAATTGAGATAAGTAGAGGAATTTCCAGGGAAATTGTTCCTATAAGGCTGCTGCTTAGGGTTTGATGTCGGGGTTTGGGAATTAGGGTCATGTACTTGAGGATTTGATGCAAAATTGGGCAAATTTAAAGGAGCTATGGGTGATGGCAAATTGTTTGTGATAGCAGCATACTGTGGAAACTCGAATTCCCTCCTCGACCTAACCAATTTTTCCATTAATCGATCAAATCTATCATTGAGTTGGTGAAATTTACCTTCTAATGACTGCATTCTTTGGTCATCAACAGGAATTTGGCGATCGGTTGGAGACTCCTGAGTCCTGCCGAGATCCATGGCTGCTCGAGCTCGGCTCCTCACTAACTCGGAGCACTGGCTCTAAAGGCACTGATACCAAATTGGTGGAGCCTCTTCCCAACTAGACAATGACTGCAGCATTTCGTCCAAATCCAGCCATTGGCTTAATGCAAGAATTGAAGACAGAGCTGGAATTTATGAAGAGGAAGAAGAAGAAGAAGAAGATGATGTAGAGGAATGTAAACTAGGGATTTTGTATTGATTTGGGAATGAAAAATGACATTGTACAAGAAAGACAATTCTGAATTGAGAAGAGGGAAATGAAACATACATACATACATTCATTCATACATTCTCCTACTACTCTCCGCTATTTATACTAGCTGCCTAACTGACTTCCTTGCTGCCCAAGCTACTAACTTCACTCTGTTAGCTGACTGCTCTGATACTGCAGCCGGGACTGAAGGTTTAGGCTCTTCATTGGCTGATACTAGTACCACTCTCACTGGTTAAGCCTGTATCATCAAACACACAACCTTCTGTTCCAAAGTCAAATGATGCTACCATTACACTACAAACTCTTGGAAATATTTGAATGAATATTTTCAATGGTTGTGTTATTGGAAAATGTGTTTCCAATTTCCAACGGTTGTGTCTATTGGAATAGGTGTGTCCATTTTCAAATAGTGTCTTTTTACATTTTTTCTCTTCATCCCTTATATAATGCATAGTCCTTTCAAGTTTGACATTCATTCGTACATTCAAGCATTAAGTCCAAGAGAGAGAGAGACTACCTACATTGCTTCGTCAGTTCCTGCAGTGTGAAGTGCTGCTACCGGAGGAGGAGTACCATTGTATCTTGGGAGATTAACGCCATTAAACCGTAAGCACCTGTACGGGACGGATATTGCCTTAAGGACATTGAACCAAGTTCAAGCCTCGGTTAGATCGTTTATTGACATTTCATTTTCAGTCTATAAAATTACATAGTTTAGAAATAATTTTACTAACACAAACATTATTAGTTATTTGAAGAAAACTAAATATGTATGAATTCCGCCAGATTGTGCCAGACCACCTGAACACCTGGGGGAATATTTCTTAGAAATTAAGTTTACCAAACTTATTTCTTTTCAGCCAGATTTTCAAAATTCTGTTATTCTGTAAAAAGATTTCTGTTTTTTATTATTATAATATATGGGGTTTTTTATTTTTTTATTCTTTGAAGATACGTGACTGTGGAGGAGGACGTGGAGCTGTTTTATTATTTCATTCACTCAGAAGGGAGCCCAGGAGAGGACCCTCTCTTTCTCTGGCTCAATGGAGGTCCTGGTTGTGCCGGCTTGAGTGGCCTTCTCTTCGATACGATACCGGTCAGTCGCTAGACTAATTACTCCACTTTCTCTGTAACTCTTTTTTCTTTTATCACCGAGAATTGTTCAGTCGCGAAAACCACCTCTTTATTTATTTATTGTAGGTAAGACTGCTTGCATCCCAACCCTCATCTGGCACTAGGACACCCATAATACCAGTTATGAATTTACATGTTATCGGAAACAAGTTTGAGTTGTACCAAATGTATGACAAAATGTCCTCTAAACCTTCACCATCAGACATCAGTAGTAAACTCCAAATTACATCTATCAAGAAAGCAAATTGAGCTAAGTAGTCGGTGTCAGTGTCATTCGTTAGTCATTCCCACCTAGTTACCTGCTACTAATAAATTGTTATGAAATTGTAACATCGTTGTCATTGTCGCCATCATCATTATCATAATTATATGTGATCAACTTGGAAAGAAGACGTGCATGAACATTTTATGTTGGGACATTTCATATACGGACATCATTTCGACCCCACCCTATAATCTGTGGATGACTTCTGATAGCAAGTGGTCAACCCTAACATTAGGATCACATGCTACAGATTCTTGGGATATATGTTGAGAATTACAACTTCCAACAATGTCCTCAGTTTGCCCGAGTAATTGGCACAAAATTGACTTACCAAACACAAATTTGGTTCCTCTGGTCGAACCACAATGATTCTTTGAAAATATATTGAGAACAGAACCATTTTTTACCGAACCATAGTTTTATACTAAAATTAATTTGTTGATCATTTTGACCGGACACCGGTATCGGTCCGTAGATGTGGAATCTGATCCAGGTATAGAAATTTCATGGGTTCAGGTTCTGAAATTGAACCCTACATATTTATGTTTTGGATCATGTTTGTGGTTCTCTACATAGAGGCCATATCCAACCACCTTTAGTTTGTGCTAAGCTGGATTCTCTACAAAGTGATCATTTCAGATCCATAAACCTTGAGCAACAAATCTAGAAGGTTGCTCTATAGATTTCCTCGGAAGGTTACCATGAAAGAAGACATTCTTCATGTGAGATTTAATATAAGCTGTTGAAAGGGTGAAGAGGACTTCAATAGAATTAGGACAAACTGTTGAAATTAGTTGATTATTTTATTGATTGACTCATTGGCATTATATAGCCTTACAGTCATTAATACAATGATCTCAATCATTATGACAATAATCTCATAATGGAATATCCTGTGACATATTCTGGCATCCCAAATATGTCCTCAGGATATTCCCATGTGCTTATACTATACTTAAATATGACACTCAACATACCATATCAACACTCCCCCTCAAGATGGGTGAAAGATATTCACTAAGCCCATCTTGTCACATCCTCTAATCATGCTCACTGAGGCGAGTCCCTTGGTTAGTCCATCTGCTACTTGATCCCTGGTTGGAACATGGCCAAGCTCCAGTAATCCACTATCCAACTTCTCTTTGATGAAGAATCTATCAATCTCGATGTGTTTGGTCCTGTCATGCTGTACTGGATTGTTGGCGATACTAATAGCTGACTGATTGTCACACCACAGCTTCATCTTGGCTCCTTGATCCAGCTTCAGCTCCACCAGCATATTCTTCAACCATAGCAGCTCTGCAACTCCCAAGGCCATAGCTCTGTACTCTGCTTCAGCTGTCGATCTGGCCACCACAGACTGCTTCTTACTCCTCCAGGAGACCAAGTTACCTCCTACAAATATGCAATATCCCGAGGTAGACCTCCTGTCATCAGCACAACTAGCCCAGTCAGAATCACAGTTGCCCTCGATGCTCACGTGATTGTTCTTCTTGAATATTAGTCCCTTCCCGGGAGCACCTTTCAAGTACCTCAGAATCTGGTACACTGCATCCATATGACCCTTCCGTGGGTCATGCATGTAGCGGCTCACCACACTTACTGCAAAGCAGATATCAGGACGTGTGTGGCTCAAATAGATCAACTTGCCAACCAGTCTCTGGTATCTGTCCCGATCAACTGGTTCTCCAGCCTCAGCATCAATCTTGAACCTCTGATCTATTGGTGTCGCTGCAGGTTTGCACCCCAACATCCCAGTTTTTGTGAGAAGGTCCAGTGTATACTTCCTTTGAGAGAGAACAATTCCCTCTGCTTCTCGAGCAATCTCAATCCCAAGGAAGTACCGAAGAAGGCCGAGATCCTTCACTTCGAATTCCTTGCCAAGCTTTCCTTTGAGTTGGGCGATCTCCTGCTCATCATCTCCTGTGATAATCATATCGTCCACATACACCGCAAGCATGGTGATGTGGCCTCCACTCCGACGGAAGAACACAGTATGATCAGCATTGATCTGCTGATATCCCATCCCTATCATCGCCCTTCTGAATCTGTCAAACCACGCTCGAGGAGACTGCTTCAGTCCATAGAGGGACTTCTTCAACCTGTAGACCTTGTCCACTGTCTGATTGGTACCAAATCCTGGTGGTATCTCCATGTACACCTCCTCCACTAGATCTCCGTGAAGAAACGCATTCTTCACATCCAGTTGGTGTAGCTTCCATCCACCATTCGCTGCCAGAGAAATCAGAGTCCTGACAGTGCTCATCTTTGCAACTGGTGCAAAGGTCTCGTCATAGTCGATGCCGTACGTCTGACTGTATCCTTTGGCTACTAGTCGAGCTTTGTAGCGCTCAACCTGTCCATCTGGGTTCTGCTTCACGGTAAAGACCCACTTGCATCCAACTGCTCTCTTCCCCTCTGGCAGTCTCACAAGCTCCCAAGTGTGGTTCTTCTCCAGAGCTCCCAACTCCTCGTGCATTGCCGCTTTCCACTTTGGATCGTTCTTGGCAACCTGCCAATTGTTAGGTACAGTAATACTATCCAAAGATGCTATAAATGCTCCATGAGAAGAAGGGATATGGTCATAAGAAACAAACTGAGCAATATCCCAACCATATCTGTTTAGAGGATTTCCTGCATTGCTGCGAGTGGTCCTCCGTACAGATAGTGGTGTGGGAGGAGTAGAAGTAGGAGGAATGATATCTTGTGAAGGAGGGGGTATCACCTGAAGGGGGTTGGTGTCGGTGCCTCAGGAGTTGGGACGAATGCAGGCAAGGGACTTGGCACTGGCACTGTCGGTACTGGTCCTGCAGTTTGCTTCTCTCTCCTGCTGTAGGTAAGTAACTCTCCCTGAGCCGTAGGCCTAACACCTTCACCTTCTTGTCCCTTGAGGAGGCTATCTCAGCCATGATCCAGGAGGAGACACGCATCAGGCTGCAAGCCGGGGTAGGTGGTCCCCCCGAAGCAAAGTCAGCACTAGCGATCACCAGCTCAGGTAACACAGGATCTAAGGAAGAGCTCTGGCAGCATAACCGACAGTGCTACAACTGTGGGGAGATGGGTCATCATCGGTATGCTTGTACCAAACCACCTAGGGAGGGAGATTCAGGTGGTGGACGAGGACCGTTCGGCGGACGAGGATATAATGGAGGACGTGGTCGTGGTCGAGGGGGTAGACGAGGCGGCCGAGGAGGTTAACGGGCGAACCTCCTGAATCTCCCTCCCTAGGTGGTTTGGTACAAGCATACCGATGATGACCCATCTCCCCATAGTTGTAGCACTGCCGGTTATGCTGCCAGAGCTCTCCCTTAGATCCTGTGTTACCTGAGCTGGTGATCGCTAGTGCTGACTTTGCTTCGGGGGAACCACCTGTCCCGGCTTGCAGCCTGATGCGTGTCTCCTCCTGGATCAATATCCCAACCATATATGTTTGGAGGATTTCCTGCATTGCTACGAGTGGTCCTCCGTACAGATAGTGGTGTGGGAGGAGTAGAAGTAGGAGGAATGATATCTTGTGAATGAGGGGGTATCACCTGAAGGGGGGTTGGTGTCGGTGCCTCAGGAGTTGGGACGAATGCAGGCAAGGGACTTGGCACTGGCACTGTCGGTACTGGTCGTGCAGTTTGCTTCTCTCTCCTGCTGTAGGTAAGTAACTCTCCCTGAGCCGTAGGCCTAACACCTTCACCTTCTTGTCCCTTCTCCGTGCCTCCATGCCAAACTTCTAAATCGGTTACCACCAAGTTCTCCATCTCCCCCTCTCGCCTAATACTGGCAGTATTAGGCGTGTTGTGTGAAGTTCCGGCCTGGCGGTAGTATGGCTCATGCTCCCGAAAGTGGACATCCATACTGACAAACTTCTTCTTCTCTACTGGACTCCAGCACACATACCCCTTCTGGGTCGCCGAGTAGCCTACGAAGATGCATTTGACCGCTCTAGGGTCAAGTTTTTCAACTGATGGCCTGTTGTCCTTCACAAAACACACACACCCAAACACTTTCAGTGGGAGTATCCCACTATTATTGCCTTGCAATACCTCACATGGGGACTTCCATCCGAGGACCTTCGAGGGCATCCTGTTGATGAGTTGAGCTGCTGTCAACACTACATGCCCCCACAGACTCTGTGGAACATTCATGTCGATCATCATACTTCTTGCGACCTCCAGAAGGTGTCTATTTTTCCTTTCTGCAACTCCATTTTGTGCTGGTGTGAATGCACAGGTGGTCTGATGTTGTATTCCGTGTGCTGACAAGTATTCTGCAAGCGTCCTATTGGTATACTCCGTTCCATTGTCAGATCTCAGTACCTTCACAACTGCTTTGTACTGAGTCTGGATATGCTTATGGAAATCCCGAAAACAAGCAGGTACATCATTCTTATTTTTCATCAAATATAACCAGGTAACACGAGAGGCACACTCAATGAAAGAAACAAAGTACTTATAACCATTCATAGTGTTAGTAGCACATGGACCCCAGACATCAGAATGTACTACCTCAAAAGCAAAAGTGCTCCTATGACCCATGCCAACATATGAGTTCCTAGTAAGTTTTCCTAACTCGCACGCATCACATACTAATTTCTCTTTATTTGTTTTTGCATAAATCTCTGGATACAACTTACTTAGAGTATCAAAGGAAGAATGTCCCATCCTCCGATGATGGAGTATCAAGGTATCCTCAGTCCTCTGCTGCAGTCCTTTCATGCCAGCCTTCTCTGCCATAGATACCAATGCTGAGTCCAGTCCTTCTCGATCTAGGTACCACAGTCCCTCATGCCAAGTGCCAGTCCCAAGTCTTCGTCCTGTCCCTTTCTCCTGGAAGGTCACCTTAGGAATATCAAAAGAAACAATGCATTTAAGTTGGAGGATTATAGAACTAATGGACAAGAGACTGACTGGAAAGAATGGAGCATGTAAAACATTGGATAATCTTACTGAACCTGTACAATTAACAGTACCCTTACCGACCACTGGCTGGAAAGTGCCATCAGCTGTCTGAATGCTGTCTGCTGATGCTAGGTGAGTGTAGGAAGAAAACTCACTAGCCTTCCCCGTCACATGCCGAGATGCTCCCGAGTCGATAATCTAGTCTGATGATTTAAGGGAAGAGATAGACGCAAGGGCAAGTGATTCGTCAGTACCTTCTGATGGATGGGCATACATGGCAGCGTTGCCCCTAACAAAGAATGAGGTGGACGTCTCCTCTGTTCTACTCCTCATGTCTCCCAGTGCCTGGTCAGTAAAGGTGCCATCAGCTTCTCCGTTCCCTTCTGATATCAGGAGGTTCGCCCGATAACCTCCTCGGCCGCCTCGTCTACCCCCTCGACCACGACCACGTCCTCCATTATATCCTCGTCCGCCGAACGGTCCTCGTCCACCACCTGAATCTCCCTCCCTAGGTGGTTTGGTACAAGCATACCGATGATGACCCATCTCCCTACAGTTGTAGCACTGCCGGTTATGCTGCCAGAGCTCTCCCTTATATCCTGTGTTACCTGAGCTGGTGATCGCTAGTGCTGACTTTGCTTCGGGGGGACCACCTGTCCCGGCTTGCAGCCTGATGCGTGTCTCCTCCTGGATCATGGCTGAGATAGCCTCCTCAAGGCTAGGGATCTTTGGTTGGGCTAGAAGTAGGGCCGTCCTCTGTGCGAAAGCTGCAGTCAGTCCTTTGAGGAACTTCATCGTCCTCTCCTGCACACACACCTGTCTCTCCTTACACTTAGGGTCCCCGCAGCTCGCCTGATCTGAGGAGTGATCATAATCCAACCACAGACGCTCCAACTCCGTGGCATACTCCTCCACCGTCTTCTTTTCCTGTACGGTGTCATCAATCTTCCCCTTTATCTGGAAGACCCGTAAGTTGTTCCCCACACCATCATAGGTCCTTCTCAACTTCTCCCACACATCTTTCACCATCTCAATACCGTCTACTGTGGCGGCAATAGACTTGACTAAGGAGTTGAGAAGCCAGATGTAGATCACCATATGAGTGGACTTCCACTCATCGCGTCCTGTCGAGCCCTCGTCCGGCTCTGTCGTCTCGCCCGTCAGGAACCCCTCCATGTTTTTCCTGCGAGGGTTCTTCTCACCCGCCGTGACCAACTCAGATAGATGGCTGGTCCATCTAATTTCAGATCGATGGAGGGAAGCTTCAACTCCGGCGACGTTCGTGTCGTGTTCTCACCAGCCGACATCGTCAACAACTTCATCAACGTCGCCACCTCTGCAGAATCTAGCTTCTTGATGATCTCCTCCATCGATGCGTCGTCTATCCAATCACGTCACGTCCGCTCCACGACTCACGCTCGTCCTCGTCGTCCGCTCCTAGATCCGAACATGTCCCCCCTTTTTTTCAGATCTAGGCATCCCTATTAGGCGCTGTCTCGTGCTGGTGCGGAGGAGGCGGCAACACGCATGTCACAGCCGCAGCAGTCGCAGCAGCCGCAGCAGTAGCGGGACGGGGCAGCAACAGCGAAGGACGGCATGCGAAGGACGGAGAAGAGAAGAAGAAGGGAAGAAGGGGGGGGGGGCGTGGAAGAGTTCGGTGGAGGAGATCTAGGAAATCCTCCTGTGGGTTTGTGGAAGCTTGGTGACGGCTAGGGTTTGTGGAAACGTGGCTCTGATACCATGTTGAAATTAGTTGATTATTTTATTGATCGTCTCATTGGCATTATATAGCCTTACAGTCATTAATACAATGATCTCAATCATTATGACAATAATCTCATAATGGAATATCCTGTGACATATTCTGGCATCCCAAATATGTCCTCAGGATATTACCATGTGCTTATACTATACTTAAATATGACACTCAACATACCATATCAACACAAACCACAGGAGAAGGTCTCAGAATAGTCAACACTCTGAGTCTAAGTGAATCATTTTGTAACTAAACGAGCCTTATACCGATCTATAGACCTGTATGGTAGGTATTTGAGAGTAAACACCCATTGACAAACAACGACGTCAATGCTAATGAGAAAATCCAAGTCCCATGTAATATAAAAATTAACATGACAATACTGATGTTTGACAGATACAATCTAAAATACCTTTCATGTTGGCTACTGGGACATATCACTATCGACTCCAACTCCAGGTCCTGATGTGCTACTACCATACTTAGTTTCACGCGAAAGGAAGTATGTGTCATAATGGGTGAAAATATGTCGTTATAATCCAATCCCTCCTAACTATAGCCTTCAACGTCTAGAGGAGCCTTATACCTTGTCTTTACTTGAGATTTTTTACTTCTTTTTGTAGACCCATTTGCAACCTACAATTTTTCTTCCTATTGGCAGTTTGTGAACTCTTGTGTCTGATTCTTATGATGAGATTCTATCTCTTTACTCGTAACAACAATCCACTGAATAGACTCGATACTGGAAATAACATCTTGATAACTAGAGGGCTCTAGAGAGACCACTTCTACTGCATTGGGCAATTATGCTACATGATCATCATAAATTGCTCTACTCAATGGTGTTTACACAACCCCAATATTTTTTCCAAGTTGTCATATCCAACGCGTATGAGAATCCATCGATTGTAACAAAGAACAAGACGAGTTCACGGGATCTGCCAAGAATAGATACTGGTGGTTGATGTTATAGCAGGAGTGAATTGGTACATCACTTGGCGGATTTCCCTTGGGCAATGAATAATGTGAATTGGGGAAGCCGACGACCCTAATCCGACATACGATGACTATAGCAATGACAAGGCCGAGGAATCGTTATAAGGATACGGATCTCACACTTCTTTTGTCATTCAGTGAGCCCTATTCACATCTCGCTTGGAGAGAAGAAACGGGACCCAAGGGGACTGAACACAATTATCCAACTCGACTGCGAACATGCACCCTAAGGCGATATTCTTTGGTACAACCCAACTATTCGAAGAGGAGGCAATGAAAACTGGGTTCCCGGTTACTACGAACGTTAAGTCGGAATCTAATGTGCCGGATATTCTGGATGCAACCAAGCTCCTATTGCAGGACTTCGCTAACGTGCTGACAATGGATCTTTAAGTAGGGGCGAGTCTTTCGAATAGAACCACATATAAAATGATCCCAAGGGAGAAGTAGGAGTTGAAGTGTCATATTGCATATCCGATCGAGAAAGGGTTTATGTGACCAAGCGTGAGCCCAAGTGTTGTACCTGCTCCTCACAACCAAGAAAGATAGTACATGGCGGATGGACACTTGAGTATTCAACAAGACATAATGAAGTACTCTTTTACTATCCCGTGGCTTGAGAACATACTAAGTCAACAAACAATGGGGAGAATCGTACCCAAAATAAAAAGTATCAGAGCGTGAACTCATGGACACCTAGGGTGGATGATGCAACCCTGACCTACATCGAGCGATTAGATCGTGCCAAACTCGTTTGTGTATAATGTGCCATAAAGTTTGCCATTTTTGGTAAAAGTTTGATGACTGATTTGAGCATATCAATTTTTTGTCATTTTTGGTAGAATAAGAATTATTGACTTGAGCATATCGAGTGCGGAGTTTTTGGTAGTTTGGTATCTTTCTAGTATAATCATGTCATAAATTAGTTTCTATTTTCATAATCATTTGCCATTATTGGCTTTCTGATCATGTATTTCCTATTTTAGCAATCAAGGAGTCTATATAACAACCCATCTATTATTGTATTAGAGGAGTTGAATAGAAATAAAGAAAAAATTAGGCATGGGTGCCATTGTTCCACATATTCTCTTTTCCCTTCCTTTCCCTTTTACTGAAACCCTTAACTTGCTGGATCTAAATCACACTCATCATATGAACTAAACTAGAAAGTACTAGTGTTTCCGCATCCAACTAATGTCCTTCTTGGTGGATCTATGACTATGAACAATTTAAGAATAAAAGATAGAGAGTTCGAGTTTCATATTTGTGATGTAACCATAACTCCAAAAACTCATAGCCTTTGCTCCAAGTACTCACATACTTTCAATCGAAGACACCATCGGGGCTTTGTCAGGTACTGTGCTGGATCTTAATGGTCGATTTGACAAATTCGAGGGCAAATTTGATTAACTCGAACGAATGATGGAAGAATTGACCAGATCCAAAAGAAACCCTGAGGTTTCGAACCAAAATTTCCCTCCTAATCCAATTCCACACTATTCCATAGCTGCACAAAGTCCTTTTCCATCCATGCAGATGTCTAATTCACCTGTTCATGCTAGCATTACCCATCCTTGGAATGTGAATTCATTAGTGATGAATCCTGCCTTGATTGCCAATGATCAAACACCTGTAGGACATCCAGCTTCATATCAACATTCCAAACCCCAAACCATGGGAAATATGCCCAGTGGACAAGGAGCACACTCTTCTCCTTCACGAATACCTACACCAGTAGTGATGGGACCTCAACAAAGTTCCAATAACAGTGGACAGAGTAGGGCCCAACCTTTTCCAAGGCTGCAGTTGCCTGAGTTTGATGGAACGGGTGATGTGAAGGAATGGTTAATGATAATTAGCCATTATTTCAGTTATTATAATACTCCTGACTGTGATATAGTCAAACTCTGCCCAGTTCAACTCAAAAGCACAGCAGTGTATTGGGTGGATTGGTTCATGACAGTTAAGAATGGCATGATGACTTGGGAGAAGTTTTGCAAATCCATACGTATGGAATTTGGCCCCTCTCAATTTACAGACTAAATGATTGACTTGAAGCTATTGAAACAAGATGCTGGAGTTCAGGAGTATAATTCTCAGTTTCAGAAACTTTCAAAGAAGGTGACAGGCCTTCCGAAAACTGCCTTGTAAGTCAATATGTGGGTGGTCTGAGAGGAGATCAGGTATGAGCTCCAGATTGCCAATCCAAGCAGTCTTTTAACAGCTATGCAACTCTCCAAGTTATATGAAGACAAACACCTAGCTGTAAAAAGAAATTACAAGAATTACTCCATGGTGGGCAAAAGTAATAGTGTAGCAGAGAATGTGACAACAAACCCAAACACGGCAACTGTCAACAATGAGCAGTGTAAGTAGTCTACACCACAGAGTTTGGGAACTAACTTCCCAAGCCAGCCTGGTCCAAACAGAGCTACCATATCACCTACAGAGCTTGAAAGGAGGAGGAAATTGGGCTTTTGTTTACTGTGTGATGGAGTGGTTCAAAGGGCATAGATGCAAGGAGAAAAGACTGTTTATGTTGATCACAGATGAAGAGCAAGGTGTAGAAGTGCAAAACTCTACAATGAAATTGAGAGGCTCAGTTCAAAGCAAGCCAGTGATTATACTAATTGACTCAGGGTCCACTCACAGTTTCATTTATAGGAAATTCAGTGAGAGACTGAACTTGAATAGTGTTGATGAGGGAACCATTTGAGGTCTTAGTGGCCAATGGAGAAAAACTGCAAAGCAAGGGCTTATGTGCTGGTGTCATCATTGATTGTCAGGGCAAAAGACTTCAGGTGAACCTACTCAAGCTACCTATTACAGGATGCCAAATTGTTCTAGGAGCTAATTGGCTAAGAACACTGAGGGATATCATTTGGAATTTCAAAGAACTCACTATGAGGTATCAGGTCTCAGATGACTTCATGCAGATAGCATCAGTTTACAAGAACCAGACAGCAAGGAGAGGAGGCAAAAATCTCAAATTTTCATCATTCAGATGTATGCAGCTGAAAGGAAGGAGGCTACTTCAGGTACCCACCCTACTATAATTTCACCCCTACACAGATTCCAGTACTTATTTGAAGAGCCTAAGGGATTACCTCCACAGAGGGAGTTTGATCATAGGATTCCCTTAGTGCCAGGAGCCTTGCCAGTATGCCAAAGACCCTATAGACACCCCTATGTCCACAAAAATGAGTTTGAAAAACATGTTAGAGAGATGTTGAACAGTGGTATTATAAGGCCAAATACCAGTTCCTACTCTTCACCAGTTATCTTAGTAAAAAAGTCAGATGGTCATGGAGAATGTGCATAGACTATAGAGCCCTTAACCAAAATACAATCAAAGATAACTTTTCCATACCCTTCATTGATGAGTTGTTTGATGAGCTTTATGGTGCTAATCACTTTTCCAAGTTGGATTTAGAGCAGGGTATCACCAAGTTAGGGTGGTTGAGGAGGACATACATAAAACAGCTTTTAGAACCCATGAGGGACATTATGAGTTCCTTGTAATGCCCTTTGGCCTCACTAATGCCCCCTCCACTTTTCAAGCTATGATGAACACATTGTTCAGGGATTATATGAGGCTGTTTGTACTCATATTTTTTTATCACATTTTAGTGTACATTCTCACTTTAGAGGAACATCTCCTTTATTTGGAAAAAGTTTTTTACAGATTAGCAGAGAACAACCTGAAAATCAAAGAAAGCAAATGCCAATTTGCCATGCAAAGGGTGGGATATCTAGGACGTGATATCACAGGAGGGAGTGCAGGTGGATACAGACAAGGTAGAAGCTGTGTTGCAGTGGCTTGTGCCCACAACCTTGAAGGAACTGAGAGGATTCTTAGGTCTCACTGGGTACTACAGGAAATTTATTAATTATTCAAGGGTATGGAACTATGGCTGGGCCATTAACAGACTTACTAAAAAAAAATGCCTTCCAATGGACTGAAAGAGCCCAACAAGCTTTCGAGTTACTTAAGAAAACTCTTACAAACTCCCCAGTCCTCAGTTTGCCAGATTTCCCTGAAGTGTTTGTGCTCGAGTGTGGTGCCTCAGGGGAGGGCATAGGGGCTGTACTCATGCAGAAAGGAAAACCAATTGCATTTCTGAGTCAGAGTTTGAAAGAAAGGCTAAAGCTCTCACTACATATGAGAAGGAGATGCTGGCAATTCTTTTAGCTATTAAAAAATGGAATCAGTACCTATGGGGGAGGGAGTTCATCATAAGAACTGATCATAAATCCCTCAAATATCTACTGGAGCAGAAGATGAGTACAGAGGCACGACATAAGTGGGTGTTGAAGTTACAGGGGTTCAACTACAAGGTGGAATACAAGAAGGGACAGGAGAATAGAGCTGCTGATAGTCTTTCCAGGAAACACTGCTTCTATAAATGCCATCACCAAAGTCCAGGCTGATTGGTTACAACAATTTCAAACCCAAATGAAGCAATCACAATGTTATGCAGAACAAATGAAGAAATGGGAGCAAGGGTTATTGAATACTACCAAGTATTCTCTGAGGGAGGCCTTCTTTATTATAAGAATAGACTCCTCATAGATCCAGAATCTGAGTTTTTTCTTACCATGTTAAGAGAGCATCATGATCACCTGCAGGCAGGCCACTCTGGGGTCTCTAAAACCCTTCACAGATTAAAGAAGAGCTGCAATTGGAAGAGGATGAAAACCACATTTAAGAACTACATAAAAGCTTGTGAGGTATGTCAACAAAATAAGTATGAGACTACATCTCCTGCTGGTTTGCTGCAACCTTTGCCAATACCAAATAGGATTTGGTAGGGACATATCCATGGACTTTATAGAGGGACTACCTGACAGTCATCACAAGACCACCATAATGGTTGTGGTTGACAGGTTAACAAAATATATACACTTGTTCTCCCTGAGCCACCCCTACACAGCTGCAATGGTGACCCATGTGTTTGAAGGAGTTTTTATACTCCATGGTATGCCAGTCTATTGTTTCTGATCGGGATCCCATTTTCATGAGCCAGTTTTGGAAAGAATTCTTCAAAGCTCAACGGACTCAATTAAAGTATAGTACTGCCTACCATCCACAATCCGATAGGCAAACCGAGGTTACTAACCAGTGTATTGAAGCCTATCTGAGTTCCTTTTGTGGGCACAAGCCCAAGGAGTGGAGCAAGTACTTGGCCTGGGCTGAATTCTGGTTCAACACCAACTGGCACTCTGCTACAAAAGTCACTCCATTCGAAGCAGTTTATGGGAGACCCCCACCACATCTACTCACTTATGTTACTGACTCTTTACAGGATGACAGTGTGGCAGAGGCTCTACATTCCAGGGATAATGCATTGCAACTCTTGAAGGACAACCTACTTCTAGCTCAAGACAGGATGAAGAAGTTAGCTGACACCAATCGAACAGATAGGGAGTTTGCAGTAGGTGATTGGGTCTACCTTAAACTACAACCCTACAGACAAGTCTCAGTAGGACAAAGGAGACCTCAGAAATTGTTTCCTTAGTACTTCGGACCTTACCAAGTAATAGCCAGGGTAGGTGCAGTAGCATATCAACTCTCCTTACCTGAAGGATCCCAAAGTCATCGAGTTTTCCATGTGTCCCAACTCAAAGGAAGATCAGCTCCAGCATTGGGGTGCAGGGGGGGCTCCCACACAGGTGAAGTAATTCTGGAACCATACTTGATTTTAGAAAGAAGGTTAGTTCAGAGGAACAACAAGGCTGCTGTAGACCTGTTGGTGCAGTGGAAATATTCTGACAAGGAACATGCACAGTGGGTTCCCTATGAGAAGTTCATAAAGACTTACCCCTACTTCGATCTTGAGGCAAGGTCAGTTTGAGGGGGAGGGAGTTGATAGGAGCCTCTGGGTTCAGCTCAGTAGCAACTTAGAGTTCATGTCATTCTCTTCCTTTCATTCATGCAACTGTTTCTTCCTCACAAGCCAGGACATATAGATGGACCAATATGCTTCTTTTGATGACAAGAGGAGCTTCGTTACTGAGTATCAGAGGTCGACCTATAAATAAGAAGTAACAGAAGGGAAGAGTATCAGATGATTGTATCCTCTTTTCAAATTTTACTTTTGAATAGCAATTTACTTTTGAATTGCATTTCCCACTCATTTTCCTAATTCCTCAATAAAGAAACCCTAGTTCATCCACAAATCTCCATTATTCTCTCAAATCCATCTCTGTTACAGCATAGTTATGGCAAATCACAGTCGAGTGTGGGAGCTTACCATAGGGCATATCACTATCTGCTCCAACTCCATGTCGTAATGTGCTAATGTAGCTAACGCCCGAGAGAAGTATGTCTCATAACAGGAGAAAATGCATCGTTGTAGTCGACTTCCTTCTTCTAACTGTAGCCTTTACCGAGTAGAGGAGCCTTGTACCATGGTACTTCTTCACATAAGATGTCTTCTGACTTCTTGTTGTAGACTCATTTGCAACCTACAATTTTTCTTCCTGTTGGTGGTTGAGCTCAACAGCAATTCATTGAATAGATTCGATATCTGAAATTATCTGGATAATTAGAGGGATCTAGAGACTCTACTTCACTACAGTGAACGCATATGCTACCAGATCATCATAACCATACTCACGAGGAAGATGAATTTGCCTATGTGAACGGTTGGTTGCAATATTATGTGATTGTTGATGCGGCTGCTGCTGTTGTTGTTGTTGTTGTTGGTTTATTGTGTAAATAATTAATTCATGGAGGATCATCTTTCATCCAGTAATTTCCCCTGTGAATAGTATTTGTTTTCTTAACTGAATCTAGGAATCCTTCTTATACATTAATATTTTCAGGTCCTCTCAATCTTGTGATTGCCAAGTACAATGGGAGTGTGCCAACTTTGGAATATAATCCATATTCTTGGACGAAGGTGAGAGATCTTCTAGTTCCTTTTGAAGGTGAGTGATATCGTGTTTCCATCCTAACAACCAACTTTTAAGTTTTAGGTAGGAAGCGTTATCTTTCTTGACTATCCTGCTGGGGCTGGGTTCTCATTCTCACGATCCCCTGAAGCTTATGAGGCTGGAGATGTAACTTCGTCTGTAGAAGTATACAAGTTCATGATCAAGGTAGCACATATTCAGCCTTCCATTTCTTGATAACGTTGCATAATTATATAATTCACACTAGTGTGGCATCTTTTTTCCACCTCTATGTAGTGGTTTCAAGATCATCCAGAATTCCTCTGCAACCCTCTCTATATCACTGGGGATTCATATGGTGGTAAAATTGTTCCACTTGTCGTGCATAAATTATCTGAAGGTATGCCTAGCTTTGTTTTCCTCCCTTTTGAATAAGAGTAGAGATACATGTTGACTCCTTTTGGAAGAGTTCATGTTCACTGATTAAAAGAGCATGCCATTCTAATGCATTTGTGGTTCCTTTTCGGTTGTTATTTAAACACGATAAATTGCTGATGTTTCTCTTTGTGGTTAGGTAACGATGTTCGTCATTTCTGTAATCTCAAGGTACGCACTTTATTTTGCGACTACATTTGTGGCGGTTAAACTTGTAAAATTTCTATAATCTCAAGGTACACACTTTATTTTGAGACTACATTTGTGGCGGTTAAACTTGTAAATAATTAACAGTTGTATCCAATGTAGTTCTGATTCTTCTGAAGAGGTATACTGTACTAGAGCGTTTCGTCTAAAAGGCAAGGGATTAATATTACTACTTATTTACATATCTTTAGTGCATAGAATAAAGTTTTTCTTTCATATATATTAGTTCATGTAGCCTTTGATATTTTGGTGGATTCACGGTGCACCAAGAGCACGCCACTTGGGAAGAAATGATACTAATATGAATGAAGAGAGACCATCAAATTTGTAATTACAAAATTTAACATCCCTCAAAATCCTAGCACCAGAATGATTTGATTACTATAACAAGTTACACAAAATCGTGGCGAAAAATAGTTATGTTTCACATTAGGGCGAGAAATTCGCTCGGGTACATCGTAAAATAATTGTTTCCTGTTAGTGTTTTGGATGGTGATGAGGACATTGAAGATCTTGATGCGGGTAAATGGTAAACATTCAGTCAGGCCTACATTACTTTAACCTTGAGGACAAAGATCAATTTGAAGCCCAAGGAATGACCACATACATGCCGAGGCCCACAACGATAATACTTTCTTCTTCGTGGCTATGTATTAAGATTGAAGGACCCTCCATAGACCCTGTGTAAGAGGAAGCCTTGTTGGACGTCCTTTTTCTTTTTTCTCTTTAGGGGCTGTTTGATTGCTTTGAACCTACGAAACTTGGGAAAGCCTAAGAACCTAAAAAACTATGTGATGGATCCCATGGCAAGTTAGTCTAACAAGAAAGGGCTTTGCTATAAATCTACAAGGAGAAAACTCCAAGTTCCCTAGACTGGAAAAGAGTAGTCGAAGAGGTCAGACGATATGATTTGCAATATGTAATTACATTCATCTTTCTGGAATTAACTAAAAATGATTTAGAGGCTTTCTCAACGAATTCAAGAAAAAAAGAACTTATTAGTTTTGGAGAAGCAGATGCAATGATGGAATTGTCCATACTAATTGAATTTCTACTCTTGTTTTTTTTTTTTCACTCTTTTTCCCCCCCTACCCGAAACCCCCTCCCACCGCTTAACCGATGCTGGAGCTCGATGCCCGGACCTACTCGGTAATGTCCCGTAACCTTACCACTAGGCTACACCCTAGGGGATTTGTATTTTTTTTTCACTCAGTTAAGTGTTATTGCTATCGTACATACTTTTAGCATGCAGATGACAGAATGGTGTACATAAAGTGGTTTTGCTACATATCTTTACTGTTTTATACATCAATATATATATATATATATATATATATATTGCTGAGGCCTGAGCTCGAACCCAGGACCTCCCCTTTTATGTTTTAAGGGTGTATATCAATGTTGCACATAGAATGTTCTCTCTGTTATATGGTTGCATTTACTGGGTCCTATACTTAGCACTGTAGTTTGGTTTTAGGGATATGTCATTGGCAATCCATTAACCGGTGAATTAATTGATACCAACTCTCGGGTTCCTTATGCTCATGGGGTGGGCATTATTCCAGATGAACTCTTTAAGGTACTTTTTCTATTCAGCTGATACATTTTTAATCACATAAATTTTCTGAAACTTTTTTTTGTTGAAAGTAAATTTCCTCCCAAGTATAGTAATACATATATTGGAAATAAAAACCCAAATCCGCTCCACCAATTTGGATTAAAGAAGAAACCAATGGCTTTTCTGGCACCAATTTGATAGATTTTGGCCGAGGTCGAATGCAGTGTAATTCTGAATTTGTCGAGCGAAAATAAATGGGGGATCATGCTTTGTCGATATGCACATTTTACAACTATGTCACAGAAACTGTATTTTGGATAACATATTGATATTGTTGAAGTCTCCGTCATTGCACGAAAACTCAGTGTGTTACTTTGGGTTAAGGGTTATATATTATTCTAACATAACCCCCTAGGTTAAACTCAAAGACCCATTTTTATGGGTTGAGAGTTGGATTCATGCAACAATATTGTTTTTTTAATCTGCTTAAAATGCACCGAGGAGAGATTGAACCTTAGTTGCCCAATTAAAATCCCTGCCACTACAAAAGTCTAGTGTGTTAGCGAGGATTGAGGATTATATATTATATTATTCTAACAGATGTTTCTGGGTCAGAAACGAACATAAGAGTTTCCTTTATCAATTGTTTTTAAGGAGATAGAAGAACATTGTGAAGGAGGAGACTATACTAAACCTACTCCCAGCAGAGCTCGATGCTACAATGCGCTTGATAAATTTAATCAGGTGAGCATCCTCTTCCAAAGTAAAAAAATGAGAAAACTGATAAAGTTTGGTGGGCAATTAGTACCTCACTTGATTATATTTCTTGTTGATGATGAAGCTGGTCTTTTGCCTCATGCAGCTCTACTCAGAAATTTATGCTACTTATATCCTGGAACCCCTCTGTGCTTATTCATCATCTAAGCCAATGGGCACGATTGTAACTAGGAGTTCCTCAAGGAAGAAGTATGCAGAGTTCCTTCCGCCATCACCCGCTCCTGAAGTCAAGTGTAGAGTATGTTCATTATGTTTCCTCTTGTTTGTGTGTGATGGCTCTCATTTTACTTACTATGTTCCATGCTGGTTGGATAACCTTCAAATGCACTGATTTTACTGATCAAAATGGTCTATTAATGTGCAGTCATATGGATATTATCTTTCGTATTTCTGGGCAAACAACAAGGCCACCAGAGAGGCTCTCCACATCAAGAAGGTAAAAGGCGCATAATGAACATTTTTCCTATTTCATATATACAATTAGGTATATATTTACACTCAAGTGTGTAATCATATCACATCAAAGGATCAAAAAATTAAGCTACGAAGTATGCCATATGACTCTTGGTTACTAACCTCAACCATTCTTATAACTTGTCAAAAATAAAAAAGAATTTACTAAATCCAGTTCATGTATAGCAGAAAAGTCAGTAGTAGCCCCATACTGAAGATCTATTCTATGGAGAAGTCATTGATAATATTGCACTGGTTGGTGGTGGAAGGTTATATGGTTATATATATTCTGATTTCTATTCAAATTATATGGTGAATGACAGGACACTATTAAAGAATGGATGAGGTGCAACTATGACATGCCTTACATGTGTGATGTTCCAAGCACTGTAAAGTATCATTTCAATCTAACTAGTAAAGGATACCGAGCTCTAGTATACAGGTTTATATCTTAACATTTGCACGTTCTTCTCATTATACTTTAGATTGTAGCTCTTTCAAACTCACATACTTGTTCACAGTGGAGACCAAGATTTGTACGTACCGCATGTGGGCACACAAGCATGGATAAGGTCTCTCAATTTCAGCACTGTCGAAGATTGGCGATCGTGGCATGTAGATGGTCAAGTTGCTGGGTGAGAGTTGTCATAGGAAACACGATATTTTTTTCTCAACGATTACATTATACAAATTAGTTGCGTTGATCTTCTGAAATCACAAACTGAAAAATTAGTCCTTGTTAATTGGTTCATTAGGTACACAAGAAAGTACATCAATGATCTGACCTTCGCCACAGTGAAGGTAAAGTTTTTTTTTTCCCCCTCAATTTACCTCGAAAGAAACTGTACCTACAAACTTGTGCTAAGCTAGGTTACAGAACAATGATTTGTTCTTGCATTGAATTTTTTATCGTCTTTGTTGTCCCCTTTGAACGTGCAGAATGCTGGCCACACTGCAGCAGAATATCAGCCTAGAAATTGCTTGGTTATGCTTCAGAGGTGGATTTTACGCCAGTCTCTGTGATGTACTATTACTACTTACTACTATTGAGCCTTAATTGGTGATTTCCGAGTACTAGTCCACGGACCGGAAATGACCATCAAACTACAATCCAAACTAACGCTTGTATGTTTATCTTTTTTATCCAATTTTGGTCTCAGTCAAGGTCATATCGAAATACTATATTCACTAAACAATTAAGTTTCCGAAACTCATAATTGCAAAATAATGTTAGTGATTATAAATTTAACTCGTTTGTATTGTTCTTAATGTTCTGTATTTTCAGTGTCGGGTCCAAGTCCGAATAAAAGATGAGAGTTAGTGGTAGGTAGCCGACGACCAATATAGAACATCGTTTGATCTTTATAAATGTATCTTTATAGAATGAACGTTGGACGTACTTCTCGGTAGTGATTTGTTTCATTGTTCCTACCCCAGTGTGATGAAAAGTGAGTAAGAATAGATTGTTTGTAATAAAGATGTTTTCAAATATATATATTTAATCCTATATATTTACATCCTAGCTAAGGTCTTGGTAATCTAAGATGTTTTCACATATCGTGAGTTGTTTTCAAATTATATAACACTAGCATATATTTACGTTCGTTGTACGTCTTTATTATTACGAAGATTAAAAGACACTTGTAGTCAAAATTTGATCATTTTTCAATAAATAAATGATGCTAAACAAAGTCTATTTTCAATGACTTTTTTTTTAGATACTCAATGCATTGAAAGTTGTTATAATTAGAAATGCCAAATGACAACTCTTGTATTCAACTAGATATTCCTATTAATTTTAATTATTATTTTTAATTAGTAAATCAATTAGAGGATATTTTTTATGGAAAAATTTACTTTTAACATTATATAGTAGAATAAGATTAATAAAAATTAGAACTTTAAAAATAAATATAATATTTACAAATGCTTTGCTCTTCTTCTCAACGTCTCGTCCTTCCTCTTCAATGTGGGATATATACTGGAAGACCTAGGAGAAGTCGACGATCGTCGGATCACCACCATCTTTCGCCTTTTTTTTCTCGGCATGTGAAGCATTAGTACAAGATTTAAGGATATAAAACTGTAAGAAATCGGACATGTTTTGTGGTAGGAATCGATCTACCCGTATGTAGAGCAGCAGAGGCACGAACCTTCTTTGTATGGTAAGACTTTTTCTTGTAATCGGTAGCATCCATTTCACACACACACACACAAAAGAGGATCTCCTTGAGCCAGTCTTTCCTCCATTCATCCATATGCGGAAAAACGTAGAAAATGCAAACAAGCAAATTACAATTAATATTCATTCAAAGAACTAGTAAATTAATATATGAAGTGACTAATTTTTAAATTAACTTTATTTACAAATCACCATTAGACTAGAGCTCTTTCCTAGTATTTCCAATAGGCCTTCTGATGGAGTGCGAGGTTCACTAGACCAAGAGAGAGACTCTTGTAGGTGAATGTCATAAATCTGGATACTCTCTACCCAATCCTTGAATGAAGCGGGGAGTGTCGACTCAACTGGGAGATGAGATGATGATGGAGGGTCGTGTGCCGATGATCGAATAGGCTGTTGAAGAGATAAACCACATCCATAGACGAGATAATATAATCTCTCCTTAATTCCTTTGAGATCGGTTGGTAGAGTGGTCGGAGGACGAGAGGAATCGTCACGATGGATACTCCATCCACAATTACCAGCCATATGTGAATCTAAAGTAATGAGGTAAATGATGTTATGATACGTATATACCAGTCACACGTGAATATATATATATATATATATATATATATATATATATATATAACATTCGGATGGTTTCACATTATTGAGCCATCCGGTGTATCATGGATTTGATTTGGATTGGGTGGTTGAGATTAAAATGAGTAGACTCTACCACCTTTTAATCTCAATCACTCAATCTCAATTTAACCTATATAACATAATGTGGTTTCAATATATAAAACCACCCGGATAGCTCTAAAACACTAATATATATATATATATATATATATATATATATATATATATATATATATATATATAAAAGTGAAGTTTGGAGATGGAGAGGAGAAGGGAAAGTAGGAGAAGAGAGAATATGAGAAAGGAGATTGCAAGGGCCTTAAACCCTATGTTGCATCTCATGTCTATTTATATTGATATTCAATACACCCACAATTACTATTATACCCTCATATGATAAATAACAAAATAAAATAACTCTAACACCCTCCCTCAAGCAGGAGCATATAGATCAGGCATGCCCAGCTTGCTACATAAATCAGAAAATGGACCACGAGTAAGTGGTTTGGTGAGGATATCATCTAATTGATCCTCTGACCGAACATAAGGAGTGACAATCTGTTTCTTCAGCAACAAATCACGAACAAAATGACAATCCACCTCGATATGCTTCGTGCGCTCATGAAACACCGGATTACTTGCGATAAATATTGCTGACTGATTATCACAATACATCTCCATCAGAATAGGAATCATAATTTCTATTTCATGAAGAAGAGACTGCACCCACATCATATCAGAAGTTGTATGAGCCATCGTACGGTACTCGTCCTCTGCACTAGAACGAGCCACAATATTCTGCTTCTTACTACGCCATGTGACAAGATTGTCACCCACAAACGTACAATAGCCAGAAGTAGACCTCCTATCACTGCGACTGCCTGCCCAATCAGCATCACTGAACCTAGTCACCGTAAGCAACTAAGAATGTTTATACAACAAACCCTTTCCAGGTGCACCCTTCAAGTATCGAAGAATGCGAGAGAGAGCCTCCCAATGTGGTTGCCGAGGGGCATGCATAAACTGACTAACTACTCCAACTGCATATGTGATGTCTGGTCGAGTAACAGTAAGATATATAAGTTTGCCAACCAAACATCTATAATATCCAACATCCTCAAATAACTCTCCCCTGTCAGCATCAAGCTTGTCATGATAATCCATAGGAGTCTCAACTGGCTGATACTCCAATATCCCAGTCTCAGAGAGCAAGTCTAGAACATACTTGCGTTGTGACAGATACACACATTTCTTAGATCGAGCAACCTCGATTCCAAGAAAATATCGAAGAAGACCCAAATCTTTAGTATGAAACTGACGACTAAGGTAGGCCTTCAAGTCCATAATTTCAGCACGATAACTCCTAGATATAATGATATCATCAACATAAACAATCAACACGATAATACCTGCTGAGGAAGAATGGCAAAATACTGAATGATCTGATGTGGTACGTCGAAAGTCATACTGAATGAGAACTGAACTGAACTTGTCAAACCAAGCACGAGGTGACTGTTTCAGTCCATATAATGCTTTCTTAAATCGACATACAAGTCTTTTATTTTCTGCTACAACATATCCCGGTGGTTGATCCATATAAACCTCCTTCTGTAAGTCACCATGCAAGAAAGCATTCTTTATGTCCAGCTGATATATAGGCTATTGGTGATTAACCGCCACAGAAATAAGAATCCGAACTGAATTCAGCCGAGCCACTGGAGAGAAAGTCTCCATATAATCCACGTCATATGTCTGAGTATACCCTTTGGCACCAACCGTGCCTTGAGGCGCTCAATAGAACCATCAGGATGATACTTAACAGTGTACACCATCTATAACCCACTGTTTGCTTTCCAACTGGAAGTGATGTAAGCTCCCAAGTCTGATTTTGATGTAAAGCATACATCTCCTCATCCATTGCACTTTTTCAACCAGAAGATGACATAGCCTGCTTGTATGTTTTGGGAATAAAAATAGAAGACAATGAAATAACAAATGCATGAAAAGATGATGAAGCACGGTGTAATGAAACATAGTTAAAAATGGGATGCTTATTCTTTGTGGTACAAAGACGTTATCTTTTTCTGAGAGCAATAGGAAGATCATCTGGATATGTAGTGATGGGAGCAAAAACCTCAGGCACGGAAGATGATTGGTTGAAGGCTGAATTTTGCAGAACCACTGGCCTGTCCTTGGATCTCTGATAAACCTGTAAATGGGGAATGGAGACAGAAATTGATTCAGAAATGACCGAAAGTGGTATAGAAGATATCAAATCTGTTGTAAAAGGAATACAACGGTCTACTGAAGGAAAGAAAGGGGTAGACTCAAAGAATGTAACATCCGCACTGACATAATATTTGCGTGACTGTGGACTGTAACAACGATAACCTTTTTGAGTACGGGGATAACCAAGAAAGACACACTTCAGAGATCTAGGAGCCAACTTATCTCGATTAGGTTCCAAGTTATGAATAAAAGCGACACACCCAAACACTCGAGAAGATAAAGAAAATGGTGCAACATTTGTATGTAATATGGTAAATAGAACTTTGTTATTTAATACAGATGATGGCATACGATTAATAAGATAACATGCAGTAAGAACGACATCTGCCCAATACTGTTTAGGGACATGCATATTGAACATGAGAGTTCGAGCCACATCTAAAATGTGCCGATGTTTGCGTTCGGCTATACCATTTTGTTGAGAGATGTTGACACAACTGGTTTGATGAATCATACTACGATCAACACAGAAATTGTTCACAAAAGATTGAGTATACTCCAAAGCATTATCAGAACGCATAATTTTGATACGTTTATCAAACTGAACATAGACTTCATTATAAAAGGCAGATAACACATTTGGAAACTCAGATCTTTCATTCATTAAATAACACCAAGTCATTCTGGAATAATCATCAATAAAAATAACAAAATACTGAAATCCTTTCGGACTTTTGACTCTAGACGGACCCAAAATATCAGAATGAACAAGACCAAAAGACTCTAATTGACGACTCTCACTACGACGAGGAAATGAACTACGGTGATGCTTGCCTAACTGACAAGCCTCACATTCAAGACTAGAAATATGACTCAAACTAGGAACAACTTGACGCAACTTAGCCAAAGACAGATGTCCCAAACGATAATGCCACTGCAACGGAGAAGTAGAAACATAAGTGAAGGCTTTTCCAGGTAGATCCAAGTAGTACAGTCAATCTTTTTCATGTCCCGAACCAATCATCTTCTTCGTCCCGAGGTCCTGAAAAATACATGAATTGGGAGAAAATATCACAGAACTTTGAAGAGATTTGGTTAACTGGCTCACAGATAATAAATTAAATAGAAAATTAGGCACATATAATGAATCAAATAATAATAGTGATTGAGTAGGGTGAATGGCACATTTCCCAAGCACAGGACGAGTAGACCCATCAGCCAAGATAATATTATGTTTCATGGAACTACGATTATGAAAGATAGATGTTATACCAGACATGTGAGAGCTTGCTCCTAAGTCGATGACCCAAGAGGTGGATGGTGACTGGGTTGCCACAAAAGCAGGATTACCTATATGTGTCATGGTTGCAGTAGATTGTGAGGTGGTACTAGCAAGCACGTTCAACTTCTGGAGGATTTGTTAAAAAAGAGATGAGGTATCGAACGTTGAAGTCTGATTGAAACCCGAAGTATAATCTCTGGGAGCAGAAGTGGTGACCTGGGACTGCATATTTTTATCATGCACTTGATGTGCATATTCTGTTTTGCCCCACTTGTCCCAATAATAGTCTTCTACATGACTGAACATTCCACAATAGTTACACTTTCGTGGTTGACCACGACCACCACCACCACCACCACCACCACCGCGGCCACCACCACCACCGCGGCCACCACCACGACCATTGTCTCTACTACCACGGCCTCCTCCTCGACCAAAACTACAACCACCATCTCTATCGCACGTCTGTTTGTAGATAAACAAAGTGAGGTTTATACGAAACCTTTTTGCTTACAAACGAGAAAAGAGAAAAGTACAATTAATCTTATACGAGGATGTTAAGTACAATAAAAAATAATTCTGGGGAGTATTGCTATGGAAGTCTGATCTGCGGTCGATCACTTTGTTCCGTGGACTACACGATGATGAAGAAGTGATGTAGAAGAAGCTTCAAACTTTCTCTGAACTGAAGGCAAAAGCCAGTCAAAGAAAAGTTGCAAGTAGGATCGAATTCTTGTTGCCAAAGTTGTCAGCCAAAACACCTTTGTCTCCTCTCTCTCCTTTTTCTTTTGCTCTCTCCCTGTCCGTCTGTTTGTGTTTTTTGTGTGTCTTTGGTCCGACTAGGAGTCTCTATTTATAGAGATTAACCCAATAACTGCCTGGTTGGCGTAAAAGCCAAATAACTGTCTTGTTGGCGTAAAAGGCCAAACTGTGGAGAAGATTGCCTCCTTTACGCAACGGTTATAATAACTGCTACCCACGTTCAAATGATCTTCTGAATCTGCGTATGACACGTATCCCTTTATAAGGTAACGCGTATAACTGCTTTCTCGAAGATCATGGCATGCAAGCCACGTAGGTAACTACCTGGTTGGCGTAAAAGCCAAATAACTGTCTCGTTGGCGTAAAAGGCCAAACTGTGAAGAAGATTGCCCCATTTACGCTGCGGTTATAATAACTGCTACCCACGTTCAAATGATCTTCTTAATCTGCGTATGACACGTATCCCTTTATAAGGTAATGCGTATAACTGCTTCTCGAAGATCATGGCATGCAAGCAACGTAGGTAACTGCTCCTTGCGTAAAGCTTGATGATTCATGAATAATAGATAACCAGCGTAAAATAGCCAATTATCCTTCACGACTGAGGTCTTGAGCGTATTCTAGGCTAAGTAGCCTTATCCATGTACCTTTGCACATATAGCCGAGTTGGCATATTTCAAGGAGATAGCATACGGCGTACTCCTATAGTTAAAAATAGCCTGGTTGGCGTAAAATGCAAGGATGGTGATGTGAGCGTATTAGTCTCAGCCTTAGCTTTTCCAGTCATGACAAATTTTGAACATAAAACAAAATCTCGTGCATTAAATACAGAGATATGCCTCAATCTCGTGCATTAAATACAGAGATATGCTTCGAGCTCTGTACAAGAAACAACTTTTGACGTGGTGTCGGATTTTATCTTTATCTTGAGCGTAAAAACTCATTTCTGTTACTGTAGAATAGGCAGCGTATTCAGAAGACCCCATTTTTCTTCCTTTGCATGCGTAAAAATGACTTGTATCAAGAATATGTCGCAAAATGATAACCTGGATCTCTGTGCAAAAATTATCATCACAGCCGTGCAGTACTTTTGTGAGATGTCAGGTTCACTGATTTGACTGACAAATTCATCCGAGGAATACGAAGGGTTCCTCGTAGCACTTTACGCTGCATTAAAAACAACGTATTTTAACTTTACGCAGGAAGGTATAGCAACCTTTTACGCCAAACAGCCTTTTGTTTTACGTGGACAGCTCTGAAGCCCTTTTTTACGCCAAACAACCTTGATGGTGTTTTATGCGTACAACTCTGAGGAACTTTACGCTGCGTATTTTAAACTTTACGTGGACTGCTCTGAGGATCTGCTTTACGCGGACAACTCTGAAGCTCTGTTTTACGCGGACAGTTCTTAAGCCTTATTTTACGCGACCAGCTCTGAGGCTCTGTTTTACGCCAAACAACTTTTATGCCAAACAACTTTGAAGGTGTTTTACGCAGAGAGGGACTTCATGTATGTTGGGAGTTTTGACTGTAAAATACGCGAACAATTCTCCAGTATTTTTTATGCTTCTACAAGACCCCCTTCAAAGTTTTCAAATTCCTCGTAATTTAAAATACTTTGAATGAAGCATGAAATGGTCAAATTTGACTCGTTCTTCGAGGCTAATTTTTTGGCTACATTTAAGGAGTCGTTGGAATTTGTATGTTCTCTTCTGCCTATATAAGGGCAAGCAAATGAACTTGTTTTTTCATACTTCCTTCACCACAAAGATGAATGCTGAGATTCATTGGGCTGAACTGAGAAGGAAGAAGATTATGCTCTTCCAGCATGTAAGGAGTCATAAAAAGAGACGTCTTCGAGCAAATATTCTCTGCAATGATGGACCATGGAGGGATATCATAGCTTTCTTTGCTCGAGGTAATCAACGATTTTATATGGCAATTCGTCAAAGAGAGAGGAATGGTCGTATTAGACCACACAGCTTGCTAGTTGTATTTTCCCCTATTATGAAGCTGGATCCTGGGGTACAGCTTGGCCGTGTCTTCCAGTATTATGTTGGGTCTGAATCCCAATCACAATTCTAAGCATGGCCGCCGATGACGTATGGAGGGTGGGCTTGAATAATTTAAACATGCTCAGTTTTGTATCCTCCCTCCATTCACCATTTTCTTGGCACCCAGCGTATAGGAGCCGAAGAAGTGCTGTAGAAGAAGAAATGAAGATCTCCATCAGATGAGAACCTAGCGTAATAGATTCCCATCATATGTAATCGTGATCTTGAATATTAATAAAAAAAATAGATTTCCATCATATGTAATCATGATCTTGAATATTAATAAAAAAATCCTTTGTAAAAATGGATTTTCATCATATGTAATCATGATTAATAAACTTGTCTTCTTTTACGCACTATTGATTTGCCATGTTGCTGTGAGGAAGTCTGGTAATACGCAGCTTCGACATGCTTGAGTAATTTTTACGCAGACTCTGATAAATATGCATCCAGTCACGTTCCAACTTTTAAGCATAAAGGAAGATGCGTAAAAACTCTTCAGCATTAAATTGTCTTAAAAATCCAATTATAATACTATTTTGACGAGGAGTCACAGAGAATTCTGAACTGTCATTTCTCCTTTATAAATACGAAGAACATCTGTTTAGAACATCATTTTCAAAAAAAATAGCTTTCTCGAAAGATTCTTGAGACAGGGCAAAAAATGTCCGCCGAACATGCCATCCTCGAACTAGATGTAAAAGATTCTGGCTAAACATCGAATGAGCTACCAATGGCCAAGGAAGAAGAATCATCTCCAATGAAGATAGACATTAACTCTTTGGCCCTTCGTCCGATGAAGTCCTCTCGACTGAAGAAGAAGAGAAGTTACTGAATACTCGTCGTCTGTTTGCAAATGCTGATATTTGCATATTTTAGGCACTTGCAATGTTTGTAAACAATACGGAATCAAAAGAGTATTTTCTGCTTAAACTCTTGTGACTAGCTTTCTCGAGCGTAAAAACTCAGATTATCAATATATACGCATATTCTGCTAACTGATCTGTCCCGCGTAATTTAAGATTTTTGTTTTGCACATAAAATCATAGATCCGTAGCATCTGAGCGTAAAATCATAGATCCTTGGTCTGCGCGTAAAATCATAGATCCGTAGCCTCTGAGCGTAAAATCATAGATCTGTAGCCTCTGAGCGTAAAATCATAGATCTGTAGCTTCTGAGCGTAAAATCATAGATCTGTAGCCTTTGAGCATAAAATCATAGATCATAGCACCTGATGTATCCTTTACGCAGCATGATTATCTGTCTTCTTTTTTAAATTATCTGCTGACGTGGTCCCAAATCATAACTGACTACGATAAGATCGGATTTGATTAAGGATTCTAAGAGTCATTTGAACTCTATAAATAGGCCTAGGTCATGAGAGAGAAAAAAACCTTTTCTCTCTTTCTGAAAAACTCTTCATCCCTTTCTGAAAACCCTTCTTTTCTGCCATGGCACCAAAACAGACCTCCACCGCTAAAGGAAAGCAAGCCGCTTCATCATCTCGCTCATCTGCTCAAGCACGAGCGACTCCTCCTAGGCCAAGCGAGCCTCGTTCTGAACGAAGTACTCCGCTGTCTAGCTGTGCACCGGACATCACAGGTAAAACTTTAAGAAATAAAAAACCCTTCGCGCACGTTATACGTGTATGCGCAAGGTTATCTTTTGTGCTAAGAGTCTCTTCGAGGAAGATGATGCACAGAGATGATTTATCAATACGTCCATATTTTAATGTGTCAGCGTAAAACTCCATCTTTTGTAATCTGGCGTAAAAACTCAGACTGTTAAATTTGGCGTATACTGCAAGATTACGCCCACGTTTTAATGTGTCAGCGTAAAACTTTATATTTTGCAATCTGGCGTAAAAACTCAGACTATCAAATTTGGCGTATACTGCAAACCTTGTGTTTTACGTACTGAAAGTAAATTCCAGCATAAAACTCCATATTTTGCAATCTGGCGTAAAAACTCAGACTATTAAATTTGGCGTATACTGCAAGAATGTAGCACCTTACGTTTTACGCACTGAAAGTAAATTCCAGCGTAAAACTGACTTATTCTCTTGCTTTTTTGCAGTGGACCTACAGATCCCCCCTCTGGCTGAAGTAATGGGTTCTGCTGCTGGAATGTTAAATTCCAACTACTTGGAGAACTTGTCCCATGTAACTTTTTCCATCTCTGGAAACGAGTATCCTAAAAAAAGGGAAATTCTGATCTCGGTCCAAGGAGAAAGAATGTTGCTGAGTATGATCAGCGGGGAACCCTTGACATACATAGATGGGATCGAGTATAAGAAATCAGCTTTCTTATTTGGAGATGCTATTGATAAGCAATCCCAAACTAAGCCCAAGAAGGAAGACTGGGTATTTTCTGTTGAGGGCACTATTATGTACCTGTAAAAGATGTTCAGAGACTACCCCATCTCTGCATTCTTCCATGCCACACATCCCAGAAGGATGGCATGGACTCTGACTCCTGATCTTCATGGCCAGCCAGGGAAGATCTTCTATAAGAAGAGATTAGACCGAGGATCCTTCGTAAGTAGTCCCTCAGGTCCTATTGTGCCATTCAGAGGTTTATTACCAGGCAGCGTCCCTAGTAAAGACTCTTCCTTGATCCAGCCATTTTAGATAGCAACTTTCTGCAATGACTTTATGGGGCTGGGAGGACTGTATCCCAAAGTTAACCCTCGTACCAGTGGATGGCTTAACCCCCACAATCTTCGATGGGCCATATTAACTGCATGGGCCCTGAAGCACTTTCAAGTTGAGCTAGAAAGTATCAACTTATTTGAAGCTGTCAGTGCTACTTGTGTTGGACTGCCTATCAACACAAATTTGTTCTTAGCTTTGATGGAACGATATAACTCGTTCACTGGGACTTTCGCTACTCCAATAGGTGAGTTGGGCCTAGCACTTCATGAGATGACAGACATCTCAAAATTACCAATGGGGGACACTCCCTATGAAGAATACGTTCCCACCAATAGAGAGTTGAAGGATACCAACCCTCGGGTAGTGGCTGTATACCAAGAACTGATGAGCCACTATCTCGCATGCACCACTTTTTACAGAGAGCCTTCTGATTTAGCCCATATTAACAAATGGGTATCTTACCTTTTCTTCCATCAGGCTAGAAATGCCAAGCAGGACAAGGTTGTAGATAGCAAAGACAAACCTTTGAACCCTCTGAGCATTCTTAATGACAACACAATCGATGACCTTATTGAAGATGCAGAGGCTCCAGATTGTGTTCTTAATGAAGAGATAGGTAGTTATCCTGCAAGGACCAAAGCCTACAGTTATATGAGGCATTGCCGGAAGCCTCTGTCAAAAGAAGCTCAACTGGCTGGCTTCCTTTCTATTTGGCTACGCCGATGGGTGGTGCCTGGCATTGCGTCTGCAGATCGTATTCATCGCAACACCTTATGGCCTGTAGTGCTTTTGGTATTTGGAGCCAGATTGGGCCTACTCCCTGCCATGGTATGCAGGATACAAGCTGGCCTGAGGGCTATTACTGATGGACTGCTGGCTGATACCACTCAGTGCGAAGGATATCCCAGAGTGGAATTACCATTCTTATATCTGATGGGATGGTTAATCCTTCATAAAACCCGAGTGATGTCTCCCAGATCTGCCAGTTGTTCGGGCAATAACTTCTTGTTGAATTACAAGAATTCTTCTTAGAATGTGACTAACGTCATAGATTGTCGACTAGCACTGAATTTTGCCCATAGTTGGAAATTTTTCTGTATAGTTCCCCCCATACATATTAATCAGCAGGGGGCTAAACTTCATGATATAGGTCAGGAGAAGTCTATTCTTTCTCCTGAAGCATTTTACTGGTTGGTCTGTATTAGACCTTCCCACCTGCTATATAGAAGCGAGGATCACTGCTACCTGGAACCTTATCTGCCTAGCCGTTTCGCTAGGCAATTTGGATATGATCAGTTGCACGTGGGAAATCCCATCACCAGCTTTAAATTCAAAGGTGGGCTTATTGATGGAGCTAGAGGATGGCGTTATTTTATCATGGGTTGTACTGGAGCAACCTTTGATGTACCTGCGACTTCTCTCTCCATGGAATTACGAATTCTTCATTCATACACACAGTTTTATGTGTCCATCAATACCTTCCATCGTGATTTTGATGTATATGAAAGTTTCAGAATGCCCTCCCATAAATCCACTAGAAGAGAGGAGATACCATCAGTCTCCTCTGATGAAGGTGATGAGACTACTGGGGCAGACGATTATTTATTGATATTACCGAGAGGCATAACAACTCCACCAGCAGAGCCTCTCGTAATTTCTAATAAAAGAAAGGCTTCTACTCAGAAAGAGCCTTCCCCTCGTAAGAAGAAGCAAACCACTAGAGGTCCTAAAAAGACTTCCACCAAGGGGGCCTCTTCCAGGAGTGAACCTATTGTTTCCCCTGTTAGGGATGATTCTGTGATTAGGGATTCTATATCCCCTCATCGCCCTTCGCCTTTTAAAGAATGAGTGTCCACAGTCCCAGCTGAAAGTGTTGGAGATTCTTTGCCAGCGACTGCTGCCGCCATTACATCTACCACCGTTACTGGTGATACTTCTCTATCGCCTTTGAGGTCGAGCTCTTTAATAATTACTGTACCTTTATCTTTGCATACAAGACAAATAATAGGACTAGTCCCTCCTTCATCTGTAAATATTTCAAGTGAGATTTCACCCGATGAACCTCGAGTGGATTTGGGTGATGACTGGGATGACGACCCTCAAGCGTCAGTTGGTGTACCTTCCTCTCCAGGTATGATAGCTTGTTTAGCATCATTAAGAAATGATTTAGCTATATAGGCTGCAAACGCAATATACATACCATCGGCCATGGGTAAATGTTACCTTTACGCTTTTTTCGAGAAAATTTAATATCAAATTGATATTAACTTTCTCTTATCTTATTTTCAGGCGAAGACATTTTTGGGGAAGGCGGAGCTGAAACAACCTCTGCTTTTGTTGCGGATTCAGCTACTGAAACGGCTGTGACCACTGTTGAAGAAGTGTGCCTTGAAGCCGCGACATTCTCAGAGATAATCCCACCTTCGTCGAGCATGCCAACAACTTCAACTGTTGTTGGTCTCTTCTTTTGTTGCGCCATATGTTGAAGCAACGATTGTGGCAACATCTTCTGCAGCCATTTCAGAAAGGAGATTTAATGATATTGCAGCCACTCCCAGCTTCCAGTCGAGTCTTGCTATGCTAGTTGAACAATATACTAGCATATTCTATCCCACTTTAAAAGAATTAATATCCATGGTGCTAGAGAAGAATCTAGGCTTTGATGCTTTGAAGACATCTTGCAAGCTCACTATAGCACAAATTATAAATTTTAATAACGCTAACAGAGCTAATGCGCTAGAGCAAATGGTTAATAGTTTAGAACAACCCATTAACGAATATTTGTAATTATCCAGTGGCAGCATCAATAACTTGGTTCAGGCTGAGTATGACTCGCTAACTTCGAAACTTGCTCAGAAGGCAGAAATGTTAAACAAATCCATCCAGGAACAGCAACAAGAGATGGAGAAAGAGCAAACAGTGTTGGTAGAGAGTATTCCTCAGCTAGCTCAGTGCCGTACCGAATGTGAGGGATATGAAGTGAGGATTCAAGAACTGGAAGCTGAACTTGCTCAAACAAATGAGAGGCTTCTCAAAGCATCGCTAGTTCGTGATGTATTGGAGGGCCAAGTGAATACAACTCAACAGAACTTGACACATGTGGGTGTCATCTATGCAAGTTTTATTGATTCTCTGTCTGAACTGTCTCTTTTGAGTAATGACGAAGCAAGACTAGAACTGGTTCGCACCAAAATTTTGAACTCCAGGAATGAAAGGATGGCTGCTTTAGCACAACAAATCCGCGATTTAACTGCTCCTCCACAATGAAGGATTATGTACTTTTTTTGCTCCTTCTTTACCATGTAATTTGTAATTCTCATAGATAATGAAGATATATTTTCTGATTTTGTGGACCCATCACTTTGAATATAAATGATAGGCTAAGATGAAAGTGATATCAGAGGTAATATGGACATGATATACTTTCGGTAACTAGTTTTGCTGAATATATCTATTCAAAGGTCATATGAATATGATAAAATATGATCCAACTAAATTTGTATACAAAACACTATCAGAGGTAATATGGACATGATAGGTTTTGAAGTTTCAAATTAGTTAAACATATCTATTCAGAGGTAATATGAACACGATAGAATATGATCCAACTAAATTTTTGTAGATAGTATCGTCAGAATAAAATATTCATCATACTTCATTAAGCAAGGGAGCTCAAGCATAATACTTCTTCAGGAATTTGCCATTGATAGGAGCCATTATCAAATCTCCATTAGGCTTGGATAATCTGTAAGCGCCATTTGAAAATGTTGTTTCAATCACATAAGGGCCCTCCCATTTGGGCTGGAATTTTCCCTTATTTTTATGTGTAATGATCATTGGCCTCTTCACAGCTAAAACTAGCTCACCAACTTTGAACCCTCTTTCCTTATGCGTGCTTGGTAGAACTCAATGTGCTGTTGAGCTTGAAGGCATTTTTCGTCTAACCCTTCTAGCTCTTGAAGTCTTAAACGATCATTATTTTCCTTAGTCAGCTCATTAGCTACTGCTATTCTGAGTGATGGAATTTGAATTTCAATAGGGAGAACTGAGGGTAAACATCCATGTTTTTCAGATGGTGATATCTTGGCAGGAGACATACTTTGAAATAAGGCATTTAGTTTCAAATGGATGTTCGAGCTTATGCTTGTGACCGAAGTCTCATTATAAGAGTTGTGGGACACCAGACTAGGACATATACTTTATACTACCAGATGTCTATCTAGGGTTTATCTTCAAATATAGGGGTAAGGAGGTGGAGAAGTGTAAGGTCTGTGCGCAGACAAAGATCACAAGAAAATAGTTCAAATGGGTAAACCGAAGTACAGATCTTCTGGAGTTGGTTCACTCAGATATTTGTGACTTCAAGCAGTTCTCCATAAAGGCCAAAAGAAAGTACGTCATTACTTTCATCGACGACTACTCGAAGTAAGCGTTCGTCTATCTGCTCTAGTTAAAAGACAAAGCATTTAAGAAGTTCAAGAAGTTAAGGGTTGAGGCTGAACTTCAAATGGGGCAACAACTCAAGAGACTCAGAAGTGATCTAGGCGGAGAGTATAGGTCTATTGAATTCGCATCATTTTGCAAAAAAAATTGAATTGTCATTAAGACAACTGCTCCGAATTCTTCTCAATCAAATGTAGTAGCTGAAAGGAAGAACAAGACGTTGACATAAATGATGAACTCAATACTGTTGACTACGGGTCTTCCAAACAACTTCTTGGGAGAAGCTGTGCTGACGGCTACGTTTATTCTGAATAGAGTGCCATATACAACTTCTGATGTCACTCCTCAGGAACTCTGGTTCAGAGTCAGACCCAAATTGAACGTTATTCGAGTGTGGGGGTGTCTAGCGTCTGTGAAGCTTCAGAATTAAAGATTCAGAAGCTGTAATCGAGGACTACGAAGACAATCTTTCAGGGTGATGCTGAGAAGAGTAATGCTCGAAGATTTTTTGATATCGAATTAAATCATATCATTGAATCTCGCAACACAGAACTCCTTGAAGATAAATTTGCAAGGCACAAGAACATTGTTATCACGAGTATTTCGAAAAATAGTGTGGGTGCTGTCAAGACCCGCACCTGAAAAATCGGGCATGAGTCGTGGGTACGTCCAGCCTACGCCGCAGAATCGGCGGTAGAACGCTGTAAAGGTCCGTTCTAGGTCAACCATATCTATAACTCACAAAAATATGACAATAACCTCTCCAAAAGGAGGGCAATAACGCAATATATATATGAATAATTCTCTCCAAAAGGAGGGCAACCACGCAATATAAATAATCTCTCAATCACAATGACTAGGGGAAGAATAAAGCACGATATGATACCAACAAAGAAACAGAATCAAAGAGAGCAAGACAATATCTAAAATACAGTCCAAGGCCATAATATCTACAATATCTCACAGCATCAAAAGAATAAGTACAATCATCCAAAATAAACTACTGGGAACAATCCAGGAAACCCACCTAGCTAACTAGGGCGCTAACGGCGTCTCCTCGGCGCACTTCTCCTCAGTCTCGGGGTCACAACCCTCGTCAACACCCGGCCCGTAGAACGTCGGGCAGTAATCCTCAGGATCCTCTGGAAAAAATATGCCCAGTCAGGACTGGAGCAAAGTACATAACTCTGAAAGCAACTCCAAATACATGGTAAGGTGTATATGACGAGCAATAAAAAAGTATACAAGATGCACAGGAAAATAAGTATATGCTGGAGCAGAATAAGTAGCTGTAATATAAACTGGAGAACAATACAAGTAGGGAAGTAACTGCATGTAAGAAAACATGAATACTAGCTAAGTACCTTGAGCACAAGTTTGTTATGTGATCGGCTTAGGTTGCACATGAAAAACACTACGATAACTCCGTTATGCGTGAGTTGCATAACCGACATACACATGAATACTGTTTGGCTTTGGTCACATAACCAACTCCTACTCCCCTCCCCCGCTAATACTCTTGGATCCAACAACAACATGCTACGTACATGATAATAGCTCGCACACACGAAGGCGAGAGCACAAGAAGCACATGATAGCATATGAGAATCAATACCCGAAGCACATGATGAAATATACGTGATAGAGTACCCGCTGAACACGGTAAGGGGGATAGCATCTCATGACGGGATCCACTAGTAGAAGCTCGTGTAACAATGTGTCAGAATCAAGTATCACAGTTCTAGAACAGGTGATATAAACGCTATCATAAAATGAAAACTATCAGAGGTAGGTACTCGCCTGATGTCTTGAGCAACTGATGAGGATCGAGATCCGGACCGGTGTCGCAAGAATCTATTGCGAAAAGGATAATTAAACAGGATTCTAAGGAGTTAAACTGATATAAAATAATTAAAAACAGGCTTTTAGGGATATTCTAGGTCGAACGGGTCAAACCGGTGAAATTTGGGTCAAAAAGTCAACCCGGGGTCCTAAAAGTCAACTTTACGTCAAAACTATGTCAAACGTTGACTTTTACAGTCAACAGGGGAAATTATGGTCAAAGCTAGGTCAAACTAGGGTGCCCCTGAAATTCTAGGTCAAACCGAGCTCATTAAGCTAGAAAACTCTCAAACTCGCCTCCTCGAGATACCGGGATACCCTCGGTATCCGATACCTCGCCCTAGGCCACGCACCCCGCCTAAACCCGCTAAAACCTATGCTAGCACGCGTAAATATATACACATATACATATAAAAATCACTCAAATACTATTCCTAGGCTATTGCTCAAATACCCTGCTCGAAACTCAATACCTTGGTGAGATACCTTGATATCTCAAGGTATTGGGATACTCTCCAATACCCCTCTAACTATCCCTCTAGTTAGCTATCTAGGTATGTAGATATATTCCTAGTTATTAATCTAGGCTAGAATATCTATAACTATCATATATTATACATATCCAAGTATCTATGTATATACCTATTCACACATACACACAAATACCCATATATATATACCCAACTCATAAATATATATATATAATTATCTAGATATCTATAGGTGTATATTGCTATAGGTATATATATATCTATATCTTAGATAGATGTATCTATCTATCTATCTATCTATTACCTATCTATCTATCAACCTACGTATCTATCTAACTATCTATATCTTATTTAACTATCTATCTAACTAATTAGCTATCTAGTTATCTATATATCTATAAATCTAGCTATCTATCTAACTATCTGTCTAGTTATCTATTAACTATCTATCCTATTAACTCTCTCACACCTAGCTACCCTGCTCCCGCAAACATCTGCTGCTGCTGCCCGCTTAAAATGCTGCTGCTGTTGCTGCTGAAGAACTGCTGCTGCTGCAGCTGCCTTGTACTGCTGCTGCTGCTACATTGCTGCTTCTTGCTGCTGGCATTGCTTCTTGCTGCTGCTAGCTTAGCTGCTGCTGTGCAGCTGGCTCTGGTTGCCTCCCCCCTCTCACTCTCTCATACACACGACCACACACAATCTCATATATACATATATATATATATATACAACTATATATATATATATATATATATATATATATATATATATATATATATATATATATATATAGACACACACTAACTTATATAAATACACACACACACTTATGCATAAATACGCACATAGCTATATATATATATATAAACACACCTATTTATATATATATGCACACACACACAGATATATATATATATATACATATACACACACACTCAAATATATATATACACATACACATTGATATATATATATATATATATATATATATATATATATATATATATATATATATATATATATATATATATATATATATATATATACACACACATATACACACACACGCACACTTATACATATATATATATATATATATACACAAACACATAGACATATACATACACAAGCACATATATATAAATACACACATATATATAGACATACAAACACATATACATATATATATAGACATAAACACAAACACAACACTACACACAACCACTCACACAACACTCTCCAACTCACGCCCAACGGCCCCGACACGCACAAACACCTATATATATATATATAAAATATAACCCGAGAACTCTAGCACACACTCCCTGATGCTAACCCAACGCGCGCACAAGCCCGAAACTAGGAAACCAAGTCGAAATGGCCGTTCGATCATTTCGAGGAACACGCGGTGTGCGGTTCGGAAAACCTCCTGAAACGCACACCAAACCAACTTGGAATCGGCCCAAAATTTACTCACGGGTTCTAAACGATGCCTAGATCCTAGAAAAATACTACCGCGTCGATTCTAGGTCCGTGGCAAAAACGCGCACGCACTTAGAATCAGCGATGACGAAAACCCCAAATTCGCCCGAAACGCCCGTTTCTCCGCGACATGACTTTTTGTGTCCGAACGGAGACACGCACTCACCCTCAAGACACCCGACAACGTCTAACTAGGTCCGTCTAACCTAGGGCATCATCCAAAATTGGGCCAATTTTGGATTTCACCCGAAATTGACACAAAACCTAGTGTCAAAGTCTCCAAACTCAACCAAACTAGTTCCAACTTTCTCCCACGGGTAGGCTTAGGGTCTAGGAAGGTTCTAAACCGCTAATTACACTATATTAGAGTAATTAGCAAGGGTAAAGTTTGGGTTTACCTCTTGGGAGTTGAAATCCCAAGGCCAAAGTCTCCAATCCACTTGAAATCACCTCCCTCAAGCTCCAAGCCACCAAATTTAGCCTCCACTCCAAGTCTAGGCTCTACCCACCTAGGTTAGGGAAAAACATAAGGTTAGGGTTCACAACCATAGAGAATAGAAGAAGAAAGAAGAGGAATAGGGCACTTACTTGAAGTTGAGAGAAGAAAGGAAGAAGAAAGAAGTAGTGGAGAAGAAAAAGAAGTAAAGAAGAAGAGAAAAATGAAAATGGGGGAGAGTGGCTGCTGTTTCACGGGAATGGGGGCTGTGGGAAGGGCCGGCCACACCTAATAAAGGGTTACACAAGTCCAAAAGTCCAAATTGCCCTCATCTCACTTGGGTTTGGATTTCGGGTTCCAAAAGCACTCAAACTAACTCCAAATCTCTCCAACTAACCAACTAAAAATATAATAATAATTCTAAGCCCCAAAATTATCCTCACAAGGGTGTTGGTCGGGTCGGACATGGGTCCACTAGGGTTTGACATGGGTCCAGGCTAGCCAAAACCCTAAAATAATCAATTAAAAATAATACAATCACTATTTAAATATAAATATAACTAATTAAATGCAATTCATAATTTATTAAATAAAAAAAAAAAACCCTATTTTCTAGAATTGGGTAGTGACAAGCCTACCCTCCTTAAAATAATTTCGTCCTCGAAATTAAAAGACAAAACTAGGACAGGAATGCAAAGAAAAGAACCATACCTCAGGGCTCGAAAAGATAGGGGTATCGCTCGCGCATTTCATCCTCCCTCTCCCAGGTCGACTCACCTGGAGAGTGATGCCTCCACGCCATACGAACCAAGGGAATAGTCTGGTTCCTCAACACCTTCTTCCGCAGATCCAGAATCTCCATCGGCTATTCTGGATAGCTAAGAGTAGGGCCCACCATGATCTCTGAGTGATCCAATACGTGACTGGGATCCGCCACGTACCGTCTCAACTGTGACACGTGGAACACATCATAAACTCCCTCTAGCGTAGGCGACAACTCAAGCCTATACGCCACGGCGTCCACCCTCTCAAGGATACGGAAGGGTCCGACGAAACGTGGGCTAAGCTTCCCGCCTCCACCGAAGCGAATAGTGCCCCGCGTCAGAGAAATTCTCAGGAACACCAGATCTCCAACCTAGCATAAACAAGGTCTCTGCACTTAGTCTAAAATAAGCAATCACAAGCAAACACAAGAATAAAATCTAGATTCTAAGCTATACCTCAAACTCCAAGGGTCTTCGGTGGCTATCGGCCCAATGCCGCTGCCTGTCCTGCGCCACCCGAAGTCTATCTCTAATGAGCTTGACCTTCTCCGCTGCATCAACCACCATCTCCGGGCCAAGCAAAGCTCTCTCGCCTACATTATCCCATGATAACGGAGTACGACACCTCCGTCCATACAATGCCTCGAAAGGTGACATCTCGATACTGGCTTGGTAGCTGATGTTGTAAGCAAACTCTATCAAGTGCAAGTGATCCTTCCAAGAGCCTCTGAAATCCAGAATACAAGTACGAAGTATGTCCTCAAGTGTCTGGATGGTCCTCTCTGACTGACCATCTGTCTGTGGGTGATATGCACTACTAAACTTGAGCTGGGTGCCCAAGCTAGCTTGCAGGATCCTCCAGAAATACGAAGTAAAGCGACTGTCCCGATCTGATACTATGCTCACAGGAACTCCATGCAGTCTGACTATCTGGCGCACATACATCTCTGCTAGTCTCTGTGTAGACGTACCCACTTTGAATGGTAGAAAGTGGGCCAATTTGGTCAACCTGTCTACGATGACCCAAATCGCATTCTTTCCGCATGGAGAACGAGAAAGTTTAGAAACAAAATCCTTGGTCACATGCTCCCATTTTCACTCCGGAATGGGTAACGGCTGGAGTAACCCTCCTGGCCTCTGCCTCTCCGCCTTCACCTGCTGGCACACTAAGCATCGGGATACGAAGCGTGCTACCTCTCGCTTTATCCCATACCACCATACATGCTCTCTCAGATCTCTATACATCTTGTTGGCACCTGGATGCATAGAGTACTGGGATTGATGCGCCTCCTGAAGAACCTCTTCGCATAACGACCCACTCGACACACACAACCTGGTACCGTGCCGCAATGAACTATCATAAGCAATGGTGAAGTCATCTGACAATCCAATCTGAACCTGCGCCCTGATGCTCCTCAGGGACTCGTCCTCAAACTGTGTAGCCCTGATCCGGTCTATCAACTCTGACTGAATCTGCAGTCCCCACATCTGCATCTCAACTCCAGGCACTATCACCTCAATGCCCAAGCTCTCTATATCTGCTAGAAGATAACGATCTGTAGTCAGGTACATAGCTACCGAATACCTGCTCAACGCATCCGCAACTACTTTCGCCTTCCCTGGATGATACTGCAACAATATGTCGAAGTCCTTCATCAACTCCAACCATCTCCTCTGCCTCATGTTCAGCTCTTTTTGGGTAAACACATACTTCAAGCTCTTGTGGTCTGTGAAGATCTCCACACGCTCTCCATATAAATAGTGTTTCCATAACTTCAGAGCAAAGATGACCGCTGCCAACTCCAAATCATGGGTAGGGTAGTTCTTCTCATGAGGACATAATTGCCTAGAAGTATAGGCAATCACCCTCCCATTCTGCTATAACACACAACCCAGTCCCTTCCCCGATGCATCACTATAGATAGTGAATCCTCCAGAACTTGATGGCAACGTCAATACTGGAGCTGTCGTCAACCTCCTCTTCAGCTCATCAAAGGCGATCTGACACTCCTCTGACCAAACAAACTCCACGTCCTTCCGAGTCATCCTGGACAATGGCTCTGCAATCCGGGAAAAATCCTGAACAAAACTCCTGTAGTAACCTGCCAGTCCTATAAAACTCTTGACCTCGGCTACTGAACTCGAAGCACTCCATGCCTCAACTGCCATAATCTTTCTCGGATCCACCGAGATACCCTCTCCAGTCACCACATGACCAAGGAATTCTACCTTGTCAAGGAAGAACTCACACTTCGAAAGCTTTCCATAAAGCTTCTCCTTCCTGAGAGTCTCCAACATTATCCTCAGATGCTCTTCGTGCTCCTCTGGGGTCTTCGAATACACCAAGATATCATCTATAAATACTACCATAAACCTGTCCAGATGCTGATGGAACACCTTGTTCATCAGATTCATGAACACTGTCGAGGCATTAGTCAACCCAAACGGCATCACCATGAACTCATACTGTCCATATCTGGTCCGAAAAGCTGTCTTCGGAATATCCTCCTTTCTGACCTTCACCTGGTGGTAGCCTGTCCTCAGATCAATCCTGGAAAACACCCTCGCTCCACTCAACTGGTCAAATAGATCATCAATACGCGGCAGCGGATACTTGTTCTTGATTGTGAGGTTGTTCATAGCCCTGTAGTCGATACACATCCGTATCGACCCATCATTCTTCGGCAAAAAAAAGTACCGGAGCACCCACGAAGAAGAACTAGATATGATAAATCCCTTGTCCTGAAGCTCATCCACCTGCTTCTTCAACTCTATCAGCTCACTGTTGCTGACTCTATAGACGTGCTGGGATATCGGCTCCGCGCCTGGCACCAAGTCTATAGAGAACTCCATATCTCTGTCCGGAGGTAACCCTGGCAACTCCTCCGGAAAGACATCCATGTACTCCTCTATCAGTGGATATAGCAACCTCGGCTCTACCACTAGGGCTGTGCAGAAGACTCTCTCGCTCTGCTCCGCTGCTCCTCTGGCAAACTCAAACTCTGGCTCACCCGACGGACTAAACAACACTCTACCTCTGCGATAATCTATACTAGCACAATTCGTACTCAACCAATCCATCCCGAGTACAATGTCGTAGCTCAGAAGTGGCATTACGAGTAGGCACACACTCAACTCCCGGCCTCCCAAGGTAACTCTCCGGTCTCTGCAGATATCACTGACTAGGATGATACCACCCCCGGTCGTGATTTTGCAGAGTCTAGCTAAAGGTTCAGCAACAAGATGGTGTCTAACAGCAAAAGATACAGACACAAAGCTATGGAATGCACCGAAATCAAATAAAGCAAGTGCTGAAATGGAATCAAGAAGAACAGAACCTGAGATCACATCACCAACGGTGTATGATACGATATCATCAAAGAAGGACAGTAATATTACAAAAGAGAACAATTTTAGGAAAATTAAGGATAGTAAAAGAAATCAGGAAGGGTCCTAGTTGTGATTGAGCACACTCTCTCTCAGCCTATATCCTATATCCTATTATAGGTAAACCTAAAAACTAGACATGCATGGGCCGCCACCAAAAATATGTCATGACCTGCACCCAAAAAATCGGGCATGAGTCGTGGGTACGTCCAGCCTATGCCGCAAAATCGGCGGTAGAACGCTGTAAAGGTCCGTTCTAGGTCAACCATATCTATAACTCACAAAAATCTGACAATAACCTCTCCAAAAGGAGGGCAACCACGCAATATATATATGAATAATTCTCTCCAAAAGGAGGGCAACCACGCAATATATATAATCTCTCAATCACAATGACTAGGGGAAGAATAAAGCACGATATGATACCAACAAAGAAACAGAACCAAAGAGAGCAAGACAATATCCAAAATACAGTCCAAGGCCATAATATCTACAATATCTCACAACATCAAAAGAATAAGTACAATCATCCAAAATAAACCACTGGAAACAACCCAAGAAACCCACCTAGCTAACTAGGGCACTAACGGCGTCTCCTCGGCACACTCCTCCTCAGTCTCGGGGTCACAACCCTCGTCAACACCCGGCCCGTAGAACGTCGGGCAGTAATCCTCAGGATCCTCTGGAAAAAATATGCCCAGTCAGGACTGGAGCAAAGTACATAACTCTGAAAGTAACTCCAAATACATGGTAAGGTGTATATGACGAGCAATAGAAAAGTATACAAGATGCACAGGAAAATAAGTATATGCTGGAGCAGAATAAGTAGCTGCAATATAAACTGGAGAACAATACAAGTAGGGAAGTAACTGCATGTGAGAAAACATAAATACTAGCTAAGTGCCTTGAGCACAAGTTCGTTATGTGATCGGCTTAGGTTGCACATGAAAAACACTACGATAACTCCGTTATGCGTGAGTTGCATAACCGACATACACATGAATACTGTTTGGCTTTGATCACATAACCAACTCCTACTCTCCTCCCCCACTAATACTCTTGGATCCAACCACAACACGCTACGTACATGATAATAGCTCGCGCACACGAAGGCGAGAGCACAAGAAGCACATGATAGCACATGAGAATCAATACCCGAAGCACATGATGAAATACACGTGATAGAGTACCCGCTGAACACGGTAAGGGGGATAGCATCTCATGATGGGATCCACTAGTACCAGCTCGTATAACAATGTGTCAGAATCAAGTATCACAGTTCTAAAACAGGTGATATAAACGCTATCATGAAATGGAAACTATCATAGGTAGGTACTCGCCTGATTTCCTGAGCAACTGATGAGGATCGAGATCTGGACCGGTGTCGCAAGAACCTATTGCAAAAAGCATAATTAAATAGGGTTCTAAGGAGTTAAACTGATATAAAATAATTAAAAACAGGCTTCTAGGGATATTCTAGGTCGAACGGGTCAAACTGGTGAAATTCGGGTCAAAAAGTCAACCCGGGGTCCAAAAAGTCAACTTTAGGTCAAAACTAGGTCAAACGTTGACTTTTACAGTCAACGGGGGCAATTATGGTCAAAGCTAGGTCAAACTAGGGTGTCCCTGAAATTCTAGGTCAAATCGAGCTCATTAAGCTAGAAAACTCTCAAATTTGCCTCATCGAGATACCAGGATACCCTCGGTATCCGATACCTCGCCCTAGGCCACGCACCCCGCCTAAATCCGCTAAAACCTATGCTAGCACGCGTAAATATATACACATATACATATAAAAATTATTCCAATACTATTCCTAGGCTATTGCTCAAATACCCCGCTCGAAACTCAATACCTTGGTGAGATACCTTGATATCTCAAGGTATTGGGATACTCTCCAATACTCCTCTAACTACCCCTCTAGTTAGCTATCTAGGTATGTAGATATATTCCTAGTTATTAATCTAGGCTAGAATATCTATAACTATTATATATTATACATATCCAAGTATCTATGTATATACCTATTCACACATACACACAAATACCCATATATATATACCCAACTCATAAATATATATATATATAACTATCTAGATATCTATAGGTGTATATTACTATAGGTATATATATATATATATCTATATCTTAGATAGATGTAACTATCTATCTATCTATCTATCTATCTATCTATCTATCTATCTATCTATCTATCTATCAACCTACGTATCTATCTAACTATCTATATCTTATTTAACTATCTATCTATCTATCTAACTAATTAGCTATCTAGTTATCTATATATCTATAAATCTAGCTATCTATCTAACTATCTGTCTAGTTATCTATTAACTATCTATCCTATTAACTCTCTCACACCTAGCTACCCTGCTCCCGCGAATATCTGCTGCTGCTGCCCGCTTAAAATGCTGCTGCTGCTGCTGAAGAACTGCTGCTGCTGCAGCTGCCTTGTACTGCTGCTGCTACATTGCTGCTTGCTGCTGCTGGCATTGCTGCTTGCTGCTGCTAGCTTAGCTGCTGCTGTGCAGCTGCAGCTGCACTTGCTGCTGGCTCTGGTTGCCTCCCCCCTCTCACTCTCACACACACACGACCACACACAATCACATATATATATATATATATATATATATATATATATATATATATATATATATATATATATATATATATATATATATATATATATATATATAGACACACACTAACTTATATAAAGACACACACACACTTATGCATAAATACGCACATAGCTATATATATATATATATATATATATATATATATATATATATATATATATAAACACACCTATTTATATATATATATATGCACACACACACACACAGATATATATATATATATATATATATATATATATATATATATATATATATATATATATATATATATATATATATATATATATATATATATATATATACATACATACATACATACATATACACACACTCAAATATATATATACACATACACATTGACATATATATATATACATATACACGCACACGCACACTTATACGTATATATATATATATATATACACAAACACATGGACATATACATACACAAGCACATATATATAAATATACACATATATATAGACATACAAACACATATACATATATATAGACACATAAACACAAACACAACACTACACACAACCACGCACACAACACTCTCCAACTCACGCCCAACGGCCCCGACACGCATAAACACCTATATATATAAAATATAACCCGAGAACTCTAGCACACACTCCCCGATGCTTATCCAACGCGCGCACAAGCCCGAAACTAGGAAACCAAGTCGAAATGGCCGTTCGGTTATTTTGACGAACATGCGGTGTGCGGTTCGGAAAACCTCCTGAAACGCACACCAAACAAATCAGAATCGGCCCAAAATTTATCCACGGATTCTAAACGATGCCTAGATCCTAGAAAAAATGCTATCGCATCGATTCTAGGTCCGTGGCAAAAATGCGCACGCACTTAGAATCGGCGAAGACGAAAACCCCAAATTTGCCCGAAACGCCCGTTTCTCCGCGACACGACTTTTCGTGTCCGAACGGAGACACACACTCACCCTCAAGACACCCGACAACGTCTACCTAGGTCCATCTAACCTAGGGTATCAACCAAAATTGGGCAAATTTCGGATTCTACCCGAAATTGACACAAAACCTAGTATCAAAGTCTCCAAACTCAACCAAACTAGTTCCAACTTCCTCCCACGGGTAGGCTTAGGGTCTAGGAAGGTTCTAAACCACTAATTATACTATATTAGAGTAATTAGCAAGGGGAAAGTTAGGGTTTACCTCTTGGAAGTTGAAATCCTAAGGCCAAAGTCTCCAATCCACTTAAAATCACCTCCCTCAAGCTCTAAGCCACCAAATCTAGCCTCCACTCCAAGTCTAGGCTCTACCCACCTAGGTTAGGGAAAAATATAAGGTTAGGATTCACAACCATAGAGAATAGAAGAAGAAAGAATAGGAATAGGGCACTTACTTGAAGTTGGGAGAAGAAAGGAAGAAGAAAGAAGTAGTGGAGAAGAAGAAGAAGAAGAAGTGAAGAAGAAAAGGAAAATGAAAATGGGGGGAGAGTGGCTGCTGTTTCACGGGAATGGGGGCTGTGGGAAGGGCCGACCACACCTAATAAAGGGTTACACAAGTCCAAAAGTCCAAATTGCCCTCATCTCACTTGGGTTTGGGTTTCGGGTTCTAAAAGCACTCAAACTAACTCCAAATATCTCCAACTAACCCACTAAAAATATAATAATAGTTCTAAGCCCCAAAATTATCCTCACAAGGGTGTTGGTCGGGTCAGACATGGGTCCACTAGGGTCTGACATGGGTCCAGGCTAGCCAAAAACCTAAAACAATCAATTAAAAATAATACAATCACTATTTAAATATAAATATAATTAATTAAATACAATTCACAATTTATCAAATAAAAAAAAAAAATAATCCTATTTTCTAGAATTGGGTAGTGACAGGTGCACAGGAGGCTGAAGTTTCCAACGAAGATTTAGTCCAAGAAGAAGTTGTTATCACAATGACAACGATCGAACCAGAACTCACAAAGCCGGTGTCTAAGCGAGTCAGGAGAGTAAAGGACTTCGAAAAAGATTTTGTCACCTATCATGTGGAAGTATATCCACTTACCAATGATGAGGCGATGAAGACCAGAAATGCTATCTTCTGGAGGAAGGCTATAAATAATGGGTATGACTCAATAACCTCCAACCACACTTGGGTGTTGGTCAATCTTCCTGAAGGAGCTAAACTAATCATATGCTTATCAGATCTTCAAGTCGGTCATGATAAAAGCAGACATAACAGTTGAGTTCAAGACAAGGCTATCTGCCTAGGGATTTTCTCAGACAATAGGGGATTGAGTTTTTTGGCACCTCGATGAGGGTGTCATAGATCAGGATGATGATTGTCGTAGTTACTATTCACAAGCTGATTAATTATCAGATGATGGAAAGACAACAAGTCTTGGATGAAGACAGACATGAGAGATTTACGGACAATAGTCAGAACTATTTTCATTCAGGTTTGAAGATAGTATGCGAGTTAGTGTTATATCGATATGGCCTGAAATAATTCCTAGGATGTGGCAGCAGGAGTTTGATAAGTCATCTAGTCAAAGTTATCGCAGGATCAGCGAGACAGACAAGTGTGTGTACACGAAGTTCTCTGATAATAGAGGAGTCATCATTTGTATATATGTGGACGACTTGCTAGTCCCAGTTATGGACACAGAAGTATCACTAACAAAGATATCATTTTTGTCCAAACTCAAGACATGGGATTGCGGATGTCATCCTGAGGATTTAAGATAATCCGGATGCCAGGTGGGCTTGCTTAGTCACAAGGTGTGACATGAATATGAAGCCAAATCCAAGAAAAAATGTCAGACAGTTGGTGTACTCGAGCATCATCAGGTGAATGATTCAAGATGCGTATACCACCAGGTCTGACAAAGCTTTTGCGGTAGGGATGCTGAGTCAGTTCACAAGCAGTATATGTGTTAAACACTGAAAGCTGTAAAGAGAGTCATCATAATTCTCAGGAGAACTCAGTAGTATATTTTGTGCTACAACAGTTATCCAGATATGAAGGAAGGCTTCGGTGATGCTAGTTGGTGCTCAGGAAAGAAGAGTGAAAGATCCACAGGAGGACGTGACTTCTCCAGGGGTGGTGTTGCTATATCGTGGAAGTCGAAGCAGCAGCCTTTACTCTCAGAGTTCTTTGCACTATCAAGCTGCATCATATAAAGCAGAATGGCTCTGGAAGCTCTCAGATGATCTTCCTATGGTTAGTACACAGATTAGGGTGATACCGACATACAGTAAAAACCAGGAAGCTGCAGTAATGGCATATGTTCATCTCTTCAACGGTTTGAAGAGAACTATGTGGATAGAACACAGGACACTGAATGTGTGCAGATTGCGTGGATTATTACAGTGCTTTAATGATCGGAGTCAGGTAAATCTGGCGGATCCATTCATGATAGGCCTTGTCATGTCCCTCTAAACGTACATTATCAAATATTACAACCAAGATCAACTAAGGTTCAAGTAGGTAGTAAGTTATTTTTCAACGCAAGTTTGGTAGTGTTAACCATCTAGGTCTCCATGTACGAGTATGTCATATGTCCTCAAATACTGTGCACAATAAGACAGTTAGCTACCAATATAATTACATCTCCAAATACCGTGTAACACTAAACACGTGTCCTAGCTAATAGGTTAGGGTGCAAATATGATAAATTTAGTCTAAGCACCTAGGGACTACACAAATATGTGTCATACTAACAACCTAACCCATGAAATATACTAACTACTATTCCAACACATGTATATATATACTAGATATTAGGGTTCACTAACAATATTGGTTCATGCAACAATAACAAGAAGAAGGAGGAGGAGTGAATAAGCATACCTAGGGTTAGCTCTAAACAGGGAGGGGGTGCTTGGCCCGCGGCTTGAGGGTGGCCGGTCTCTGGAGGGTGGAGGTGCTCCGGCGTCTAGACTGCACAGCAGCAGCAGCAGCAACAGTAGGTGAGGGTGGTGGTTGAGGTGACGAGGTGATGGTGGTGGTGGCGATGATGGTTGTAGGGATGATGGTGGCGGTAGAGGTTAATGGAGGAGGTGGTGGTGATGCTGACGAGGGTGGTGGTGGCTGTGGGGATTAGAAGAAGGCGGTGGTGGTCAGTCGTGAGGAGAGGAAGGAGGTGTTGGTCGATCGTGGTAATGGCTATGGTGGTGATGGCTGTGGTGATTGGCTATGGTGGTGATGATGGAGGTGGTGATGATGGTGGTGGCGGGATTAGAAGGAGAAAGAAGGAGGCTTTAGTGGTGTTGATGGCTGTCGAGAGTGGTGTTCGTGAGAAGAGAGAGGAAGGAGGTGGTTGATGATGGTGGTAGTGTTGGCTGTGGTGGTCGGGTGAGGAGGTGGTGGCGGGATTAGAGGGAGGAAGAAGGAGGTTGTGGTGGTGTTTATGGCAATGGTGATGGCTGTCGAGGGTGGTGGTCGTGAGAAGAGGGAGGAGAAAGATGGTAGTGGTCGATCGTGGTGAAGGATGTGGTCGAAGGAGGAAGAAGAAGGAGGAGGAAGGTGGTGATGCTTAGGGTTTCAGGCACATGGGGATGGTGGTAGCTGTTGAAATTTGGAGAGAGGGAGGGAGAGTTAATATAGGAGAGAGAGAGAAGGAGGGTATGGTGTCACGACCCGCACCCTGGATTTGGGCATGAGTCATGAGTACGTCCAGCCTACGCCACAGTGTCGGCGATAGAACGTTGTACAATAAGCCACAATTATAATCTACAACTCACAACATATATACATCTCCACACTATACTCAATTACGGGCACTAGTTTAAATGAATACACAAGATGATAATGAAATAATAGTCTTGATGCGGGTTCAAGAAATTTCCCAAAAACTAAATATCCAAAGTACAATATTAAACTGTCAGAGAATAATCCGGTCCAAAATAACTAACAAAATCAACTACCACTAAATTACTTCATTTCAGACGGTATCCGAGCTGCTAACTCTTCCTGGTCCTCCGGAAGGGCAAGATCAGGCTCTATTATATCGCTAGTATATGGTCCATAATGTGTAGGGATTTCATCCTCATTGTAGTCACCTAAAATATTTATCCAGTCAGGAAAGGAACGAGTACATCATAGCAAAAACAGTTCCAACACATGGTAGAAGCTATAAGACAATAAATAGTAAGGAATATATGATAGCAACAAACTGAACTCACAATAAATCAACTAGAATAACCAATGCTGAAGTCCTGTCATGACAAACATATAGTACAATATCTCTAAGCCACAAAATAAATAACTGCAATGTATGGAAGAACAGATGGGAACAACTACTATATATGATTTGAAATACCTTGTTGACATGTGAACGACTAGGGGGTAATATCCGGCAAACCACACGTATCGTGCATGGCTGTTATTATTCTAGAAAGACCATGGGATGGAAAGGGTAGTTCACACGTCCACTAAGTATTTTCTCTCCCCACAAGTACACATGGATTTCAAACCAGTCACGAAGAAATAACAATAATCCAGAACAGTCACATATCTCATAATAAGAAATCCATCATACTAATCCGTTTAGCAAGTGTCAAGAATCAAATAATCAATACTAAGTATGCATTATAGAGACTATCAAGTACTGAAAGTAATCACGGAAATGTACTCGCCTGTAGTCCTTAGCTAGTATGAATCAGAGTCCAAGTCACAGTCCAAATAGTCTATGTATTACAAATTTACCATGTCAAAAGATAATTTATTTTAATTTATTTAATTCTGAAATAATTACTCTAAAATCCTATTTTAATCTTATTATTCTTATTTTTAGGTTAATTTCTAAATTTTGTCCAAAGAAACTGAATTTATCAACTCGAGACTCATGGCACGCAAATCGAGACGATCTGTTGACCAAAAAGTCAACCGATGCAAACTTGACTTTAATGCATGGTTTCCTACATATTTCAGCATAAAAAACATGCTAGAATTTATGGCTCGTCCGAATTCAAATTCGTTTGAAAATTATTGTACATACCTAAAATTGTATTGTGCAACGGTGGTTGATTGTTAACCTAAAAGTTCTACAGAATTAAAAACAAAAAAATATTCTGTATTAAATTCTAAAAAAATATGTCAATGATCTCGACATTAGCTTTCCGAAACTTCAAACGATTCATGATTATGATTCCTGGTTCTCCCGAAATCATAAAAATATCGAGACGCATCTATTTTCGGATATGCTGTGCTCTATAAATTTTTTAGAATTTAATATTCATAATTTTGTGAAAAATTTTACATATTCAGAAAACTAACCTCAATATGGTTATAATGCAAGAAATTGGGCCACGTTTGGAGTCCGGAGCTATGAGTAATGACTTTTGGAAGATGAAGGAAACCCTAAATGATAATTCTCCAAAATTGGCTAAAAGAAAACCTTAGAATTTATAAACCAAATACTATATATATATAGGAGAGAGAGAGCAGCCACGGCTAAAGGATGTGCCACATGGCATCCATCTGCTGCTGTCTGCTCGGATTGAACGGCCAGCGTTCAAGCCGGCTTGGCTTGGCTGAGTCCGAGTCGGATTAGGACTCGGCTCGGCTTGGCTTGGACCGCTTCATCCGCACCCGCCCTCGCCCTCTCTCACTGACCGCTGGGCCCCGCTGACTGGGCCGCGCTGGCTGACACGCGGGCCAGGCTGGCTGCTGACTGGGCGGGTTGATTTTATTAGTTTTTTTTCTAAAAATTAGTTTTTAATTCTGTTTTTCATAATTAACTCAAAATAAATACTAAAAATAATCAAAAAATTCCCTAAAAATTCTAGAAAATATATTTGATTATTTAGAACCTAATAAAAAGGTTAGGATATTTTTAATTATGTTTGATACTAAAATAAATTCTTGTATATCCTAGGAAATTAGTGTTACTAGTTTTTAATTAACCAAAAAAATTATGAAAAAAAATCCCAATAGCCCCAAATTAACCTAATAACAACATTTAAGCTAGAATTTTAGGATACGGAGGTTACAAATCTATCCTCCTAAAAAAAAAATCGTCCTCGAAATTTAGGGCAGAACAAATACAAGAAAAAAATTACCTCATGGTGCAAAAAGATAGTGGTAACGCTCTCGCATCTCCTCTTCCCGCTCCCAAGTGGATTCACCGAAAGAATGATGCCTCTAAGCGACGCGAACCAAGAGAATTACTTGGTTACGAAGCACCTTATCTCTGCGATCTAGGATCTCCATAGGCTGCTCCGGATAACGGAGGCTTGGTCTAACCTCAAGCTCCGAATGATCTAATACATGGCTAGGATCTACCACGTATCGTCTCAGTTGGGACACATGGAACACGTTGTGTACTCCTTCTAATGTAGGCGGTAAGGCTAGTCGATAAGCTACTACTCCGACCTTCTCCAAAATATTGAAAGGTCCGATGAATCTTGAACTAAGCTTCCCACCTCCACCGAAATAAATCATTCCACGTGTCAGAGAGATCCTCAAGAACACTAAGTCGCCAACCTCAAACTCTAGCGGTCTCCTGTGGCTATCGGTCCACTGCTTCTGTCTGTCCTGGGCCACCCGAAGTCTCTCTCTAATCTGCTTCACCTTCTCTGCAGCATCAACTACCATCTCTGGTCCCAAAAGTACTCTCTCCTATGTCATCCCAAGATAATGGAGTTCGGCATCTCCTACTATACAAAGCCTCGAAAGGAGACATCTTGATACTGGCCTGATAACTATTATTGTATGCAAACTCTACCAGGTGAAGATGATCCTCCCACAAGCCACCAAAATATAGTACACATGTCTGAAGCATGTCCTCGAGCATCTGAATAGTTCTCTCTGACCGTCCATCCGTCTGAGGGTGGTAAGCAGTGCTAAATTTGAGTTTGGTACCCAAGCTAGCCTGCAAACTCCTCCAAAAGTGGAACGTAAATCTACTATCCCGATCAGACACGATGCTTACTGGAACTCCATGTAGCCTGACTATCTGTCTCACATATAAATCGGCGAGCTTCTCCGTGGTCAATTCCACTTTGAAGGACAAAAAGTGGGCTAATTTGGTCAGCCTGTCAACAATGACCCAAATCGCGTCCTTTCCTCCTGGAGTGCATGGAAGTCCGGAAACAAAATCTATCGTGATATGCTCCCATTTTCACTCAGAAATCGGTAGGGGCTGTAGCAATCCTCCTGGTCTCTGCCTCTCGACTTTGACTTGATGCATACTAAACATCTAAGACAAAATATGCTACCTCTCGCTTCATCCCATACCACCACACATGTTCCCTCAGGTCCTTATACATCTTGTTAGCTCCCGGATGTATAGAATACTGGGAACGATGAGCCTCCTACATGATCTCTTCCTGCAGGTCCCTACTAGGCACACATAACCTAGTCCCGTGCCTTAATGAACCATCCTCGGTAATAAAGAAGTCATCCATCAATCCTACCTGCACTTGAGCTCTGAGGTTCCGCAGACCCTCATCCTGGTACTGTGTCTCTCGTATCTTTTCCATCAATCCTGACTGAATCTGCATGCCCATCATCTGCGTCTCCACTCCTGAAATAATAACCTCGATGCCCAGGCTATCCAATTCTGCTAATAAGTGATGATCTGTTGTCAAGTACATCGCTACTGGATATCTGTTTTAGGCATCGGCAACTACGTTAGCCTTCCCTGGATAGTACTGCAGTGAAATATCGAAATCCTTTATCAGTTCTAGCCACCTGTGCTGCCTCATATTCAGCTCTTTCTGCGTAAAGACGTACTTCAAGCTTTTGTGGTCAGTGTATATTTTCACACGCTCTCCATACAGATAATGTTTCCACAACTTTAGAACAAAAATTACCGCTACTAATTCCAAGTTGTAAGTAGGATAGTTTCTCTCGTGTGGCCGCAATTGTCTAGAAGCATATGATACCACCTTCTTGTTCTGCTCTAGAACACATCCCAAGCCCTTCAACGAAGTATCGCTATAAATGACAAATCCTCCTGTCCCCGATGGCACCGTCAAAATAGGCGATGTGGTCAATCTCTTCTTTAGCTTATTAAATGCATCCTGACATTCTTTGGTCCACATAAACTGCACATCCTTTCGAGTGAGTCTAGTCAACGGCTCTGCGATCCGAGAAAAATCTTTTATAAATTTTCTGTAATACCCGGCCAATCCTAAGAAGCTTTTGATCTCTGCAACAGAACTCGGAGTGGTCCAAGCCTCTACAGCAGTAATCCTCTTTGGATCCACCGATATCCCATCTCCAGTCACCACATGCCCAAGGAACTCTACCTTATCCAAGAAGAACTCACATTTTGAGAGTTTTCCATAGAGCTTCTCCTTCCAAAAGGTCTCTAGCAAAATCCTTAAATGCTTCTCATGCTCTTCCGGTGTCTTCGAATAGACAAAAATATCATCTATGAATACTACTACGAACTTGTCAAGGTATTGGTGGAATACCTTGTTCATCAAGTTCATAAAGACTGCCGGGACATTAGTCAACCCAAATGGCATCACCATAAACTCATATTGGCCGTATCTTGTCCGAAATACAGTTTTTGGAATATCTTCCTTCTTCACCTTCAACCGATGATAGCCAGACCTCAAACCAATCTTCGAAAATACTCTCACACCGCTCAACTGATCAAAAAGATCGTCTATTCTTGGTAGCGGGTATTTGTTTTTGATGGTGAGGTTGTTCAGAGCCCTGTAATCAATGCACATTCACACCGACCCATCTTTCTTTGGTACAAATAAGACCAAGGCTTCCCAAGACGAGGAGCTCGATCTAATAAAACCCTTGTCTAGCAAATCATCAACCTGCTTCTTCAGTTCTGCCAGCTCGCTGTTGTTGATCCTGTAGACTTGCTGCGATACCGGTTCTTCCCCAGGCACTAAGTCTATAGAAAATTCAAAATCTCTGTCTGGTGGCAATCCTGGTTGCTCCTCAGGAAATACGACTAGAAATTCTGTAATAATAGGGTATGGCAAGTCCTTCTCTGCTACCATGGCTCCACAAATAATTTTATCACTCTGCTCAACTCCTCCCCTAACAAACTCAAATTCTGCCTCTCCTGGAGGGAGAAACAGTACATGTCCTTCATGACAGTCTATGTTAGCATGGTGCATACTTAACCAATCCATTCCAAGGACAATGTCAAAACTCGAAAGTGGTATTACGAGTAAACTAGCGTCCAAATTATGGCCTCCCAAGGTAACACGACGCCCCTTGCAAGTATCACTGACTAGGATAGTGCCCCCACCAATCGTGATCTTGCAACTCCTACTCAAGGGTTCTGTTACTAAACTATGCTTAAGCACAAAGGATACATATATGAAGCTATGTGATATACCAGAATCAAATAAGGCAATAATGGGAATAGAATCGAGAAGAATAGAACCTGCTATCACGTCACTAATCGGCTCAGCCTCCTCTACGGTCATGAAAAAAGCTCTGCCCTGTGGAGGTACTCCCCTTTGTTGGTGCTGAGCAAACTGCTGCTGTTGCCTAGGAAGTGGGGGTCCTCTTGGCTATGGGGCTACTGGTGGTCCAACTGGTCCATTATGGGCTGAGGATCCGCCTATTAGGGGTGCGGTAGGACACTCCCTCATCTGGTGCGTAGGTGATCCATAATATAAGCACACGCCTAATATCTTCCAAAAAATCTCCTATGAATGCCCTAGTTTTTTGTAATAGTTGCATGGGGGAGCTTGTTGCACTTGTCTCTGTGGCTGTTGTTGCACTTGCTGAGTTGGGGCTCTAACTGGGGCACGGTACTGTTGCTGTTATTAAAATATCCTTGGCTGAAACTGTGGACGCTTTGCCTGCCCCTGATTACTACCACTGCCGATAGCATCCTTGTTTCTCTTATTCTGAAGACCTATATCTACCTCGACTCTTTGAGCCTCTGCCAATATGTCAGGAAAAGTCGTATGAGCCAAAGAAATATGGACCTTGACCTCTTGGTTCAAGCCCTCTCTAAATCGTCTAGCTCTATCCTCTGGGTTCCTCACCATGTACTCTGCGAATCGTCTCAACCTGCCGAATTCTGCAGCATACTCATCCACGGTCATCCCGTTCTACTCCAAGTTCTGGAATTGCTTCTCCATAACCCCTTTGGCTACTGCAGAAAAGAATTTTATCTTAAAGAGGTCCTTGAACTGCTCCCAAGTCAGGTTTGGATCTGCAATCCTAGGCTCATTTCTGAACCAAGTACGAGCAATATTGTAAAGCTGCAAGCCAACCGCCTCAATCTTCAGGTCCTCGAAAAGCCAAAAAACTCTCATGATCCGCTCGATATCCTCGAGCCACTCATCAGAGTAGAGGATTCCCTCTATCCCCTTGAACGTTCGAGGCTCCATCTTCTTAAAGTCCTGGATGTTATCCACCTTCGGTTGAGCGGCCTGCTGTTGTGATTGTTGGGCAACCCTCTCCATGGCTGCTAAGACAACCTGTTGGGTATTTTTTATTCATGCCCTCAGCATTTCTGTCTGTTGCCTCTGAGCCTCTGCCTGAATCTTTTGAGCCTCTATCATGCTTCTGAAGAGTTCGTGTAATGGCTGAGGAGGAGGAGGAAGACTCCTCGATCCAGCTGATGAGGCCTCATGTGATGCGAATGGTGTGGGAAAAGCACCATTGGCTCTGGCACCGCACGTTTTAGTCTTGGGTGGTATTCTGAAAGGTTGAAAGCAACAAGAATAAAGTTGATATAACACAAGATAAGGAAGTATTCAAGAAGGACAATCAACTATGGAAGAGGTTCGATAGCACGAAAGGAAATAGTAGGGTTAGCAAGTTGAGTATATGGGATCCCTAGTCGTAATTGAGTATTTTTCTAATACTAGTATGCATATCCTATGGCAGGCTCGTAGTCATACATCTAACTTGAGTACCATTACGAGTTCACAACCTTGTGCGAAACCTGACCTGCATGGGCCACCACTAAAAACGTGTCACGACCCGCACCCTGAATTTGGACATGAGTCATGAGTACGCGCAGCATATGTTATAGTGTCGGCGGTAGAACGCTGTATAATAAGCCACAAGTATAATCTACAACTCACAACATATATACATCTCCACACTATACTCAATCATGGGCACTAGTTTAAATGAATACACCAAGATGATAATAAAATAATAGTCTTGATACGGGTTCAAGGAATTTCCCCAAAAACTAAATATCCAAAGTACAATATTAAACTACCGAAGAACAATCTGGTCCAAAATAACTAACAAAATCAACTACCACTAAACTACTCTATTTCAGACGGTATCTGAGCTGCTAACTCTTTCTGATCCTCCAGAAGGGCAAGATCAGGCTCTATAATGTCGCTAGCATACGGTCCATAATATGTAGGGATTTTATCCTCATTGTAGTCACCTAAAATATTTATCTAGTCAGGAAAGGAACGAGTACATCATAGTGAAAATAGTTCCAACACATGGTACAAGCTATAAGACAACAAATAGTAAGGAATATATGATAGAAACAAACTGAACTCATAATAAAGCAACTAGAATAACCAATGCTGAAGTCCTGTCATGGCAAAGATATAGTACAATATCTTCAAGCCACAAAAGAAATAACATTAATGTATGAAAGAACAGATGGGAATAACTACTCTATGTGATTTGAAATACCTTGTTGACATGTGAATGACTAAGGGGTAATATCCGACAAACCACACGTGTCGTGCATGGCTGCTATTATTCCAGAAAGACCATGGGATGGAAAGGGTAGTTCATACGTCCACTAAGTATTTCCCCTCCCCACAAGTATACATGGATTCCAAACCAGTCACGAAAAAATAACAATAATCCAGAACAGTTACGTATCTCATAATAAGAACTCCATCATACTAATCCGTGTAGCAAGTGTCAAGAATCAAATAATCAATACTAAGCATGCATTATAGAGACTATAAACCACTGAAAGTAATCACGAAAATGTATTCGCCTGTGGTCCTTAGCTGGTATGAATCAGAGTCCAAGTCACAGTCCAAATAGCCTATGTATTACAAATTTACCATATCAAAAGATAATTTATTTAATTTTGGAATAATTACTCTAATATCTTATTTTAATCTTATTGTTCTGATTTTTAGGTTAATTCCTAAATTTTGTCCTAAGAAACTGAATTTTATCAACTCGAGACTCATGACACGCAAATCAAGGCGATCTGTTGACCAAAAAGTCAATCGATGTGAACTCGACTTTTATGCATGGTTTCCTGTAGATTTTAGTGTCAAAAATATGCTAGAATTTATGGCTCATCCGAATTCAAATTCATTTGGAAATTATTGCACATACCTAAAATTGTATTGTGCAACGGTGGTTGATTGTTAACCTAAAAGTTCTACAGAATTAACAGCATAGAAATATTTTTTACTAAATCTTTGGAAAAACATATGTCAATGATCTCAATATTATCTTTCCGAAACATAAAACGGTTCATGATTCTGATTCCTGGTTCTCCCGAAATCGCGAAAACACCGAGACGCGTCTATTTTTAGACATGCTGTGCTCTATAAATTTTTTAGAATTTAATATTCATAATTTCATGAAATAATTTATATAGTCAAAAAAATAACCTCAATACAGTTCTAATGCAAGAAACTGGGCCATGTTTGGAGTCCAGAGCTATGAGTAAGGGCTTCTGGAAGATGAAGAAAATTCTAGATGACAATTCTCCAAAATCGGCTAAAAGAAAACCCTAGAATTTATAAACCAAATACTATATATATATAGGAGAGAGAGAGTAGCTACGGCTAAAGAATGTGTCACATGGCATCCATCCACTGCTGCCCGCTCAGATCGAACGGCCAACGTTCAAGTCGGCTTGGCTCGGCTGAGTCCGAGTCGGATTATGACTCGACTTGGCTCAGCTCGGCTTGGCTTGGACCGCTTCACCCGCACCCGCACTTGCCCTCTCTCACTGACCACTGGGCCCCGCTAACTGGGCCGCGCTAGCTGACATGCGGGCCAGGCTGGCTGCTGGCTGGGCGGGTTAATTTTATTAGTTTTTCTTTTTCTGAAAATTAGTTTTTGATTAAGTTTTTATAATTAACTTAAAATAAATGCTAAAAATAATCAAAAAATTCTAGAAAATATATTTGATTATTTAGAACCTAATAAAAAAGTTTGGAATATTTTTAATTATGTTTGATACTAAAATAAATTCTTGCAAATCCTAGAAAATTAGTGTTACTAGTTTTTAATTAACCAAAAAATTATGAAAAAAAATTCCAATAGCCCCAAATTAACCTAATAACAATATTTAAGCTAGAATTTCAGGATACGGAGGTTACACATAGGGATTAGGGTCGGCCATATGGCTATTTCTAGGATGGGGGAAGAATCCTCATAAAGAAATGGGTGGTTGGGATGGGATAAATTTGAATGGAGGGTGGTGATGATGTAGGTGTAAAGTGGTATGTTGTACACACAAAATTGGGGGGGGGGGGGAGAACTAGTGGTGACCGGTCAAAGAAATAAAGGAGGGTTTCTTCATTGCTTTGCTCCAATGGGAGGTGGACACCTAGTTTATTATTTGCACAAAGGCCCCCAATAATTTAGAAATTGCACAAACAATGGAGATTGGGATTATATGAGAAAAATATCATGTTTGGTGTGATGTAGTAGATTAAAATGATGTGTGGTATTTAGTATGAACCTTGAGGGTGTGAGTGAGGGTTTGGATTGGTGTTGGGTCTAGTTTTGGGTTAGGTTGAGTCATTACACCAATTTAATTAAAATTAGTGTCAAAGGTGTTCTTTAATTAATTGGAAGTGCATAGGATTAAAATTGGGTGAGACACAAGTGTCATGGACGTAGTAGTCTCAGAATAGATTATTGTCATAAATTGGGTTGCACAAAACGGGTCGAGATTGTGTCTCCAATTTCGATTAGAATGGACAAAGATGCATAGTTAAATTTATTTGGATTTAAAAATAGCTATTTGTAACGAATATTATGTGACTAAAATAAATCACAATAGAGGGTATTTATGAGTTACACAAATGTCAGAATGGAAGGCTGGCACGTCTAGGACAAGTGTGTAAATTTTTTTTGAAAGCAAATGCTAGTGTAGCGCTCCAAATATCAAAACAACGGTAAGGTGCACCAAGTGATATAAAATTTGTACATTAATCTAAAACACTATGTTTTAATTCTAAATGGCTCCAAACTAACCCTAGTCTCTCTATCTAAGCTAAGTGGACCTAAATTTGGTCGAGGGGGTTTACATACGTTGTATATGAATAAATAATTTACAAGTGGTATATATATTGCCAACACAAGTCACATGCATCTATATCTCATCCACAAACACAAATAAAAAATATCAAAATAAATAACTGAAGAAGTCTCAGGTACGAAGTATCAAAAGTATAATAGTCGGGTGGACGTATGTTTATGACACTCCAATATGTTAAAAAAATTATAATATACACGTACGTTGTATATGAATAAATAATTCACAAGTGGTATATATATTGCCAACACATGTCACATGCATCTATATCTCATCCACGAACACAAATAAAGAATATCAAAATAAATAACTGAAGTAGTCTCAGGTATGAAGTATCAAAAGTATAATAGTCGGGTGGAGACAAATTCACTGCCCATCGACTATATAAAAAATTAAAATGATAGATGAGGACGGAACTCCAATATAAAATAAAGATCAAATAAAAGAAACTACAACTAAGATATCCATCAGCAATGAAGTAATCACTGGTACTCAGAAGGTAAGACCTCCTCGATAGAGAATGATGCATTAGGTCCCGGTCCATACTCCTGCGGATAATCCTGTCCGTCTATACTTGGAAATGGACCAGGTCCTCAGAGAGACATAATAAGATACATAGAAGCATGCCAATAAAGTACTGAAAATAAACATCTAAAGGGTCGCCTAATCGTCTATGTGAAATGCACTTTTGAGAATAACTTTCCAACGTATCGGCTATTTGGCTAAAAATAGGATTAACATGACTCTTTCGAAGAATCAGGGGCCTAAAAAGCGTAACGTCTTTCGATCGTCAGAGGCCGCCGGTAGATAATATAATATAAGGGTCATCTGACTGCGCATCTCCGGCGGAGCGTACAGGTTACAAAAAAAAGTGTAAAGGAGTCACATACGCTTACTCATTATTCTTCTCTGTCAATGCTACTAACGTGTCACATCAATAACATGTAACACCTCTAGTAACTGCTAAGTCTACTAAACATGATATTTCTATTTAGCAGTTATTCCTTAACCGTCGTACGACCTTAACGTACAGGTGGTCAGCCCGTCACGCAAGTCCGTGTCCTACATGAGACTCACACTCGTGTAAAAAATATGTCATAGCCAATGAAATATAAGAATGCCTCACAAATTATGGGGTGGTCTCGTAACACTAGGTCGACATGCATAATATAAATAAGTGACAAAAGACGATGCAACCGTCGTTGCACCCAAGTTATTCTTAGACGTACAGTTTATATTGCAGTTTAAAATAATTAAACTAAATAAAAAAATATGCATGCTCAATAAGGAATATAAATAAAAGTACAATGAAAATGTATACTTGCGTGGCAAGAAATCTGCGTAATATAAGCGTCAAGCGTCAAGCATAGAGTATCAGAAACCACTGCCTCCGAATGAACATCCACGGATGTTGAAATAAACATCACCAACATTCCCAAAATCAGCGAGATAGTAAGAAAAGCCTATCCTTTCGTCCAATTTGGACACAGGGGCAAAACAAAATTTTTGGATCAAAGCGGAGTTCATACGTGGCCCACTTTGCACCGAAAAGCGTGTCAGGGGTAAAGGTCAATAAATGGGATAAATTATAGATTAAGCAGTTCCTAAACGACGATACAAACTTAACGGTATATCCAATTTTGGATTTCGGTGAGCCGATCATAAATTCGCCCTTTAAGTCAAACCGTAGGGCTCGCAAATAGGCGTCTCTGTCAACTGTCTAAGAATCGTATAAAACTTGGATCACAGGACCAGCGTGATTTAACGAATCCAATGGTACAAGTTTTGTCATATTTTGACGAGCGTGCAGAAACTAATTGGAAAATACGTAAAATGCGGATACAAAAATTTTTTCATGGATACAGGTTGAATCCATCACGCACACACTTCCAAATTAACTTCTGCGAAAGCACGCACATCAGGATATACCATATGCTCCTTTTGGAATAACTGGTACGTGACGTGGTAGTCCGGTTTGTCGGGATGCACGCCGTATCATAAGTTTTCAATATTTTCAAAATAAGTTTTTTGAGAATTTTAACGGGTATTTTAACACAGATTTAATGATCAAGAATATACAAATATTTGGTCATTTCGGTCCTGGTTATATTGACTATCTATCAGAATAATAAACTCGATCTTTCATTCAGTCGTTTAGGAGAAACTGCCCTTCCAACAGGGGATGTTGGAACAGTTTCTGCTGTGTTTTTCCTTTCTAATCAACCAGTTTTTTTTTGAGATTTTGGTCCAATTTTTCTTAGTTTCTGGAGAGTTTAATAAAAATCTAATTGGCAGGATCTAACAATGGTTATGTTGTCCATCAATTAGAACAAACGGAATAAGAATCGGTTGAGAGATGGACAAGAATACATACCTCAAAGTTGGGTACTCGGCTCAGTTTTGCGTTGTGGTCGCGTCCGAGATGTCGGCGGCGGGTTCGGATGTGCGGCGACGGGTACAACTGGTCGGGTTCTCAGAGAGTTTTATGAGGATCGAGGGGTTGATCACAAGAAACTTGGCGACTGTGGTGGAGAGTTACTAGGGTTCGATACTTCGAATGTGCATGCATAAATATAGTATTCGAATATGTCAAAATAGGGAAGGTCGGGTTCCCTGTGATCCATGGGGGAAAGGCGGTTGCCTTGTTTTGCTGTTGGTGGCCTTTTCGTGGCCTAGTGTGAATTATGTCTTTTTTTCTTTTCTTTTCTTTTCTCTTCTTAACTTAACTTGTCTTTTCTTTATTATTCTTTTCTTTATTTTCCTTTTAATAACTAAATCATTTTTTTAATAGTACTTCCTTATTAGTTCTAGAATACAAAATTTATTTTATTTGTTACGAAAAATTTTCAACTTCTAATATACAGATGCATTAGGGGTCATCCTCATGTATCACCATTGGTACCGTACCTAGTATATATATATTAAATTAATTCGAAATTTTAGGGTGGTTACGGCTTGTCCTTCTCCAAGGCTAGCAATGCCTAAGAAGACCCGCATGACGTGGGTTGCAAAGGCCATTGTGACTTACCTAACTGCGGAGCATGTGCTCCCCCGTCTTTCTCTCTCTACCGCAAGGACCGCACATTATGCGTCCACTGCTTATGCGGCAGCCCCTTCCAACAAGAAGGGTGCTCAGCACTTAAAAACTTGCAGGACATGGGTTGCAAAGACCGTTGTGCCTCACCCAACTGCGGAGCATGCTCGTCATGTCTCTCTCGGCCGCAGGGACCGCACATCATGCGTCCACCTCTCATGCGGCAGCCTCCTCAGACAAGGAATGTTCTCAAAGCCCAGATTCTGGCAAAAAAAAATACTATAATGCCAGAAGTTAGAATGCTGAGGCATGTTCCATGCGGCCACAACAGAAGCCGCATAAGTCGGCAGTCGTAGGCAAAAGTCCATATGCGGCACCGATCGTTGGTCGCAAGCAAATATCCACATACGGTCAGGACAGCGGCAGAAGTTTCATCTACGACTGAATTTTATGTAGCGTTGACTCCATGCGCCATATGCCCCCGAGTGGAAAGATGTGCAGTACCCGCCCAAGTACAAGCCCTTTAACTTGAACCCATTCGACGGAAAGACTTTCCCCCGTCAATATATGAGTTATTTTGAGACTGCAATATGGCACCTACCTCACAGTGACACACTCCTCACCAAGATCTTTGTGGGGATATTACCCGGGGTAGTATTCGACTGGTTTTACAACCTACAAGATAACTGTATCTCGTCGTTTGACGACCTCAATTGTCTTTTTATCAACAGATTCTATGACGGAGGAAGCGACATGACGATGTTCTTCCTGATGGATGTTACCTAAGGGGAAAGGGAACTCGCCTAAAATTATATCGAGCGTTTCCGATAAGAAGCGCTGAGGTTGCCCCCAGGCAATTCTGAGTCGACATTGATGGACATGTGACACAGAAACTTACTTCCAGCAGTCAGCCTCTGGCTGGGAGACAGCCAGTTTAAAGACTGGACGACGTTCATCATAAGCGCTGTCAACGCTGAAAAGAAGGTCAATGATGCCCGGCTCTTGGGAATACAGATCTCTGTCGCCGATGATAGGAAAAAATGTTCCAACAATAACAACAGCGGTAACAGCAACCGCGATGAAAAAAGAAAGTAGGCCTTGCTGGCCAACTTAACCAAGAACCCCGAGCAAAAGTCGACTGAGGATCCAAAGCCTAAGGTGACTTACTCCTTCGAAGATGATGACATCATGCCCCATCTTCGACGTGCTGATGAAAGGAGGTAAGTTTCAGCTCCGCGATGTCAAACGCCTTGTTGAGGCAACCAAGGTGAATAATCTAAAGTACTGCCATTACCATCGTTACGTCCATCATGCGACACGGGACTGCTACACACTGAGGCAGTCCATCCAGCGTCTGCTCGACACCAAGGTCCTCACCTTGGATATCGATAAAAATATGGTTGCCGCTAACATATTATCGCTCCAGTTCGGCAACTTCCCGGTGACAGAAGCCCAAGATGGGGTAATTCCAATTCCCAGACAACGATGTAGGTTGTCAATCTTCTGCCAGCTCGTGACCAAATGACCGGGATGATACCTCTCACCACGCAACGTGGCGAGGTCATGTGGGTTCACCCCGATTATGCTCCAGAATTGATAAAGCAGACAATACCTTCTGCCACCAAGTCCAAGGGCAAGAAGTCCACGTCCTGCTATACGGTTTCCCACCCATCTGAGAAAGCTATAGCAGGAGCAAAAAGATCAGACTTGGCGTACCAACACAAGTATGACACCCCTGACGATGGTGCACTCACCATTGTCGCACCTGCAACATCGGATTCGGGTCCATCCCAGCCTCCGCCAGTGGATAAGTCCAAGCAGAAAGATACTCACTTCGAAAAATCGCTGCATAAAGATACAGCCCAGGGGCTGGAGAAGCCCTACAACTTTGACATCTTAGCCCAGCTCACCAACACTCGAGCTGCTTTGAGTGAGGCTTTGCAGAATGTCGACATCTACCTGGTGTAGGTCAAATTGCCAGCTGAGGATCCGGTTGCTTTCCCCCAATGCAATAACATCATAGAGGCAATACCCAACATTATATTTTTGTAACATGATATGTTGCTAAAGAATAACCGGCATGATCGTCCCCTATATTACACCGGGTACATTGGTGCCATCAAGATGGACCAGATGCACCTCGATCCCGATTCGTCAATCAACATCATCTCGCGAAGTCTGCTTCAGACCTTGGACATTTCGATGCATCTCCTGGCAGCCACCAATACTGCCATCACTGGCATCAATACAGGAAGTAGCTACCCTCTGGACAAGATTCGCCTAAAATTTCAGATAGGCAACTTAAAAACAAAGGTCACTTGCTATGTCATTGACGTAGATGTATCCTACAATGTCTTGTTCGGACATCCATGGATACATGAATACAAGATCATGCCGTCGACCATGCACCAATTCCTGAAGTATGTCGACGAACATGGCACGGTCAAAACAGAGTTTGCTGATGTCGATCCGTTCAAAGGGATCGAAGCCTATTACTCCTATTCAATCCTTTACATATAGGCCTACCAAAATGAAGGTGGCAATGACGCCGATGATGAGGCAAAGGCTGGAACAACACCAGAAGAGCCCTTGAGATTTCTTCTAAAGGCATGCGCTCCCGACACAACCTCTCCCCTCATCGTAAAATTATACAGGAAGGCACCCGAACCTCTGGTCGTTCACTTTCGTAGGACGTATCGATCGCCAAAGGAAGGCCCGACACCATCCACCATATCCAAACCTCTAGTCGTTCGCCTTTACAGGCCGAGTCAACCTCCGAAGGATGCTCCGCCGCCTCGTACAACGTCCAAGCCTCTGTTGGTAAAGCTGCACAGGAAACCTCCAAAGTTGTCGCTCGTACTAGGGGTAGATCGTGGGAAGGACGAGCTGGAGGAGTACGTAGTTGCTCATGCAAACGTTGTTTCTCTTGACGATGTGATTCCTGAAGAAAATATACCTTATTTTGTGAATAAAGGGCTATCTTTGAACTACTATGAAGTTGCACACATAAGCACACTGTATTCCATGGAGCACGATCTAGGATTGTGTCTGCAGACACATGTGACTACTGCTTGTGCAGTAAACCTGTCACGACCCAGTCCCAAAATATCGAGGGACTGGATACGCGGCAATGGCCAACAGCACACACCGATGGACAAACCCAATTTAATGGATCCATCGGGGCATACTTAAGCTGTAATATAAGGTCTACAATAACAAGTCAGAACTAATCTCATCCACACAAAAGATAATAAGATCAACAGCAATAAAGAAAGTAAATCAAACATCCAGTCTCAGCAAAGTAATTCGGGGAACAACCAGATATAAAGTCTGTTACAATTGTTCATTTAAACAGGAATTAAAGAGTATATTTGCCATTATAAACTGAGCATAGAAGAAGCAGATGTTCAGGAGAAGTCCTCAGCGATCACCTCGTCCTCAGGTACGGGTACTGCTCCGAGAAGTGCTCCTGTTCCGTATACCTCTGGATAAACCTCGTCTGCTAATCCTGGGGACATAATCCGGATCCAGGTCCTCAGGGGACATAGCAAGGTACAGATAATACAAGCCAAAGATAATGCAGTACAGCAAGTAAATAAAATAATAGGGTAAACTATATAACCAACTATGTGAAATGCAAGTTGAGAGCATCACTAGAACTTAGGTTGATACCACTACAAGCTTTGTGTCGGGGAGCTGGTAGCAGTTATACTATATGTTTTACTATGTGTTTACTATGAATTTTGTATATATAAGAAATCAGCCTATAGCCTATGTGACTCTCCCCTCCCAATGTAATCATACGTCTCATGACCACGATGCCTCATGTTTATGTCACGTAAGATCATAACTAATGCAGTGAGTCATAATATGAACTAAAATATAATGTCTATGTCAATCCTGCATCCTACACAGAATCACCATGAATATCTCAGAAAGATTCTGTATCATGATCTGTGTCAGGTGTCCTGGGTATATTGTACTTGATATGGCAAGTATGAGAATGTAAATGTCACGATATCCATCTCTAGTTGACCTTACACAATCCCGCGTATGGTGTTGGCACCCGACTATTAATCGGAAGCTAAGTAAGTCAAACGGCCCTAGGTTTAAACATGTACAACAGTTATAATTAAGTCCAAGTAAATATAATAAAACTGCAAGTTGGCAAGGTACACTTGCCTGGGTTTCCGGTTCTAATTGTGGCTCTGACTTCAGCGGGATTTGCAGGCAGTACTCTGGTTGCTGAAATAAATATTACCATCAGATCCAGAAAATATTAATCAGCTAGAAACGCATATCCTTGAGTCCAATTTGGACACAGGGGCAAAAATGATATTTTAGGGCAAAACGGGGTCCAAATGTGGGCCGCTTTGCACCGAAAAATGTGTCAGGGTCAAAGGTCTCCAAATCTGTCCAACTTAGTGTCAACAAGTCAGAAAAAATAATACGAACCCAACGGAACTTCCAGAATTGGATTTCGATGAGCCTTTCTCAAAATCGCCCATCAAGTGGAGCCTGTGGGGCCCACTACACGCGATTTTGTCAACGTTCTCAGAATCGAACCAAACATGGCTCACAGGACCAGCATATTGCTATGAGTCCGATGGTGCAGGTTTCGTCTCAATCCGACATGTGTACACTAAGTTACAGCAAGATTCAGAAAGGTCGGATACGGGGCGGTGTCCGCGGATACGCGTTGATTCTGGTGTGCACGCACATCCGAATCAGCTTCTGCAAAATCCCGCACGTCCGTAACAACGACGCGCACATATCGGTGAAGACCGCATGCGACCAAGTCATCCCGTTTGGCGGGGCGTACTCGGTTTCGGGGTAAAACATGGCGTTGATTTTCCTTTTTTTGATCATGGTTCACGATCACCACAGGATGCGATGCACCGAGCGGGTTGCACGGGCACCGAGGGGATCATGCAAGCTACGCGATGCAACAAACGGAATAGAAAATGGGGTAGCGAGCAGAGAGAAACGGGTACCTGAACAGGGCTCCAGAAACGGCATTTTCTCGTGCCCGTGTCTACTTCGTGTCCTGCGTCCGTGTCCACTGTTGCTCGTCCTAGGGTTTCAGCTGTGGCGGACACGGCGGAGGCGGCCAGGTACCGTGGAGGTCAGGGGAGGTCACTGCGGATCTCCGACGAGGTCGCCGGAGCTGCGGCGAGGCACTGCGGATCGCGGCTGACCGGAGTCGGGGCGGGGGAGTCTGGGCAGAGGCGGGAAGAGAGGGAGGCCGGGCTCGCTCGGGGGATTCTGGAGGAGAAGCTCGAGGTTGCCTGGCGTAGAGGAGGGAGGAGAGGGAAGCAGCCGGCGGAGGCACGGGGGTTCAGGCGGTTTGCTGTGAAGGAGGGGAGAGGTGCTGGACTCGGGCGACTGCGGGGCTGGGTTGGAGGGCGGCCGACTGGGTCTGGTCGAGGAGGAGAAGCCGAGGGCAGCCGGGCTCTGTAGTCGGAGAAGACGGGAAGGTAGCCGGAGGGCTGGGGTCGTGAGGGGTTTATAAAGGGGCGGTGAGGAGCTGGAGGGTCGGGGGTTGCCGGAAGGGAAAAAGGAGACGCCGGCGGGTGGAGGAAGATGAAGATGGGGGGTCTCCGGCGGCCACGGCGGCGGGAACGGTCGCCGGCAAGGTGAAGGGTCGGGGGAAAGTAAATTTGGGGGTTAGGGTTTATTTTGGGTCGGGTCGGGTTCTCAGCGGGTCGGGTCTGTGACCCGGATCCTACCCGCTAAGGGGTTGGGCCGGTTCGGGTAGACCGGCCGGTCCGGTTCGGTTTATTATTGGGTTCGGTTTGGTTTAATATTGGATTTATTTAATTAGGTTAAATTAATTAATAGTTTTTAAGGCTTTAAAAATCTATCCGGGGTCCAATAAATTCCCGGAAAATTACCCTATGTCTAGTTTTTCATTTTACACCATAAAATATTATTTTTATAATATTTTAATATTATTTAATAACATATAAAAATCATTTAATAATTAAAACACCTTAGTTTAATTTCAAAAAAAATCTCAAAAAATTCCAAAAAATTGTGAAAAATCCAAATTTAGAAATTCTTGAAAATCAGGAGGTTTACAATCTACCCCCCTTAAGAGGATTGCATCCTCGTAATCAAAGAATAACCGGTCAACAGAGATGACACGGTTGCAAAATTTATTCGAATCAGAAAATCAAGGTTGAGGGTTTAAACACATAGGAAAAATTATTTCTCTAAGCAATGGAAGTTATACAATTTCCCAAATGTAGGAAATCTAGAAAATTACAGTTTTAGAAAACCAATTTTATCCTTTAAAAACTTATCAGTTTAACATTTATAAAATATTCTAAATTATTGGCAAGTTCAAAATTACAAGGTTAACACTAAGTTATCAATTATCAAGTTAAAACTATCAGGTTAAGTCTAGGGTCACGAACCAACGAGCACGAAGTAAAGCAATACTAGAAACAGAAAACTATAAAAACTTACGCGTATTAGCTACTCCGTGGTTCTGCACGTCTTCTAAGGTTATCGCGAAGGCTTGTCCGCGTCCTTGTGGTGGATTCCTCTGCTGCTGCTGGGCTTGTTGGAAGAGTGTTGCTTGTGGTGCCAAGGGTGGCCTTGGTTGATACCCTTCTGGTGCTGGTAGAGCTTGTTGGTTTGCTCTTGGTGCTCCTCCTCGATGATAAGGACAATCCTTGGCTAAGTGTTGATTGGTTCCGCAAATCAAGCATAATCCCAACTTGCGTCTGCAGTCCTTCTCAATATGGCCTATCTTGCCACAATATTGACATGTAGATAATATCTGCGGAGAGGCTCTGGGTTGCTGGTGTATATGAGGCCTCTTTGCAGCTTCTTCTTGAGGTGCTTTGGCTGATGTAGAAGACCGTTTCAGACCGGTTTCTCTCTTGGTGATGCATTCCATGCGTCGGGCTACAGCGAGAACGTCCGAGTAAGAGGTAGGTACGATGGATCCGATGAGTCTTTGCAGCTCGAAGTTTAGTCCGTCGAAGAATTTCTCAGCCTTCTCTTCTTCCGTCGGGATCAAAGTAGGGGCGAAGCGACTTAGACGAATGAATTCTGTGTTGTACTCCTCCACTGTCATACTACTCTGAGTGAGGCGATTGAACTTGTCCCAAAGTTCTGATCGAGCGATAGCCGAAATGTACATTTCTTGAAAAAGTTTGGAAAACTCTTCCCAAGTGACTCGGTCTGGTCCGAGCCGGGTCTCTTCAGATAGCCACCAGTGATGAGCATTGTCCGTTAACTGCATTCTAACGACGGTCATCCAACGTTCTCATGGAAGCTCAGCTGCTTCCAACTGGTGTTGTATGTTGGTGAGCCACTCATGAACTTCGGTTGGTCCTTCTTTGCCCGATAAGGTACGGGGCTTGAGTTGACGGAAATCAGTGATAGACCCCGTTACTGGTCGCTTAGCTTGTGGGTTCGCCTGCTCTAAGGCGGTTACTAGGCTGGTTCTCAAATACTCTGCCTCATGACGCTACGCCTCCTGATAAATTTGTTATTGGGCTTGCATCATTGCGTAGATCATTTAAAATATCTGCTGCCCGTCTATAGGTTGCCCTTATGGAAATACGGGCATCGGTGGAACAAACTGGGAAGGCGGCGAAATGTCATCACGCCAGAATCTTGAATTCTGCTGAGCTGCTTGATTGCTTTGAGAAGATTGTCCTCGGTCTTCGGGTGTCACTCCTTCATCATAAGTGACCACAGCATCGAGTGGTGTACTCAAGGGATTCTCGTCTTCGCTTCTTGGATCCATTACTATGCATCAAAAATAAAATATAAGAAGCGCACAGGATTCAAGGTAAGATGCAAGTCAAAAATTAATTCGAATACGATACAGATATCAAGAACATTTTTAAGCAAGTGGATGAGATCCTAAAAACTTATCCTATCTTTATTGCAGGGCTGTTCGGCCCCTAAGTTGAAACCGAATAATTTAGTCGTTGACCTGCATGGGCCACCAAAAAACCATGTCACGCCCCAGTCCCAAAATATCGAGGGACTGGATGCGCGGCAATGGCCAGCAGCACGCACCGATGGACAAACCCAATTTAATGGATCCATCGGGGCATACTTAAGCTGTAATATAAGGTCTACAACAACAAGTCAGAACTAATCTCATCCACACAAAAGATAATAAGATCAACAGCAATAAAGAAAGCAAATCAAACATCCAGTCTCAGCAAAGTAATTTGGGGAACAACCCGATATAAAGTCTGTTACAATTGTTCATTTAAACAGGAATTAAAGAGTCTATTTGCCATTATAAACTGAGCATGGAAGAAGCAAATATTCAGGAGAAGTCCTCAGCGATCACCTCGTCCTCAGGTACGGGTACTGCTTCGAGAAGTGCTCATGTTCCGTATACCTCTGGATAAACCTCGTCTGCTAATCCTGGGGACATAATCCGGATCCAGGTCCTCAGGGGACATAGCAAGGTACAGACAATACAAGCCAAAGATAATGCAGTGCAGCAAGTAAATAAAACAATAGGGTAAACTATATAACCAACTATGTGAAATGCAAGTTGAGAGCATCACTAGAACTTAGGTTGATACCACTACAAGCTCTGTGTCGGGGAGCCGGTAGCAGTTATACTATGTGTTTTACTATGTGTTTACTATGGATTTTGTATATATAAGAAATCAGCCTGTAGCCTGTGTGACTCTCCCCTCCCAATGTAATCATACATCTCATGACTATGATGCCTCATGTTCATGTCACGTAAGATCATAACTAATGCAGTGAGTCATAATATGAACTAAAATATAATGTCTATGTCAATCCTGCATCCTACACAGAATCACCATGAATATCTCAGAAAGATTCTGTATCATGATCTGTGTCAGGTGTCCTGGGTATATTGTACTTGATATGGCAAGTACGAGAATGTAAATGTCACGATATCCATCTCTAGTTGACCTTACACAACCCCGGGTACGGTATTGGCACCCGACTATTAATCGGAAGCTAAGTAAGTCAAACGGCCCTAGGTTTAAACATGTACAACAGTTATAATTAAGTCCAAGTAAATATAATAAAACTGTAAGTTGGCAAGGTACACTTGCCTGGATTTCCGGTTCCAATTGTGGCTCTGACTTCAGCGGGATTTCCAGGCAGTACTCCGGTTGCTGAAATAAATATCACCATCAGATCCAGAAAATATTAATCAGCTAGAAATGACTGTCATTGAGTCCAATTTGGACACAGGGGCAAAAATAACATTTCAGGGCAAAACGGGGTCCAAATGTGGGCCGCTTTGCACCGAAAAATGCGTCAGGGTCAAAGGTCTCCAAATCTGTCCAACTTAGTGTCAACAAGTCAGGAACAATGATACGAACCCAAAAGAACTTCCAGAATTGCATTCCGATGAGCCGTTCTCAAAATCGCCCGTCAAGTGGAGCCTGTGGGGCCCACGACACGCGATTTTGTCAACATTCTCAGAATTGAACCAAACTTGGCTCACAGGACCAGCGTATTGCTATGAGTCCGATGGCGCAAGTTTTGTCTCGATCCGACGTGTGTACACTAAGTTACAGAGAGCTTCAGAAAGGTCGGATACAGGGCAGTGTCCGCGGATACGCGTTGATTCCGGTGTGCACGCACATCCGAATCAGCTTCTGCGAAATCCCGCACGTCCGTATCAACGATGCGCACGTATTGGTGAAGACCGCACGCGACCAAGTCGTCCCGTTTGGCGGGGCGTACTCGGTTCCAGGGTAAAACAGGGCATTGATTTTCCTATTTTTGGATTGTGGTTCACGATCACCACAGGACGCGATGCACCGAGCGGGTTGCACGGGCACCGAGGGGGTCATGCAGGCTACGCGATGCAACAAACAGAATAGAAAATGGGGTAGCGAGCAGAGAGAAACGGGTACCTGAACAGGGCTCCAGAAACGGCATTTTCTCGTGTCCGTGTCTACTTCGTGTCCTGATTCCGTGTCCACTGTTGCTCGTCCTAGGGTTTCAGCTGTGGCGGACACGGCGGAGGCGGCCTGGGACCGTGGAGGTCAGGGGAGGTCACCGCGGGTCTCCGGCGAGGTTGGCGGAGCTGCGGATCGCGGCTGACCGGAGTCGGGGCGGGGGAGTCTGGGCAGAGGCGGGAAGAGAGGGAGGCCGGGCTCGCTCGGGGGATTCTGGAGGAGAAGCTCGGGGTTGCCTGGCGGAGAGGAGGGAGGAGAGGGAAGCAGCCGGTGGAGGCACGGGGGTTCAGGCGGTTTGCTGTGAAGGAGGGGAGAGGTGCTGGACTCGGGCGACTGCGGGGCTGGGCTGGAGGGCGGCCGACTGGGTCTGGTCGAGGAGAAGAAGCCGAGGGCAGCCGGGCTCTGTAATCGGAGAAGACGGGAAGGTGGCCGGAGGGCTGGGGTCGTGAGGGGTTTATAAAGGGGCGGTGAGGAGCTGGAGGGTCGGGGGTTGCTGGAAGGGGAAGAGGAGACGCCGGCGGGTGGAGGAAGATGAAGATGGGGGGTCTCCGGCGGCCACGGCGGCGGTAACGGCCGCCGGCAAGGTGAAGGGTCGGGGGAAAATAAATTTGGGGGTTAGGGTTTAATTTAGGTCGGGTCGGGTTCTCCGCAGGTCGGGTCTGTGACCCGGATCCGACCCGCTAAGGGGTTGGGCCGGTTCGGGTAGACCGGTCGGTCCGGTTCGGTTTATTATTGGGTTTGGTTTGGTTTAATATTGGGTTTATTTAATTAGGTTAAATTAATCAATAGTTTTTAAGGCTTTAAAAATCCATCCGGGGTCCAATAAATTCCCGGAAAATTACCCTATGTCTAGTTTTTTATTTTACACCATAAAATATTATTTTCATAATATTTTAATATTATTTAATAACATATAAAAATTATTTAATAATTAAAACACCTTAGTTTAATTTCAGAAAAAATCTCAGAAAATTCCAAAAAATTGTGAAAAATCCAAATTTAAAAATTCTTGAAAATAAGGGGGTTTAGAAAACCAGATCCTCCCTAACCAAGGTTCATACTTCACGGTCCCAACAAAGAGGAGGGGAGACAAACCCATCATCTTTGGCAGGATTGAATGCCCCAAGTCCTTCATCCCAGAGGAACAAAAGCCAGAACCCGATACCGGCAAAATACAACTATATTAGTTCAGTGGTCAAGACAAACACCTCATCTAGAATATAGGTTATGATCTTAAAAGCAACCGAGGTCTGAATTACGGCAAAGGTCGACGAGTGTCCTTGCGTCTTACCGCTCCGGCAGGCAAATCCGAGGATTACTACCATAATACCAAGCATGGCTTAGGGTACATTATGCCTCCCACAACCCCTGAAGGCTAGGATGAAGAAGATGAGTTACACTCTCACTCTTCAGAGTCTTTCTCTTAGGACTCTGACGTCAGCATCGGGGAGATGCTCAAGCAAACATTGTCTGCTAACATGGTGTCAGCTGACCCTGAGGAAGACAAAAATGATCCACCAGAACTCTTTGAAGTAGAACCGTGGGCCCAACGCCTAGACGCACAATGGGAGATACGGTTCAAACAATATAGTACTTCCCTTATCCCCAGTCGGGCAATCAAGATGTACAGTATTTACACTCTTGGTTCTCCATCCCCAGCAAGGGCCTATAACAACATGAACCTCCTCCGCCACAGCTTCAGTAAGGGGCACGGCGAGATGTTCATCGCCTCCAAAAAAGTGAAGAAGGGACTCAGACTTTCCCATAACGAGCTCACGACCCTCTTCTTTCGTGACGCCTTCCTCTGCGGTCACAACCACGACCTTCAAGGGATATGTAGGTTCTGCAGAACCAGAATAACCAATAATTAACTTTGCCCAAAGAATGTGAAGCTGAAGCCAAAAAATCTCTTCCAAAGAAAAGTTGTAAAATAACATACCCGGAGAAGACAACGGGACCTGACGCTCGTCCAGTATGGTCTGAACTTCCTCCAGATTATTCAAGTCATCCACCAAGATGGGAGAGGTGGCTGGTTCCATCGACGACTCCTCTGGGACATAACCATCAGAGCCCTCGAAAACAGGCTCCGCGTGTCACGCCCCGATCTTCCGCAGGTTATTTCGGCCGTTCCCGCTAGGCGGGAATCACCCTCGCCAGCGCTCCCGCGGAACGATCGCTTAACCCATCCGGGCGTGATGCCGCACGAGCGTGATCCACGCCCGTGCAAGGCCATGGTTCATTGGCTGGCGGTAAGAGTTCTAAGCCACAGAGTCGCACAGATTGTCCGAGTACAGCGGAGTCATGAACGCATAGCGATTTGGTAACAGGTTCATTGAGTCGACAATATAGCGGAAGCATTAAAACCCAAGTTGAAGTAAAGCAAGCTCTTTTTATTGATATAAACATGTGTTACAGGTGGCGTATAGCCGAGATTACAAGTCACTCAAGCCTCTCTCTCTGAAACAGTAAAAGCGTGCCAAGTGGTTACAATTGTGGATGATTGTACAGGCGATGGTCAGGCGATATTCACAACATTATGTCTTGTATATGTGTTTCAGTCCCGGACGCACCATTGCAAGGCTTCAGAGGGAACTCCTGGCCTTAGCACGCACGTTGGAGGCATCCGCACGGAACGAGGTTCTCCCGCACCCTGCATACAAACTGGTGGATTATCAGTACATTGAATGCACTGGTGGGGAAGCTACTCGCCCGCTCGACAAATCCAAACACGTAATACAGGTTCCGTGCACAACTATTAAGTTGTCTTTCTAGTTGTCTTAGGATCAGTTTTATGCAAATATTGAATAGCCTAACGTGTCGGGCAGTGCGCCGTGCAACATGAGAGGAAACACGGCGAGACTTACCAACTTACCATCTCCTTCCCTGTCCAAGGCAAACATTGAGGCAAACAGTATAAATTCAAGCATGACAAGTATAAGCATTCAGGGCCATAGCATATGCAAACACGAGGGTCATTTTTAACATGATCGTTCAGGTGTTTAGTTGTTCATTGATGCGATGCAATGACTCATACGCGGATAGCCGCTAAGCGAGGATGACTTATCTATATGAACGTTAGTCGTTGGCATAGCCATAAAGGACCGTTTAGTCTTTGAACAAGGATGGAAAGCAACAAAGATTCGTTGTTGGAAGCAGACCATCCTGTCTGCACGTGAGACTATCGTGATGTTCCATCCGGATCGGAACGGTCCCAGTGCCCCGGTGACCGCCCGTGGAACCGTTAAACCTTGTTTACAAGTTGTCCACGACATGCAGGTCAGGGCCAGTTTCTAATCCATAACTTGATATGATAATTCATGATTCGTGATCTGAACGAGCGTTTGCTCCAAGAGCTGAAATACGTGGATTCGTTACATGACGTGATTCTCGTTCAGACATAAACTTGATATGATTATCATTCAGTTGCACGTGACGTGATTCTCGTTCAGTATTCATTTGCCCTGATGCGTGCCCCTGGTTTGGGGATTGCCTTGGCGACCCAATGGTCCCGGATACTTGCAGGTTCATTCAGGCACGGAACGACTACGTAGTAGTCTTCCGGGGTTTGGATGAAAACACGGTAACATTCAAGCAGAAAAGCATGCGTTTCTAAGGAACATAAGCAGGCACGTTTGCTCGGATCCGAAGGTAAGCCGAGAGATAAAACCGTTAAGGAACTTAGCATGCGAAGGTCTGAACATATAAGCAGTATTTTATTTATTTCCATGTTCTAGCATAGCAGTACAAGTTGGGATTATTTCCTTAGCTAGGTGCATTGAATTTATTAGCATGCAGGGGGTGATTCACCTAGCGACTAGCATAAATATTCCAGATTTTATATGTGCTGGCTAAGCAAAGACAAGTTTACCGTAGCCACCCACCTTAGCGATGATTCGCCTCGGTAGAGCGATACGCCTGAGCAAGCCTCTGAAAGCCAAAGTTGATTTCTTGTAGGGACAAGTCTGGATAACCTTTGCTTCTCGTTTGAGGCAAAGTGGGTCGGGACAGCTGCACCATTGCCGATTGAAACGACAGTCCGCTTGAGCGGAACGGGGTGTTACATCCTACCCAACTTAGAAAAAGTCTCGTCCTCGAGACTTACTAAGGACAAGCAGTGATCTAGGGTTGAGGCAATCCTAGACAAGTCGTTGCACTTGTTCATTTGGATATTCACTTGCACAAGCTTCGAAATCAGCATATCGCTTAGACTGGATCGTACGCACTTTCGAAATGCATTTCTAGCGTGAACACGTCAACCAGCTTAGTGATAGCGAAGTCTCAGCACTCGAGTTTTACCTTTTCTTAAGTCTTGGATGGTGCATAGTTCAAGGCATCCCTCGAATAGATACATTCAACAAAACTTAGGGTTAGTGAAAATCGGACAAGCTACTAGCGATACTCTCAAGGGTTCGCACAGGTTGGCACAAAGGCCACTCGCAGCATACAACCAGACAAGCAATCATATCATTCAAAACGCATTTTGAAAATATTTAGACTTATTGTTGGGACATTCCATCGAGGCATTGAGAGAGAGAGCGTGCACATAACCCACGAACGAGCTTTCGAAACAGAGATATCGAATCGAAGTCCAAAGGCGTAGAAGCCAGGCTCTGATACCAACATGTCACGCCCCGATCTCCCGCAGGCTATTTTGGCCGTTCCCGCTAGGCGGGAATCACCCTCGCCAGCGCTCCCGCGGAACAATCGCTTAACCCATCCGAGCGTGATGCCGCACGAGCGTGATCCACGCCCGTGCAAGGCCATGGTTCATTGGCTGGCGGTAAGAGTTCTAAGCCACAGAGTCGCACAGATTGTCCGAGTGCAGCGGAGTCATGAACGCATAGCGATTTGGTAACAGGTTCACTGAGTCAACAATATAGCGAAAGCATTAAAACCCAAGTTGAAGCAAAGCAAGCTCTTTTTATTGATATAAACATGTGTTACAGGCAGCGTATAGCCGAGATTATAAGTCGCTCAAGCCTCTCTCTCTGAAACAGTAAAAGCGTGCCAAGTGGTTACAATTGTGGATGATTGTACAGGCGATGGTCAGGCGATGTTCACAATATTATGTCTTGTATATGTGCTTCAGTCCCGGACGCACCGTTGCAAGGCTTCAGAGGGAACTCCTGGCCTTAGCACGCATGTTGGAGGCATCCGCACCGAACGAGGTTCTCCCGCACCCTGCATACAAACTGGTGGATTATCAGTACATTGAATGCACTGGTGGGGAAGCTACTCGCCCGCTCGACAAATCCAAACACGTAATACAGGTTCCGTGCACAACTATTAAGTTGTCTTTCTAGTTGCCTTAGGATCAGTTTCATGCAAATATTGAATAGCCTAACGTGTCGGACAGTGCGCCGTGCAACATGAGAGAAAACACGACGAGACTTACCAACTTACCATCTCCTTCCCTGTCCAAGGCAAACATTGAGGCAAACAGTATAAATTCAAGCACGACAAGTATAAGTATTCAGGGGCATAGCATATGCAAACACGAGGGTCATTTTTAACATGATCGTTCAGGTGTTTAGTTGTTCATTGATGCGATACAATAACTCACACGCGGATAGCCGCTAAGCGAGGATGACTTATCTATATGAACGTTAGTCGTTGGCATAGCCATAAAGGACCGTTTAGTCTTTGAACAAGGATGGAAAGCAACAAAGATTCGTTGTTGGATGCAGACCATCCTGTCCGCACGTGAGACTATCGTGATGTTCCATCCGGATCGGAACGGTCCCAGTGCCCCGGTGACCGCCCGTGGAACCTTTAAACCTTGTTTCCAAGTTGTCCACGACATGCAGGTCAGGGCCAGTTTCTAATCCATAACTTGATATGATAATCCATGATTCGTGATCTGAACGAGCATTTTCTCCAAGAGCTAAAATACGTGGATTCGTTACATGACGTGATTCTCGTTCAGACATAAACTTGATATGATTATCATTCAGTTGCACGTGACGTGATTCTCGTTCAGTATTTATTTGCCCTGATGCGTGCCCCTGGTTCGGGGATTGCCTTGGCGACCCAATGGTCCCGGATACTTGCAGGTTCGTTCAGGCACGGAACGACTACGTAGTAGTCTTCCGGGGTTTGGATGAAAATACGGTAACATTCAAGCAGAAAAGCATGCGTTTCTAAGGAACATAAGCAGGCACGTTTGCTCGGACCCGAAGGTAAGCCGAGAGATGAAACCGTTAAGGAACTTAGCATGCGAGGGTCTGAACATATAAGCAGTATTTTATTTATTTCCATGTTCTAGCATAGCAGTACAAGTTGGGATTATTTTCTTAGCTTGGTGCATTGAATTTATTAGCATGCAGGGGGTGATTCACCTAGCGACTAGCATAAATATTCCAGATTTTATATGTGCTGGCTAAGCAAAGACAAGTTCACCGTAGCCACCCACCTTAGCGATGATTCGCCTCGGTAGAGCGATACACCTGAGCAAGCCTCTGAAAGCCGAAGTTGATTTCTTGTAGGGATAAGTCTGGATATCCTTTGCTTCTCGTTTGAGGCAAAGTGGGTCGGGACAGCTGCACTATTGTCGATTAAAACGGCAGTCCGCTTGAGCGGAACAGGGTGTTACATCCTACCCAACTTAGAAAAAGTCTCGTCCTCGAGACTTACTAAGGATAAGCAGTGATCTAGGGTTGAGGCAATCCTAGACAAGTCGTTGCACTTGTTCATTTGGATATTCACTTGCACAAGCTTCGAAATCAGCATATCGCTTAGACTGGATCGTGCGCACTTTCAAAATGCATTTCTAACGTGAACACGTCAACCAGCTTAGTGATAGCGAAGTCTCAGCACTCGAGTTTCACCTTTTCTTAAGTCTTGGATGGTGCATAGTTCAAGGCGTCCCTCGAATAGATGCATTCAACAAAACTTAGGGTTAGTGAAAATCGGACAAGCTACTAGCGATACTCTCAAGGGTTCGCACAGGTTGGCACAAAGGCCACTCGCAGCATACAATCAGACAAGCAATCATATCATTCAAAACGTATTTTGAAAATATTTAGACTTATTGTTGGGACATCCCATCGAGGCATTGAGAGAGAGAGCGTGCACATAACCCACGAACGAGCTTTCGAAACAGAGATATCGAATCGAAGTCCAAAGGCGTAGAAGCCAGGCTCTGATACCAACATGTCACGCCCCGATCTCCCGCAGGCTATTTCGGCCGTTCCCGCTAGGCGGGAATCACCTTTGCCAGCGCTCCCGCGGAACGATCGCTTAACCCATCCGGGCATGATGCCGCACGAGCGTGATCCACGCCCGTGCAAGGCCATGGTTCATTGGCTGGCGGTAAGAGTTCTAAGCCATAGAGTCGCACAGATTGTTCGAGTGCAGCGGAGTCATGAACGCATAGCGATTTGGTAACAGGTTCACTGAGTCGACAATATAGCGGAAGCATTAAAACCCAAGTTGAAGTAAAGCAAGCTCTTTTTATTGATATAAACATGTGTTACAGGCGGCGTATAGCCGAGATTACAAGTCGCTCAAGCCTCTCTCTCTGAAACAGTAAAAGCGTGCCAAGTGGTTACAATTGTGGATGATTGTACAGGCGATGGTCAGGCGATATTCACAACATTATGTCTTGTATATGTGCTTCAGTCCCGGACGTACCGTTGCAAGGCTTCAGAGGGAACTCCTGGCCTTAGGACGCACGTTGGAGGCATCCGCACCGAACGAGGTTCTCCCGCACCCTGCATACAAACTGGTGGATTATCAGTACATTGAATGCACTGGTGGGGAAGCTACTCGCCCGCTCGACAAATCCAAACACGTAATACAGGTTCCGTGCACAACTATTAAGTTGTCTTTCTAGTTGCCTTAGGATCAGTTTCATGCAAATATTGAATAGCCTAACGTGTCGGGCAGTGTGCCGTACAACATGAGAGAAAATACGACGAGACTTACCAACTTACCATCTCCTTCCCTGTCTAAGGCAAATATTGAGGCAAACAGTATAAATTCAAGCTCGACAAGTATAAGCATTCAGGGGCATAGCATATACAAACACGAGGGTCATTTTTAACATGATCGTTCAGGTGTTTAGTTGTTCATTGATGCGATGCAATGACTCACACGCGGATAGCCGCTAAGCGAGGATGACTTATCTATATGAACGTTAGTCATTGGCATAGCCATAAAGGACCGTTTAGTCTTTGAACAAGGATGGAAAGCAACAAAGATTCGTTGTTGGATGCAGACCATCCTGTCCGCACGTGAGACTATCGTGATGTTCCATCCGGATCAGAACGGTCCCAGTGCCCCGGTGACCGCCCGTGGAACCTTTAAACCTTGTTTTCAAGTTGTCCATGACATGCAGGTCAGGGCCAGTTTCTAATCCATAACTTGATATGATAATCCATGATTCGTGATCTGAACGAGCATTTTCTCCAAGAGCTGAAATACGTGGATTCGTTACATGACGTGATTCTCGTTCAGACATAAACTTGATATGATTATCATTCAGTTGCACGTGACGTGATTCTCGTTCAGTATTCATTTGCCCTGATGCGTGCCCCTGGTTCGGGGATTGCCTTGGCGACCCAATGGTCCCGGATACTTGCAGGTTCGTTCAGACACGGAACGACTACGTAGTAGTCTTCCGGAGTTTGGATGAAAACACGGTAACATTCAAGCAGACAAGCATGCATTTCTAAGGAACATAAGCAGGCACGTTTGCTCGGACCCGAAGGTAAGCCGAGAGATGAAACCGTTAAGGAACTTAGCATGCGAGGGTCTGAACATATAAGCAGTATTTTATTTATTTCCATGTTCTAGCATAGCAGTGCAAGTTGGGATTATTTCCTTAGCTAGGTGCATTAGATTTATTAGCATGCAGGGGGTGATTCACCTAGCGACTAGCATAAGTATTCCAGATTTTATATGTGCTGGCTAAGCAAAGACAAGTTCACCGTAGCCACCCACCTTAGCGATGATTCGCCTCGGTAGAGCGATACGCCTGAGCAAGCCTCTGAAAGCCGAAGTTGATTTCCTGTAGGGACAAGTCTGGATATCCTTTGCTTCTCGTTTGAGGCAAAGTGGGTCGGGACAGCTGTACTATTGCCGATTGAAACGGCAGTCCGCTTGAGCGGAACGGGGTATTACATCCTACCCAACTTAGAAAAAGTCTCGTCCTCGAGACTTACTAAGGACAAGCAGTGATCTAGGGTTGAGGCAATCCTAGACAAGTCGTTGCACTTGTTCATTTGGATATTCACTTGCACAAGCTTCGAAATCAGCATATCGCTTAGACTGGATCGTGCGCACTTTCGAAATGCATTTCTAGCGTGAACACGTCAACCAGCTTAGTGATAGCGAAGTCTCAGCACTCGAGTTTCACCTTTTCTTAAGTCTTGGATGGTGCATAGTTCAAGGCGTCCCTCGAATAGATGCATTCAACCAAACTTAGGGTTAGTAAAAATCGGACAAGCTACTAGCGATACTCTCAAAGGTTCGCACAGGTTGGCACAAAGGCCACTCGCAGCATACAACCAGACAAGCAATCATATCATTCAAAACGCATTTTGAAAATATTTAGACTTATTGTTGGGACATCCCATCGAGGCATTGTGAGAGAGAGCGTGCACATAACCCACGAATGAGGTTTTGAAATAGAGATATCGAATCGAAGTCCAAAGGCGTAGAAGCCAGGCTCTGATACCAACATGTCACGCCCCGATCTCCCGCAGGCTATTTCGGCCGTTCCTGCTAGGCGGGAATCACCCTCGCCAGCGCTCCAGCGGAACGATCGCTTAACCCATCCGGACATGATGTCGCACGGGCGTGATCCACGCCCGTGCAAGGCCATGGTTCATTGGCTGGCGGTAAGAGTTCTAAGCCACAGAGTCGCACAGATTGTCCGAGTGCAGCGGAGTTATGAACGCATAGCGATTTGGTAACAGGTTCACTGAGTCGACAATATAGCGGAAGCATTAAAACCCAAGTTGAAGTAAAGCAAGCTCTTTTTATTGATATAAACATGTGTTACAGGCGGCGTATAGCCGAGATTACAAGTCGCTCAAGCCTCTCTCTCTGAAACAGTAAAAGCGTGCCAAGTGGTTACAATTGTGGATAATTGTACAGGCGATGGTCAGGCGATGTTCACAACATTATGTCTTGTATATGTGCTTCAGTCCCGGACGCACCGTTGCAAGGCTTCAGAGGGAACTCCTGGCCTTAGCACGCACGTTGGAGGCATCCGCACCGAACGAGGTTGTAAATCCCCTCACCCAAAATTAGGGCTACGTGGCTTAGATAGTGAAATTAGGGCTAGTTTGAACCCAATTAGAATTAGAACAGGACATTTAATTTAATTACGAAATAATTATGACACGTAGCGCACCTTACCGTCGCATCTATAATTAGAGCACCTCACTAGCCATTACCTTCCAACAACTTCACAACCTCAATCTAGGCATGCCCCCTACTATTCTGACCCTTGTACATTGCTCCCTTGTGCTATATTTTAGTCGCACGATAAACGTCGCGGACGTTATTTATTAATTATAAATAAATTCCAATTTTGTACCCTTGTGCGTCCCAATCGAAATTGGAGACACAACCTTGACCGTCTTGTGCAAACTAGATTTTATTAATATTCTACACTGTCCTCTCTACGCCCCTGATAATTGTGTCCCGCCTGATTTAACCCCATGTACTCCAAATTAATTCTAGAACATCGTGCGCGTTTTGATTTAATTAATTAAATTCAATTTCGCCTTTGTGAAATTTCCCAATTGTTGGGGGCTTTTATGCAAAAATGCACTGAGGTGTCCCTACCATTGGATAATTCATGAAGAAACCTATTTTTCCCTTCACATGGATTTTTTTCCTATAATTTTCTGGATGTGCAAACGCGCAACATCGCCCTCCTATTTCAATCCAACCCTTGCAATTAAATAATTATAATTTCTAGCCCATCACCCTCATGTGAGCCCAAGGCCATCCATAGGAGATGATGACCAAGCCCAACAAGTTTAGGTCAAACCCTAAAACCCACATGTGCACATAAATATCTCCTTTATTTTCCCTTTCTTTTTCTATTCCTTTCTGCCCTAATTCTCAACTCCTCATCGCGAAAGAGCAGGTTCAACCCAACTTTTCTTTGCTGCAAGATGCGAAGTAAATATTTCTAGGAGTAAACTTTTGTTCTCGGAGCGGCAAGTTGGTGATCATATCCAGTGTATCAGACCTAACATGTAATTTTCTCAAAACCTCCTGCCTTTTGCTAATTTGATTCATAATACATCACTGTGGAAGGGATCATAGATGATCATCAACAGGGAAACTACTCGCTTGGATAGATACCCGTACTGTGTTCATTACATTTGCACGTCTGCATATAAAAAAATAGCTAAGACGGGTGCTCATTGTTGTGTGGCCGCTGGGCCACATCGAGCGAAATCTAATTCAGTTAGCAGGGACTGTTCGATGGATCATATTGAACCACAGTGGAGAACAAATTCAAGTTTCTCTCCTCCACTGCCTAGGAGATGGGATTTCAGGTTTCAGCCAGATAGAACACATCATGTAACTAATGAAGTTCCTATCAATGGGTCATCAACATCCTCACACAGTAGAGAAAGTAGAAGTGGACTCAGCAGAGAGCAGTATCCAAACCATCACCATTCTGTCTCTGACGGTGCACTATCTTATTTTTGAAGCCCATCTGACAACCCCCAAGCACCTCGGTGGACACCACCTATACAAAGATACGACCTTGGCGAGTTTTCTATACCTTCAAGAGAATATTGGATTATTCTGCGCGATTTCTGGAGCAGGTTATTGGTACATTGCAGCTTCCTTGCCAGGCAAGTATACCTTGCCATTGTACTGTTATTTATATTCCATATGTTGCATGCATCTTTATTTTCTGTCTTTAGTTCATATATTTTAATTGTTATTTAAAATGTGCACGACGGTGACGTCGCAATATATTTTTATTTATGTATTACATTGACCCTGTTCATGAGACTACCCCATTATCATGTAGCACCATTAGGTTTTATTTGACTGTGACACATATTTTTACACGGGTTATTAGTCTCATATAGATCACGGACGCACGTATTGACGGATCATCGGTACGTGTGGGACGTGCGTTAGGAATAACTGCTGTTAGAAACTTTGCATGCTAAAAGACTTAGCAGTTATTAGAGGTCTATGGACGTAGCCTATTGTAGTACGATGGTCCCATCCTTGTCCTTGTTTGGTTGCAGGATTGGGCTAGGGTACTAAGGATAGGCTATGGACCAAATCGTGTCATGGATGTGACATGCTTAGAGCATGGGGTGGGGAGAACAACAAGTACCGCATTTGAGCTCCTTTGCACTTTCTCCTGTACGCCCGGATTCTCCGCTGGAGATACGGGTCATGATGACCACTATATATTATGTACTATCAGGCGGGCCACCGGCGTTCAAAAGACGACGTGCCTTTTAGGCCCCTGGATCTCCAATAGAGAACCATGCCAAATCCCAGGTTTTCAGCCAGATAGCTCACTTGTGGGGAAAGTTGTTCTTAAACTGCATTCACTTTAGACGGTTAGGCAACCCATTGGATATTTATTTCAGTACTTTATTGGCATGTGTTTAAGTATACTTGTTATGTCCCTCTGAGGACCTGGTCCGCTGCCAGGTGTACCTGTTCTTGAGTATTTGCAGGAGCACATATTTGGAAGGATATAGATGCTTCGTGGATGTCTTCTCTTCGAGCCGTGATTGGCAGTTGGTACTTATATTGTTTGAGTGAGTTGTACTTATATTATATTTACTTTTCCTTTTGAGTTGGTAGTGGATTTGTTTCCACCCAACTATCATCCTTAGATACTTCTTGTTGAGATCTAGTTTCATAGATACTGGTTATTTATTTCTATATGATTTTGGTGGATGAGATTTAGATTTTATCCTGTGACTTGTATTATATTTATACCACTTATGGATTTTATATTCATATTACAGCGTACGTATGGATTTGGTTTCCATATATTGGAGTTGCCATATCCATGCGGCTGGCATGTTTACGTGTCCTAGTCCTACGTATTTTTAGGACTGGGGCGTGACAGAGGTTCTCCCGCACCCTGCATACAAACTGATGGATTATCAGTACATTGAATGCACTGGTGGGGAAGCTACTCGCCCGCTCGACAAATCCAAACACGTAATACAGGTTCCGTGCATAACTATTAAGTTGTCTTTCTAGTTGCCTTAGGATCAGTTTCATGCAAATATTGAATAGCCTAACGTGTCGGGCAGTGCGCCGTGCAACATGAGAGGAAACACGGCGAGACTTACCAACTTACCATCTCCTTCCCTGTCCAAGGCAAACATTGAGGCAAACAGTATAAATTCAAGCACGACAAGTATAAGCATTCAGGGCCATAGCATATGCAAACACGAGGGTCATTTTTAACATGATCGTTCAGGTGTTTAGTTGTTCATTGATGCGATGCAATGACTTGCGGATAGCCGCTAAGCGATGATGACTTATCTATATGAACGTTAGTCGTTGGCATAGCCATAAAGGACCGTTTAGTCTTTGAACAAGGATGGAAAGCAACAAAGATTTGTTGTTGGATGCAGACCATCCTGTCCGCACGTGAGACTATCGTGATGTTCCATCCGGATCGGAACGGTCCCAGTGCCCCGGTGACCGCCCGTGGAACCGTTAAACCTTGTTTACAAGTTGTCCGTGACATGCAGGTCAGGGCCAGTTTCTAATCCATAACTTGATATGATAATCCATGATTCGTGATCTGAACGAGCGTTTGCTCCAAGAGCTGAAATACGTGGATTTGTTACATGACATGATTCTCGTTCAGACATAAACTTGATGTGATTATTATTCAGTTGCACGTGACGTGATTCTCGTTCAGTATTTATTTGCCCTGATACGTGCCCCTGGTTCGGGGATTGCCTTGGCGACCCAATGGCCCCGGATACTTGCAGGTTCGTTCAGGCACGAAACGACTACGTAGTAGTCTTCCAGGGTTTGGATGAAAACACGGTAACATTCAAGCAGACAAGCATGCTTTTCTAAGGAACATAAGCAGGCACGTTTGCTCGGACCCGAAGGTAAGCCGAGAGATGAAGTCCAAAGGCTTGCACATAACCCACGAACGAGCTTTCGAAACAGAGATATCGAATCGAAGTCCAAAGGCGTAGAAGCCAGGCTCTGATACTAACATGTCACGCCCCGATCTCCCGTAGGCTATTTCGGCCGTTCCCGCTAGGCGGGAATCACCCTCGCCAGCGCTCCCGCGAAACGATCGCTTAACCCATCCGGGCGTGATACCGCACGAGCGTGATCCATGCCCGTGCAAGGCCATGGTTCATTGGCTGGCGGTAAGAGTTCTAAGCCACAGAGTCGCACAGATTGTCCGAGTGCAGTGGAGTCATGAACGCATAGCAATTTGGTAACAGGTTCACTGAGTCGACAATATAGCGGAAGCATTAAAACCCAAGTTGAAGTAACGCAAGCTCTTTTTATTGATATAAATATGTGTTACAGGCGGCGTATAGCCGAGATTACAAGTCGCTCAAGCCTCTCTCTCTGAAACAGTAAAAGCGTGCCAAGTGGTTACAATTGTGGATGATTGTACAGGTGATGGTCAGGCGATGTTCACAACATTATGTCTTTTATATGTGCTTCAGTCCCGGACGCACCGTTGCAAGGCTTCAGAGGGAACACTACTAGAAAAAGCGGTCTTAGCGACGTATTTTAGCGACGTCAAAAGAAACGTCGCTAATAATATAAAAATTAGCGACTCCTTATTAAAACGTCGCTAGACGTCGCTAAATGGCGACATTTAGCGACGTTTAGCGACTTTTATTAAGATTTTAAAAGATAAGTCACTATAAGTTCAGTTTAGGTCGCTAAACGTCGCTAATATGTCTAATTTAGCGACGTTTAGCGACGTATATAGCGACCTTAATATTGAAAATATTTAGCAACGTGTTTAGCGATGCATTGACGTCGCTAAAATTTAAATTAGCGACGTTTATCTTTGACGTCGCTAAACGTTGCTAAAATTTGGTTAATTAGGGATCGGTTTTATTTTTCCCCATCTGCTGAAATTTCGAAAAGAAAAAAAATTCCACCCCCCCCGCGCTCCGTCGACCCGCTCTCCACCGCGACTACTCCGGTAAACCCTACTCTCTCTCTCTCTCTCTCACAGGACACATGTGACATTGACACAAACACGACACACACACAGACACTGACACAAACACAGATACGGCACACACACACACTGTCACAGACACTGATCAGGACCTAGGGTTAGGGTTAGGATTAGGTTTGTTGACATGGGGTTAGGGTTAGGGTTAGGGTTAGGGCCGACTGGCCCAAGTCGACGAGAGAGGTAACAGCAGCAGTGAGCACTGCTTACTAGCAGTGAGCAGGGGGAGACTTGAGGCACATCAGCCCAATGTGCAACAGGCAACTTGGGGAGGCACTGTCCAGCTGAACATAGTGTGCATTAAGGTTTAGGTGCATTGTAGTTGGTTGTTAGCTTCTGCAGGCAGGTGTGAGGGGGTCCTAATACAGTGTAAACACTGCATCCTTGTGCAGCAACTTACTGAGCCAGTCAGCAACTAGTGCAAGGCAGGATTTGGATGTGTTTGAGATGGGGTTTGAACTCGTATGATTTGAAGGACATGAGGGCAAGTGTCAGATATAACACCAACATCTGAGAGAAGATTGGGTATTCATAGTGATACTATAGTGCACACATGAGTGTGTGGCTCGGGATAAGGGGTAATCAAATATTGAGGAAGAAGGTAACCAGTAGCAGTGGGTGACTGATTTAAAGAGGTGTATTAGTCAGGTGTTTGAGTGAATATATGTGTTGATGAGAATAAGTAATAGGTGTGAAGGTTGAGCATTCATATAGGTGTATCCCAGATCTGGGAGTATAGATGGAGTGTTTATATGAGTATAGATGGAGTGTTTATATGAAGTATAGAATTTAGAGTACTTAATAGGTGTTGTTGGTACCAGGTGAGTTTTGATTATAGAATTCTTAAGAGTGTATGTGTGTATCAGTGTGCCAGTTTGGGGGGTTAGATTTTTTTACTAAAGGGAGTGCAGTAATCTGCCGGTAAATGTGAGTGAGTACAGCCACAATGCATGGGGTTATCCATTTCATAGAGCAATAGCCCGTGTACTTGGGAAACTTTTGATGTAAAAATTATTCAAGCACCAGGTGCCTTAGTGCAATGCCATGACTGCTTTTTCCATAACGGACACTGACCTAGGAGTGTGGTTGGGGGCAGCTGCAGTTCTATAGTATGACACACTATTTGTAGTGTTGACTGCACACTTATAGTGCAGTTCATAGTACTATGAGGTTGGGGGCAGCTGCAGTTTTGATAAATAAAAATATGTATTATATCAGTTATGATTTTTATAGTACGGTTAATTTTGCATGTAATAATTTATATGATACATACTGTCAATTTTGCAAAAGTTTCTAGAAATGGATATGAATTACTATCTGCATCATCATTCGTGGATGTACAACCGTCATCCTGATGACATGTGCGGTGTGCGGGATGAATTCATTGAGGGTGTACAGCAGTTCTTGCAGTTCGCAAAGGCGTTCCCTCAATACATGGACGGTACCAAAATTAAATGTCCGTGTGTGAGATGTCGCAACAGGAAATATCATCCTGAAGTGGAAGTTATATATCATTTATACTCGAAGGGCTTTACGCCGAATTACTATCAGTGGACCGCGCACGGAGAACTTGTATCTCTAGCATCAGAGTCGGAGCCCTATGTGGAGCCGTATATGGATGTCCAAGACCACGATGCTTATGACGACGGGTTGGTGAACATGGTTTATGATGCGGCGGGGCCTAGTTTCAATCCTGACAATTATGATGCGGCGGGACCTAGTTTCAATCCGGACAATTATGATACAGCTGAGGAGGCACCGAATGCCGATGCTGCAAAGTTTATAGAGTTGCTTGAGAATGCAAGGACTCCACTATATCCTGGTTGTGAGGATCATTCACCGTTGAAGGTGGTTACAAGATTATTGAGCATCAAGTCCGATTTTAACATGTCGCAAGAATGCTATAATCGACTGCTCGATTTGATTATAGAGATCTTGCCCGAGGGTGCAAAGTTGCCTAAAGACTTCTATCGATCTAAGAGGATGGTGAGATCGCTTTGGATGGGATACGAGAAAATCGATGCATGTCGCAACGGGTGCATGTTGTACTACAAAGACGACAAGGATGAAGATGCGTGCAGATTCTGTGGTGCTGATCGCTACAAGGCCACTGTTAGAGCAAAGTCTGTCGGTGCAAGGAAGCCTACCGATTCGATGCACTACTTGCCTTTGATGCCGCGGTTGCAGCGGTTGTTTATGGTTAAGGAGACTGCAGAAAATATGAGTTGGCACAGGCGAAAACAGATCGAAGGAGTATTGGATCATCCATCCGTTGGAGAAGCATGGAAGCACTTTGATCGAGAGTATCCATATTTTGCCGAGGAAGCGCGTAATGTCAGATTGGGGCTCTGCTCTGACGGTTTTACCCCATTCGGACTTTCGGGCTCCCAGTATTCGTGTTGGCCTGTGATCGTCACTCCGTACAATCTACCGCCTTGGATGTGCATGAAGACTCCGTATATGTTCCTAACCGTTATTATCCTGGGTCCGAACAATCCGAAGAGGAACATCGATGTGTATTTACAGCCTTTGATAGATGAGTTGAATCAGCTGTGGGAAGTCGGTGCCAACACGTACGATGTTTCTAGAAAGCAGAATTTTCAGATGAGGGCAGCACTTATGTGGACCATTAACGACTTTCCGGCCTATGGAATGTTATCGGGATGGAGCACCCATGGTCGTCTCTCATATCCGTATTGCATGGACCGTTCTCAGGCTTTCCGTTTGAAACACGGAGGCAAACCGTGCTTCTTCGATTGTCATCGACAATTTTTGCCGAAGGATCATCCGTACCGGAGGAATCGGAATGCTTTTCGTGCGGGAGTTGTGGAGAAGGCCAATCCACCGCCAAGGTGGCCCGGATGCACGATATGGGAAGAGGTAAAAGATTTACCAAGTGCTATCCAAGAGCCTGCTAAGGGGTACAAGTGTGACGGATTTGGTCACACCCATAACTGGACGAAGAGAAGTATATTCTGGGATCTGCCATATTGGAGCACCAATCTGATCAGACATAACCTTGATGTCATGCATATCGAGAAGAATGTGTTTGATAACATAATTAATACTGTAATGGATGTAAAGGGGAAGACGAAAGATAATCCGAAGGCGAGGTTGGACTTAGAAGACATATGTAGACGTTCTGCATTGCATTTGATAGAGGAGGGAAATAGAAAGTTAAAGCAACCTAAGTCAGTTTTTTCACTGGATAAAAAGGATAAAGGTAGACTTTGTAGGTGGATTCAGGGTCTAAAGTTTCCAGACGGGTACGTGTCGAACTTAAAAAGATGCGTCGACCTCAAGGAGAATAAACTAGTAGGTATGAAGAGCCACGATTGTCACGTATTCATGGAGAGGTTAATTCCGATTGCATTTCGGGAATTCTTACCGCAGGTCGTTTGGGACCCATTGACAGAGCTGAGCATATTCTTCAGAGATCTTTGTTGTACTAAGTTGCTCGTCGATCGTCTAGAAAAGCAAGAGAGGGACATTGCGGTAACACTATGTAAGCTCGAGAAGGTGTTTCCTCCTGGATTCTTTGACTCTATGGAGCATTTGCCAATTCATCTTTCCTATGAGGCACGTGTTGGTGGTCCTGTCGGTTATCGGTGGATGTACCCCTTCGAGCGCCATCTGAATCACCTAAAGAGAAAGGTAAAAAATAAGGCACGGGTTGAAGGCTCTATTTGTGAAGCTTATGTTCTCGAGGAGATTACAAACTTTTGCTCGACGTATTTCAAACCGCATGTTGCTACTAATAGGACGAAAGCTCCCAGAAACGACGACGCATATCAGGAATCTAATGATGCAATACTCAAAGTATTCAATGCATCCGGAAAGCCCTCGGGAAAAATGAAGAAGAGATATTTAAATGACGATGAGCTAAGGGCTGCTCAATTGTATATATTACTCAATTGCGACGAGGATGAAGTGGAGAAGCTAGAGGGGTAAGTAATTAATACGTCCACGTTTACATCATCTTAATGTAATAGTATAAGATACTATTATGCTACTAATCAGCAGTTGCTTCATTATTTTTCAGCACATATAATGATGAGTTGAGGTCGGTTAGACCCTACATAACAGACGAAGAAGTAGAACAAGATATGAGATGCCATTTTTCTTCTTGGTTGAGCGCATATGTAAGATGCTTGGTAATTACTTTTTATTTCTGCACTTGCAAAACAAATAACTTACTATCGCTACTTTGGTATTTAGGTCGATCGTCTAATATCACCCGAGACTGAATCTATTAGGACTCTAGCCAAGGGACCAATTACTGCCGTAAAAATATGGCCAAGTTTCTGTGTGAATGGGTTCAGGTTCAAGTCAACAAATGCTCCTATCAGAGACAGCTTTCTGGATCTTGATTCCACGAAAAATAGTGGTTTGTGTATCAAATCTACAAACTACAAAGACGTCAATCCGGGCAATAATTTTTTTGGCATCTTACGAGAGATTATGGAGTTGACATATAATTATGGCCCAGAACCTGCTAATATAGTGCTATTCAGGTATGAATGGTTCGATTCGATTCAAGATCAAGGTTGAAAAATTGACAAGCATGGCCTTGTGGATATAAACTACAAGCGTAGATATCAAGGCTACGAACCATTTGTCCTATCAAGTCAGGCTCAGCTCGTGTACTTCACAACTTATCCTAGACGGGGGACAGTGAGGTCGGATTGGTGGGCAGTATGCAAGACTAAAGCTAGAAATACCTTTGACATTGACGAAATAGCTTATCAGGAGGACGATCTACCTCTTGTAACAAATATTGTAGATGTGGACTCAACGTAAGTTACTCATTACACGAGTAATAATGTAGAAGATGTAGAATTATCCGAAGAGGACGACGAAGTAGATGAAAGTGAAGACGAGGAAGAGGAAGAGCAGGATGAGGAAGGCGAACAAGATGAATTTTCTGAAGATGATTGAAAATATAAAATATTCCATATAGAATGTAACTGTATTTGGACTGTAAATATTGCATGTAGAAGTAGATGTTGACATTAACGAATATATGTATTATATTTTGACTGTATAATGCTTTGAGATATGTATCACATTTCGACTGTAGAATGTAGTATATATTTGTGTTTCTCTATATTCATCATATATTGTTATCAGATATGACAGGACGACGCGGAGGATTCGGCAGGTCCCAAGGTAGACAGAGTGCCACTCCGGTACTGCCTAATGTTGGTTCCGGATCATCGTCGCCCAGTACTCCAGTATATCGATCAGTCACATCTCCGACTGCGACGACGTTGTGTGGCATCACTCCTGGGACGAGTAGTTCCAGGCGTGATAGTACTCCCTCGTCCAGCGTTCCTCCTGCTGATGGAACCATGAAGACAGATGAGCATGTAGAGGAGGTCGTGCCGACGTTGTCCCAGCATCAACAAGATCCTCCATGCGCACCACCGGAGGAGACGAGGACAGAGATTTGGGCCGACGGTACAAAGTAAGTCAATTAGATGGTTTAGTATATATTTGTGTTTCTCTTTATTCATCGTATATTGACTTTTTCAGTAATCTAAATTATTATTTCTGTATAGATATCGTCCATCGTCGGTTCAGAGACGCCTGGGCCAATTTCTGAGGAACAACTACGGTGGCCCTTGGATCAACTACTCTGAGGCTCCGGAGGAGAGGAAGGCGTTCTGGTTTGCGCACTTCCAGGTAAAAGTATATTAAATAAATTCTCTAATTTATGCATATTCGTGATGCTAACTTAATGAATTATTTATTGTAGCAAACGTATTTTTATCCTCCGCACCGGGCGGAGTTCATCGAGCGGCTCTTTCCTACCGTTGCCGCCAAGCTTATCCGAGATGCTCTGGATGACCAGAAGGCTCGTGATCGTGCTGGAAAACCGATCCAAGGTTGGATCACGCCTGAGCAGTGGACTGCGATGAGGGCTAGATTCGACGATCCGAGCTACAAGGAAAGGTCTAAGAAGGCCAAGGCGGCTAGGCAGAATGCTGCCAAGTGGTGTGGTGGCTCGATTCCGATGACGGAATATTTCCGTCGTTTGGTATATTTTTTCTTTTTTAAAATATATTATTTTAATATAAGTACCATAAAATGGTACTTGAAAAAAATATTTAAATTTAGTAATAAAAAATATATTTTTAACAGGTATAGAGGGGTGAGGATGCAAACATGGTGACCGTCTTCTTGGCCACCCATCGCAAGGACGGAAATCTCATTAATGAGAGGGCCTCACAGACCTATGTAAGTATTACTTTATTTTGTATTTATTTTAATATAACTTAGGCAATTATTGAGTTTCCAAACCTTTTCTAGGCCGAGTATCTTAGGCTTCGTGAGCGGGCGACTGCTAGTGCACCTACACCTGGAGAGGCTGGTGCTTCGTCGCAGCCCGGTCCATCTCCGTCGGCGGACGACCTGTGGGTGACCGCAGCTGGTGGTCTCCAGAGGGATACGTACTACGGTACGGGCTCCTATAGCGCCCTGGTTGCGACGCAGTCATCTAGGGCCTCCCCGACAGCTGTGCATTCCACACACCCCTCGCAGTCGCAGCCCTCGCAGTCGTCGGCCAGAGTCCAGGAGGCCGTTGACCGTCAGATTGCGTCTCTCCGTGATGACTTGCTGCGAAGTATGGAGGACCAGTCCCGGTCCCAGCCGCAGGCGGACGATCCGATGCTCATCGTACGATTGGATATGCTCGATCGCAGCATGACGGAGCTACGAGAATTGACACATGATATTAGAGCCTCCAATGATCGCAACATCATGGAGCTGCAGGCGTTACAGCTATCGATGGGCGAGAAGCTGACGAGGATGCAGGCGTCACAGCTATCGATGGGCGAGAACCTGACGAGGATACAGGATTCAATGGGTGATAGCAGTACGAGGCTGTTATCTACCCTGAATTCTTACAACCAGCGACTCGCAGACTTGGAGCGGGCACGGCCTCCACCAACGTTACTGCCTTCTCCATCGACATCGGTGTCGATTCCACGGGACGAGTATGAGGAGTTGTTATCCTTCAAGCGCGCCGCTGGTCAGCCTCCTGCAGATCCGTAGTAGTATAGTTATTTTTATTATTATTTATGAATTATTGATACTTCAACAATAGACATGATGTATGATGCTTCTTGTGGTCTTTAATTTTTTAGTTAATTTAATTGGATTATATAGTTATCCACATTTAATTGGATTGATACTTCTTGTGGTCTTTAATTTAATTGGATTATATAGTTAACTAGATTGAATCATGTTGGTGTGTATGATGAAGATGATGTAAAACTGCAGGGAATCACCAATGTTTGCTTCTGTACATTATTTTTTTTATTTTTTTTAAAAATTAGCGACGTTATTAGCGACGTTTAGCGACGTTAATTTACGTCGCTAATTACGTCGCTACGTAGCGACGCTGTAAAACGTCGCTAAGGATGTCGCTAATGACGTCGCTAATTACGTCGCTAAACGTCGCCAATTGCTGACATGGCAGTATAGCCAGGTCATTAAAGACGTCGGTGTAACGTCGCGATAGATGTCGCTAATCAGCGACGTTTAGCGACTTTTCTAAACGTCGCTTTTTAGTGACTTGGCGTCGCAAAACGTCGCTAAATTTAGCGATACATTAAAGTCGCTAAAAAACGTCGGCATAGCGACGTTTAGCGACGTTTTTTGTTTTAGCGACTTGGTGTTTTTCGACTGCTTTGAAACGTCGCTAATTACGTCGCTAAACCTAATTAGCGACGATTTTTGATTATTTAGCGACATTTTTAGACGTCGCTAATTTAACTTTTTCTGGTAGTGGAACTCCTGGCCTTAGCACGCACGTTGGAGGCATCCGCACCGAACGAGGTTCTCCCGCACCCTGCATACAAACTGGTGGATTATCAGTACATTGAATGCACTGGTAGGGAAGCTACTCGCCCGCTCGACAAATCCAAACACGTAATACAGGTTCCATGCACAACTATTAAGTTGTCTTTCTAGTTGCCTTAGGATCAGTTTCATACAAATATTGAATAGCCTAACGTGTCAGGCAGTGCGCCGTGCAACATGAGAGAAAATACGGCGAGACTTACCAACTTACGTACCATCTCCTTCCCTGTCCAAGGCAAACATTGAGGCAAACAGTATAAATTCAAGCACGACAAGTATAAGCATTCAGGGGCATAGAATATGTAAACACGAGGGTCATTTTTAACATGATCGTTCAGGTATTTAGTTGTTCATTGATGCGATGTAATAACTCGCACGCGGATAGCCGCTAAGCGAGGATGACTTATCTATATGAACGTTAGTCGTTGGCATAGCCATAAAGGACCGTTTAGTCTTTGAACAAGGATGGAAAGCAACAAAGATTCGTTGTTGGCTGCAGACCATCCTGTCCGCACATGAGACTATCGTGATGTTCCATCCGGATCGGAACGGTCCCAGTGCCCCGGTGACCGCCCGTGGAACCGTTAAACCTTGTTTCCAAGTTGTCCGCGACATGCAGGTCAGGGCCAGTTTCTAATCCATAACTTGATATGATAATCCATGATTCGTGATCTGAACGAGCGTTTGCTCCAAGAGCTAAAATACGTGGATTCGTTACATGACGTGATTCTCGTTCAGACATAAACTTGATGTGATTATCATTCAGTTGCATGTGACATGATTCTCGTTCAGTATTCATTTGCCCTGATGCGTGCCCCTAGTTCGGGGATTGCCTTGGCGACCCAATGGTCCCGGATACTTGCAGGTTCGTTCAGGCACGGAACGACTACGTAGTAGTCTTTCGGGGTTTGGATGAAAACACGATAACATTCAAGCAGACAAGCATGTGTTTCTAAGGAACATAAGCAGGCACGTTTGCTCGGACCCGAAGGTAAGCCGAGAGATGAAACCGTTAAGGAACTTAGCATGCGAGGGTCTGAACATATAAGCAGTATTTCATTTATTTCCATGTTCTAGCATAGCAGTACAAGTTGGGATTATTCTCTTAGCTAGGTGCGTTGGATTTATTAGCATGCAGGGGGTGATTCACCTAGCGACTAGCATAAATATTCCAAATTTTATATGTGCTGGCTAAGCAAAGACAAGTTCACCGTAGCCACCCACCTTAGCGATGATTCGCCTCGGTAGAGCGATACGCCTGAGCGAGCCTCTGAAAGCCAAAGTTGATTTCCTGTAGGGACAAGTCTGGATATCCTTTGCTTCTCGTTTGAGGCAAAGTGGGTCGGGACAGCTGCACTATTGCCGATTGAAACGGCAGTCCGCTTGATCGGAACGGGGTGTTACACCGCGGACCCAGGAGAAGTGATCTCTTTATCTGGCTGCGCATAAGAAACCTTGACGGCCGAAGACCGTTGGGGTCAATCCCTCTCCTCCTGCATCTGCAAGTTTTCAAACAGACTAGAAGAAAGATATTTATAGAGGGGACCAAAAAGAATTAAACTAAGAGGTTGCGCGAATACTGTCTCAGCGTTTGGAATAAGCTCTGGGTCAGAAGCCACCAGAGCCAGGGGTCCTATCTCCTCCTCCTCTTCTTTTGTTTCTTCTTCTTTATCCCCAGCCAATACATGAGCCTTGATAGCAACCAGCTTCCTATAACGCGGCCTTGCAGCCACGGATGGTTCCTGTCTTCTCTTTTTGGAAGGAGGGTTCCGTATCGGGGAGGCCATGTGCTTCATTGGAGAGTTCACTGGAGGAGAGGGGTCATATAAAGCATTATCTTCCCCCGTCGTTGAATTAAAATCGACAAGCACAACCTTAACCTTGCATTTTTTTAACCTTTCTTGGAATCCCTGCATCGGGGCTTCAGCTTAGTACCGACAATGAAGCTAGTGTCCCGGTCAAAGCTAGGTGCAGACGCATTCACAGCTACATGAAAGAGAGCCGTTGCATAGAGGATATGTGCAGGGACTTTAGCATCGGGCAGGGTAAACCGAACCTGAGTATTGGTGGCAAAGTAATAATCCCAGGCTAGGCTCCATCAAGAATGCTACCTTCAAAACCAAGAGATGGGTTGGATTGCTCAACATGAGATGGCTATATCCAAACTGAAGAGCAAACCTACTCGGCAAGTAAGGTTCCAAGAAGACGAGGTTTCGATATACCAGATGGGAAGGCCGGATGAAAAGTAACCAGCAAAGGAGCTTCGGGGACAGAGCCTGACGGTCAACACCACCATCATACTAAACCCTATTCACTTTGTCCTCTGTGAACTTCAGGACCAAGACAAAGAAGGAATAGTCCGCTACGCGGCGAGTGCATACCGAAAGGTGGAAACCTCAGTATGAACCCAGGGCATCCCACCATACTGGCGAATAAAAGCATCATCTTCTGTCGTCTTTCCCTCAACTCCAGGATGCATCAAAGACAGGTAGTACATTAGCAACCAACCTATTAGATAATGGTAAGGCATCTCAACCCGGTTGAAATCTCCAGGGCTGCTATGAGCCATCACTTTGCTCGTAAAAGTACGGAGCCCGCGATGGATATTGTAGACCATCGCTTGGAGTAAAGCTAGCTGATGGCCGAAAACTAACTTCACAACGGGAAGGATGAGATTGCGGCTAGCCCTCTCGATCGACCCGAAGCCCACCGGGACTACACAAGTTCGCAGCCATATCATCAAGAATCCAGCCAGTACAACCTTATCAGACAGTGACTGGGTATTTTGGTAAAAGTAGCTGAAGGTATCATCGGAGCTACCAAACCCCTCTCCAGATGCGGTCGTTCTCTTTAGTACCGCATATTAGGTTATCGATCGGGGTTTGAGGGCTCCGAACGATGACCCAACCCGAAGCTTCAACATTGAAGAGGTAATGGATCCAGTCCTTTATGTGGGGTAACGTCCCCTCTGTGCTTCTGTCCTTCTTCTTCAAAAATTGCTGGCAAGTGCTATGATGGCACAATAATTCCCGGTACACTACGAAAACCCCGGATGCTATTTTTTTAACTCCTCGAATTCCTCATTATCAGTCGTGTACTCCTCATATGGCTCGCTGTACCTAGGGCAACCGCGAAACATTATACATCTCGTAGAGGGCAAGTCATATCTCCCCACCAGGAGTAAAGAAGGTCCCGGTATGACAGTTTTATATCTCGGTCAAAGCCACGAACAACTTTGGGTTCTTCTCCAAACCGTAACAGAAATCCCTTTTAGCGTAATAGAGATTGGCCTCCTTCAGGGGCTGCCCTTACTTTCCTAGCACCCAAATGATCAAATTAACCCAAGAAGACGAATGATGCACCCAGTTGAGCAAGCATATTTTCCTTGGGATAGGACCCCTTGTCCGCTAGCTGGTTCAAAAAAGTATCAGCTCCGTAAATACGAACATTCGGCCCAATCTCACTCGTGAAAGAGGCCAGGTTCCAACCCGCGAAGAGAATAAGAAAACGATTCCTTAGTCGCCGCTTCTCTCTTCAGTTTAGAGTTAAAACAAATACGGCCGACTTGGGATCCTTTTTGGTCTGGGGTCAGGGTGCCCAACATCTTTCTTGGGAGGGACACCATATTGAAGGCCGACAAAGGCAAGTAGTGCTCCATCATAGGTATATGTATCTTTATCCCGCCAGAGGAGAATTTCTAGCTCTTATTTTTTTACTACCTTAGCATCCGAGATAGTGAGAGCATCCCCAAACAGGAAGATGGACTTCAAATGAGAAACACCCTTCGAACCCTCAATCGGCCTAGAGTTCAACTGGCTAAGCAGAAAGAACGAAGACTGGTTCATTATTAACTTCATTCTCACCTCAGATTGACCCTTGTTTATATGGGTCTGGATATTTGCTACTACATGGTCGAACCTTACGTCCAGTGTGGCCTGAGCATGACAGACAAGCACCTCCCCTGACGGAGCCACATGTAAAGTCACTGCAAAACTAGAAATAAGAAGACGATTAGAGCCCTCGAGATGGCATGCGCATCAAAAATAAACTTGAGTGCATAAAGGGATGCATTCGATACATGCAGCCTAGTCATGTACAAGACCTCCATGTGGCCGACTTACAACAAGACCTCCATACGGTTGAGTCAAGACCAGTACATGCGATTAAAGTAAGGCTCATGCATAAAATATGTGGCATGGTCATATGGACCGGTCTGCACATATTCTAATCATGCAGCAGACCGTATACGAAGCATCCAGACGTCTGTACTCCTCCCTCCAATCTTACTTGGGATGGGCATCTGAACGTCCTCATAAAAAGAGGAAGAATTCTCCTTGGTGCTAGGTGCGAAAGCCGGACGCTTCCCCTTGTCGATCTTCTTCGCAGGAGCAGAGGATGAAGCCTTGGGTGCCATGGCAGATGGTCGGAGAAGGTGATCGGAGCAGGAAAGAGTCATAGATGAAGGGAGAGGAGAACTCAGCATGGCAAAAAAGTTTTTCTCTCTCCCCCGAGACTCTTTATAGGCTGCCAAAGAGATAATGGCAGCCTCCTCGGTTCCCGCGTCCAGCTGTTAGTCTTTATGGTGGACGGTTGAGTTCTCGAGATGACCTTACCTTCATAACCGTCAGATTATGATCCATGGAAAAAGACGGGTCAGAATCTTAGGAGATCTGCTACAAATTGAAACAAATCTGTCAATTAATGCATAAGTGACAGCCTAGAAGGGCTCATCCATGCGGCCCGCGACCAAGCGGTCCTAATGTCCATGCGACATAATATCCATGCGACCAAAGTACTTTTTCTCTATGCTTCTTATTCAAAATATTTCAAACTTGTCAGTTTAAAAACTTTGAAGGAGGTCTTGTAGAAGCATAAAAAATATGCATCCATGCGTCCAACAATCATGCGTCCCAAAGTAAAGCTCAGAAAAAGATTGGGCCACAGAATCACCCTGCGGCTCAATAAGGCGACATCCATGCGTCCCAATTATCCAAAACAGCTTTGGCCGCAGATGAACCTGACATGGCATCCTAGCAACATGATCGTCTTTGACACAGAATTCTGACAAAGAGAATTTTTTGAATGCCTCAAAAGACGTGAACACACTAAACGATAAAAGTCTCATGTCAGCATTGAACTCCACTCTCGATGGATGTGTAGCATCACGTGTACAACACAACTGGCCCCATGCATCCCAGACTCCATGCGTTTCGTGCATCTCTGGCCCGATTGTAAAATCCCTATACCTAAAAATCGTATAAACCCTTTTTAATTATTAATTATTAATTTAATTATAGTAATTAGTGGCTAATTAGGAAAAATAGATTTTTAATAATTTTTATTTTAGGTGTTGGCGCACTTAGAGGATTTATGGGACCATTATGAATTTTTCGAAATTTATTCCATGTAGGAGACCCCTTGAGCAGTTGCTAGCTTAATAGTGTGCATTATTATAATATAGAATTTTTCTTATGAGTATATATATATATATATATATATATATATATATATATATATATATATATATATATATATATATATATATATTTAAAAAGAAAAAGGAAAAGAAAAGAAAAGAATTAATAATAAACTACTAATAATCATATAAACTAATAACCCAACTATTACAACTCCTAGCAAACTTACTAGCAAACTTTAGGAAACCTTTCCATTCCCTTATTCCTTAGCCACAGCAAACAACATTGACTTTAATTCCACCGCAGCCAAACGCCCCCCTTAGCCCGCGACATATTAATTAAGCCGAACTCTCTCTCTCTCTCCCTTTCATAAATATATATATATATATATATATATATATATATATATATATATATATATATATATATATATATATATATATAAAATCCTAACCCTACAATCATCCAAACCCTTCTCCTTCCCATCTAGACCTAGAGAGCGCCGCCACCGCAGCCAGAGAACCCCGCCAGGCCGTCCAAACCAATCCCGACGACCGCGACACCGCGCACTGCAGATTCTCACACGAGGTACCTTTGTTCCGGAGTTGCTTTCCGTCGACTCGCTCAACCAAACGCCGTTCCGTCTTCACCGCTATGCTCATCCCTTAATCGTCTTCCATATCTGTATAATAGCAGACCTCGAACAACATGAAACCCTAGGCGAAAATAGCGCCAAAGTTGGCACAAGCAGACCGAATTCTGGGATCGCAGAAAACTGCGGTGACCACCCATGTTGCCGAGTTTGTATCTCCTACCACAGAGATCCGAATTCGATGATTCTTTTTGGTATATGTAGACCACTTGACCTAGTTTAATTTTTGTTAAATAACCCGAGATTATTAACTACTGTGGACAAAATTAAATTCGTCACAAAATCCCACGAATCCACTTTTCTCAGATTTTCAAAAGTTATGAAACGGAGCGCGTTCCGCCAAACGGGACCGCCCCGTCGTGTACCAAATGTACCAAACGGTGAACGCAATATAACCAGACACGTAAAAATTTACGAAGACTGATTCGGACGCGTGTGCGTACCAAAATCAGCCCGTATCCGCGGACACACCCCGTATCGCAACTTTTGTGGAAGTCATGCGCATTTTGTGCACGCTTATCAGATTGCGACAAAACTTATGTCACTGGACTCGTGGTAACGCGCTGGTCCTGTGACCCAATTTTTATGCAATTCTGAGACGGTTGACCAAGTTGTCAATTGGCGGGCCCCATAGTTGACTTTTTGGACAAAATTGTGTTCGGCCCATTGGAATCCATATTTGGAAATACCGTTGGGTTCGTATTGACATTTAGAGTTGTTTGACCTATAGTTTGTCCTATTTAGAGACTGTTACCCTCGGTACGCTTTTCGGTGCAAAGTGGGCCACACGTGGACCCCACTTTTATCCAAAATTACCGTTTTGCCCCTATATCCAAATTGGACGAAAGGAAAGTACTTTTTAGCTATTTTGCTCATTCCAGAAATGTTGGTGATACCTATTTCAGCATCCGAAGATGTTTGTTCGGAGGCTATTAGTTCCAGATCCCGTATCCTTGACATTGGACGCTTATACTTTACAGATTTCTTGCCAGGCAAGTATACCTTGCCATTGTACTTTATTTATATTCCATATGAGGCATGCATATTTATTTTTGCTTATTTTAGTTCATTTATTTTAACTGCTATATAAATTGCACGTCCAAGGAAACTTGGGTGCAACGACGGTGTCGTCGTACTATATTTTTATTTATGTATATGCATTGGACCTACTTTATGAGACTACCCCATTTTTATGAGGCATTTATGTTTCATTGGCCATGACACTATTCTTACACGAGTGTGAGTCACATGTAGGACACGGACTTGCGTACTCGGCTGGCCACTGGTACGTATAGGTCGTGCGACGGATAGGGAAAACTGCCAATAGAAACTTGGCATGCTAGTAGACCTGGCAGTTATTAGAGGTTTATCGTGTCATGGACATGATATGCTTAGAGCATTGGGTAGGGAGAACAAGTACCGCATTTGAGCTCCTTTGCACTTTTTCTATTGTGCGCCCGGATTCTCCGCCGGAGATACGGGTGGTGAAGACCACTATATATTATATTATTATCAGACGGGCCTCCGACGTTCAAAAGTCGATGTGCCTTTTTAGGCCCCTGGATCTCCAATAGAGAACCATGCCAATCTTGTTATTGGCATGTTTATATGTATCTTGTTATTGGCAGTTTTCAGCCAGATAGCTCACTTGTGGGGAAATGTGTTCTTAACTGCATTCACTTAGACGGTTAGGCGACCCCAATGGATGTTTATATTTTAGTACTTTATTGGCATGTTTATATGTATCTTGTTACGTCTCTCTGAGGACCTGGTCCCTTTTCAGATATAGATGAGCAGAGTACCCACAGGAGTATGGACCTTGACCTGACGCTACCTATCAGTCTGAGGCGATCTTACCTTCTGATTATATGTGATTCATTGCAGCTGTTTAGAGATTCTAGTTGCTATTTCTTTTCAAGACATTTATTCTTATATTAGAGTTTATTCTCTTCTCTCTTTAGTAGTTTATTATAGTCGATTTGCAGTGAATTTATTTCCATCCGACTATCACACTTGAGATTTCTATTTGAGACTGCTTCTTTAATATTCAGTTATTGATTTCCATTTATCTATTATTTGTGTTGTGGATGAGATATAGATTGCGTGTGACTTGTTGTGACAGTATATTACCACTGTGGATTGGATATTCATGTACAGCGTACGTGTGTATATGGTTTCCATATATTGGAGTTCGTATACATACGGCTGGCGTGTTACGTATTCCTAGTCCTACGTATTTTGGGACTGGGGCGTGACATATTTTTAGTGGTGGCCCATGCAGGTCGAGAATATATTATCTCGGTTACGTAACTGTACCGAACAAGCCTGCGTATAGGAATAGAGTATAAGGATCTCATCCACGCTTGACTGAAACTCATCCTTCCTATTTAATACTTGCATCCTGTTTGATTCTTGTACTTTTTCTAATCGTTTCGTATATCACCTGCAGTGAGATGGATTTGCAAAATGGATGTACTACCGCCAATGGCGACACAACTTCTGGAGTCAATGGTCAGACTCAAGGAGGGACCCCAACGATTCCTAGGCTTCTGGGGCCAGATGGACAGACTCATACTCCAGTTCCATCTGATCTTCCCGCTTCACCTATTGGGAACCTTCCAGCTTTTCCAGTATCACAAGATGGCCAAGCACATATGTTCCAATTCTTTCAGATGATGATACAGGAACAGAGGCAGCAGGCAGCCGAGCAGAGGTAAGAATTTTTGGCAGCACTGGAGAGGATGGCTGCACAGGCTACTGTACCAGCCCAAGCACTAGCTCCAGTACCTCGAGATAGGGTTGGATCAGTAAAGGATTTTATTCAGATGGGTCCAAGGCAGTACAAGGGCACTGAGAGCCCGGAGGAGACTACCAACTGGATCACTCACACGCAGAAGCTCCTGGAGGCATCGCAGTTACCTACGGACCTATGGATGACGGGTGTACGGACGCTTCTAGATGGTAATGCTCATCACTGGTGAAAATCCATGGAGCGCCAGTTGGGTACTTACCAGACTTGGGAGCAGTTCTTGGAGTGCTTTGAGGGAAAGTACTTCCCGGATACCGTCAGGGATACATTGTACGACCAGTTTCTTCACTTGGAGCAGGGGAACCGAACAGTGGACGCATATGATATCGATTTTAGTCGACTCAGCAAATATGGCGCTGCTTTGATACCAAATGACTTGGCTAAGGCTAAGAGGTTTCATCGAGGACTGACCCAGGAGCTACAATATTATACAAGCTCGCAGTCCCGAGTCTCTTATGCTGAACTACTGACAGAAGCCAGGTTACAAGAAACTATTAGTAGAGGAAAAGGAGGTCAGCTGAGGATACAACAAGGATCAGCAAGGATACAGCAGGGACCAGCCAGGATACAACAGGAAGGATCTATCAGACGTCCCTTGGCACAGCAACATCAGCAACACCGAGCAGCACCGTACCAGAATCTGGGGAAGCCCTATTGCAGTTATTGTGGGAGGAACGAATATATTTTGAGAGATTGTCAGACTCGCTTGGGTCAGTGTATGAGATGTGGCTCTGGACAGCACCTGGCGAGAGACTGCCAAATACAGCAGACACTTCCACCGCCAGTTCAGAGATTAGCGCTTCCAGCACCGAAGCCAACACAGCAGATGGCTGGACCGGGAGCACCTCGACCCCCGGCAGCAGAAGGATTTTAGAGAGGACCACCGCTACCTACCCAGGAGGAGCAGTATATGAGGACCGAACATGGACAGCCGCAGAAGAACAGGCGAGCTTTTGCATTGGAGGTAGATGACATAGATCATGAGGTGGATGTCATAGCAGGTATTACCCTTGCTTTTACTTTTCCTGCTGTGACATTGTTTGATACGGGAGCCACCCACTCATTCATATCATCTAGTTTTATTGCCAAACATAATATTGCTTCTACACCATTATCTAGTTGTGTTAGAATTTTTACCGGAGGAGGAGTTGTACCAGTTAGCCGAGTTTGTAGATCGGGTCCTATAGTGATACGTGGCAGAGAGATGAATGCCCAACTCTTAGTCCTTTCTATGCCATCTTTTGATATTATGCTTGGAATGGACTAGCAAAGCAAGTACCCCGCTTTCTTTTTTATTTTGGAGGAAGCATTCTTTTTAAGGTACCAGGCCAGCCTGAACTTGAGTTTGCCCGAGGATCCACAGAAATCCTTGATGGTATGCAGCTCGCAATGGACGATGTTGTCTATCATCCTATTATTTTAGAATTTCTAGATGTCTTTCCAGAGGATTTGCCAGGACTACCCCCAGACAGAGACGTAGAGTTTTCAATTGAACTAGCACCCGGAGCAGCACCTATAGCATCGCATGTTTACAGACTGGCGAAGAAGGAGATGGACGAGCTGAAGGCACAGTTAAAAGAACTAGAACAGAAAGGTTTCATCCGACCGAGTACATCACCCTGGGGAGCACCAGTGTTGTTTGTACCAAAGAAGGATGGGTCAGTGCGTATGTGCATTGACTATAGAGCCTTGAATGCAGTGACAGTGAAGAACAAATATCCATTGCCACGGATTGATGACCTGTTTGATCAACTCAGTGGAGCTAAGGTATTCTCGAAGATAGATTTGAGATCGGGATATCACCAAGTGAAGGTACGGACGTAGGATATTCCGAAGACCGCATTCAGAACAAGATATGGACACTACAAGTTTTTGGTCATGCCATTTGGATTGACCAATGCTCCAGCGATCTTCATGGACTTGATAAATCGAGTCTTCCACCAGTACTTGGACCAGTTCATGGTCGTCTTCATAGATGATATACTTGTCTATTCGAAGAGCCACGAGGAGCATGAGAAGCATCTGCGGATTGTTCTAGAGACGCTGAGGATAGAGCAGTTATATGCAAAGCTCAGCAAATGTGAGTTCTTCTTGGACAGAGTCTCATTTCTTGGGCATGTTGTCACAGGAGATGATATTTCTGTTAATCCAGAGAAGATCTCAGCAGTTGAGACATGGCCTATTCCTAAATCAGCAACAGAGGTGAGGAGTTTCCTTGGACTTGCGGGATATTACCGACAGTTCGTGGAAAACTTCTCAAGGATAGCGGCACCTATGACTCGTTTGACTTATAAGGATCAAGAATTTATATGGACCGACGAGTGTCAAGCCGCCTTTGAAGAGTTGAAGAAGCGACTGACTACAGCACCAGTATTGACTATTCCGTCAGGATCAAGAGGTTATGTGATCTACAGTGACGCATCAGGGAAAGGCTTGGGATGCGTATTGATGCAGCATGGCAAGGTGATTGCATATGCATCTAGGCAGTTACGAGTACATGAAAAGAATTATTCGACTCATGACTTAGAACTTGCAGCCGTTGTATTTTCTCTGAAGCTATGGAGACATTACTTATATGAGGAACGAGTGGAAATCTATATTGACCATAAAAGCCTCAAGTACGTCTTCACACAGAAGGAGTTAAATATGAGGCAACGATGATGGATCAAGTTGATAAAAGATTTCGAGATAGAGCTACATTATCATCCAGGCAAGGCTAACGTGGTAGCAGATGCGTTAAGCCGGAAACCAGCAGCTTACTTCTTGACAACACAAAGGGAACTATTGGAGGACTTGCAAGAGCTTGGCATTGAAGTGATATTACCCAGAGCAGATATGACACTAGCCAACTTGCAAGTACAATCATCATTGGTAGAGAGGATTAAGGCAGCTTTTCCTATAAACGCCAGATTCAGGAGACTGAAGGAAAGGACAGAGGCCGGAGAGCAGACATGATTGCGCATTCATGAGGATGGGACTTTACAATGTGGTGATCGTCTTTATGTTCCAAATAGAGAGATTCGACAGAAGCTGATGGCAGAGGCTCATAGTTCGATTTATTCTATTTATCCTGGAGGCACCAAGATGTATCGCGACTTACGACAGCACTTTTGGTGGCTGGAATGAAGAGAGAGATAGCTCGCTTTATAGCTAAATGTTTGGTATGTCAACAAGTGAAGGCGGAGCACCAGAGGACAGCAGGATTATTGCAACCACTTCCGATTCCAGAGTGGAAGTGGGAGCACATCACTATGGACTTCGTCACAGGTTTTCCCAAGAGTCCAAGTGGGAGAGATGCAGTGTGGGTAATAGTGGACTGACTCACCAAGTTAGCCCATTTCATACCTTTTAGAGTGGGTCAGTCTACAGAAGCTTTTGCTGAATTATATATGAGGCAGATCGTGAGATTGCACGGCATACCAGTTAGCATTGTATCGGACAGAGATTCGCGCTTTATATCGTACTTTTGGAGGAGCATGCAAGAGAGTCTTGGAACTCGTCTGAAATTTAGTACATCTTACCATCCGCAGACAGATGGGCAGTCGGAGCGTACTATTCAGACCTTGGAGGATATATTGAGAGCTTACATATTAGACTTCGGAGGATCATGGGAGGACCACCTACATCTTGTGGAGTTTTCTTACAACAATAACTATCAAGGGAGTATTCAGATGGCTCCGTTTGAAGCATTGTATGGAAGAAAATATAGGTTTCCTGTATGTTGGAGTGACGTGGGAGAACGTCAGATTCTGGGACCCGAGTTGGTGGTCAACACCGTAGAGACAGTCAAGAAGATTCAGGGACACTTGCGAGCAGCGCAAGACAGGCAGAAGCAGTGGACAGACCTTCATCGTCGTCCCTTGGAGTTCAAAGAGGGCGATCACGTCTTCTTGAGGATATCACTGACCAGAGGCACCATTCGATTCGGAGGGCGCGACAAGTTGAGTCCAAGGTATATTGGACCGTTTGACGTGCTCGAGAGAGTTGGAGAAGTGGCATATCGACTTGTGCTACCACCTTCACTTGAGGGAGTACATGACGTATTCCATGTGTCGCAGCTCAGGCGCTATGTGGCAGACAGCAGTCATGTTCTCGACCATTCAGAGATCACCATTGGGCCGAGCTTATCATACCAAGAGCAACCCATAGAAATCTTTGATCGTCGAGAGAAAGTGTTGAGGAACCAGTCTATTCTCTTGGTTCGCATAGCATGGAGGCATGGCACGCCAGGAGAATCAACTTGGGAGCGCGATGACGACATGCGCAAGCATTTTCCGAACCTATTCGCTGACCAAGGTATGAATTTATATTGTTAATTTATATCTTATACCATCCTTGCATTCTATCGTGGCTTAATTTTAATTTCGAGGACAAAATTTTTATAAGTTGGGTAGATTGTAAAACCCCTATTCCTAAAAATCGTATAAACCCTTTTTAATTATTAATTATTAATTTAATTATAGTAATTAGTAGCTAATTAGTAGAAATAGATTTTTAATAATTTTTATTTTAGGTGTTGGTGCACTTAGAGGATTTATGGGACCATTAAGAATTTTTCGGAATTTATTCCATGTAGGAGACCCCTTGAGCAGTTGCTAGCTTAATAGTGTGCATTATTATAATCTAGAATTTTTCTTATGAGTATATATATATATATACAAATATATATATATATATATATATATATATATATATATATATATATATATATATATATATGCATATATATATTTTTAAAAAGAAAAAGGAAAAGAAAAGAAAAAAATTAATAATAAACTACTAATAATCATATAAACTAATAACCCAACTATTACAACTCCTAGCAAACTTTAGCAAACCTTTACATTCCCTTATTCCTTAGCCACAGCAAACCACATTGACTTTAATTCCACCGCAGCCAAACGCCACCCCCCCTTAGCCCGCGACATATTAATTAAGCCGAACTCTCTCTCTCTCTCCCTCTTTCATATATATATATATATATATATATATATATATATATATATATATATATATATATATATATATATATATATTATCCTATTTATAAAATCATAACCCTACAATCATCCAAACCCTTCTCCTTCCCATCTAAACCTAGAGAGCACCGCCACCGCAGCCAGAGAACCCCGCCAGGCCGTCCAAACCAATCCCGACAACCGCGATCCCGCGCACTGCAGATTCTCACACGAGGTACCTTTGTTCCGGAGTTGCTTTCCGTCGACTCGCTCAACCAAACGCCGTTCCGTCTTCACCGGTATGCTCACCCCTTAACCCTCTTCCATATCTGTAAGATAGCAGACCTCGAACAACATGAAACCCTAGGCAAAAATAGTGCCAAAGTTGGCGCAAGCAGACCGAATTCTGGGATCGCAGAAAACTGCAGTGACCACCCATGTTGCCGAATTCGTATCTCCCACCACAGAGATCCGAATTCGATAATTCTTTTTGGTATGTGTAGACCACTTGACCTAGTTTAATTTATGTTAAATAACCCTAGATTATTAACTGCTGTGGACAGAATTAAATTTGTCACAAAATCCCGCGAACCCACTTTTCCCAGATTTCCAAAAGTTGCGAAACGGAGCGCTCCCCGCCAAACGGGACCGCCCCGTCGTGTACCAAGTGTACCGAATGGTGCACGTAGTATAACCAGACACGTAAAAATTTACGTAGACTGATTCGGACGCGTGTGCGCGCCGGAATCGGCCCGTATCCGCGGACACATCTCGTGTCGCAACTTTTGTGGAAGTAGCGCGCATTTTGTGCACGCTTGTCAGATTGCGACAAAATTTATGCCACTGGACTCGTGGTAACGCTCTAGTCCTGTGACCCAATTTTCACACAATTCTAAGACAGTTGACCAAGTCGCCAATTGGCGGGCCCCACAGTTGACTTTTTGGATAAAATTGTGTTCTGCCCATCGGAATCCACATTTGGATATACCGTTGGGTTCGTATTGACATTTAGAGTTGTTTGACCCATAGTTTGTCCCATTTAGAGACTGTTACCTTTGGCACGCTTTTCGGTGCAAAGTGGGCCATACGTGGATCCCACTTTTTTTCGAAATTACCGCTTTACCCCTCTGTCCAAATTGGACGAAAGAAAAGTTCTTTTTAGCTATTTTGCTCATTTCGAAAATGTTGGTGATGTCTATTTCAGCATCCGGAGACGTTTGCTCGGAGGCCATTAGTTCCAGATCCCGTGTCCTTGACATTGGACGCTTACACTTTACAGATTTCTTGCCAGGCAAGTATACCTTGCCATTGTACTGTATTTACATTCCATATGAGGCATGCATATTTATTTCTTCTTATTTTAGTTCATTTATTTTAACTGCTATATAAATTGCGCGTCCAAGAAAACTTGGGTGCAACGACGGTATCGTCGTACTATATTTTTATTTATGTATATGCATTGGACCTACTTTATGAGTCTACCCCATTTTCATGAGGTATTTATGTTTTATTGGCCATGACACTATTCTTACACGAGTGTGAGTCACATGTAGGACACGGACTTGCGTACTCGGCTGGCCACTGGTACGTATAGGTCGTGCGACGGATAGGGATAACTGTCAATAGAAACTTTGCATGCTAGTAGACCTGGTAGTTGTTAGAGGTTTATCGTGTCATGGACATGACATGCTTAGAGCATTGGATGGGGAGAATAACAAGTACCGCATTTGAGCTCATTTGCACTTTTTCTATTGTGCGCCCGGATTCTCCGTCGGAGATACGGGTGGTGATGACCACTATATATTATATTATTATCAGGCGGGCCTCCGGCGTTCGAAAGTCGACGTGCCTTTTTAGGCCCCTGGATCTCCAATAGAGAACCATGCCAAATCCCAGTTTTCAGCCAGATAGCTCACTTGTGGGGAGATGTGTTCTTAACTGCATTCACTTAGACGGTTAGGCGACCCCAATGGATGTTTATATTTCAGTACTTTATTGGCATGTTTATATGTATCTTGTTACGTCCCTCTGAGGACCTGGTCCCTTTCCAGATATAGATGAGCAAGAGTACCCGCAGGAGTATGGACCTGGACCTGACGCTACCTATCAGTCTGAGGCGATCTTACCTTCTGATTATATATAATTCATTGCAGCTGTTTAGAGATTCTAGTTGCTATTTCTTTTTGAGACATTTATTCTTATATTAAAGTTTATTCTCTTCTCTCTTTAGTAGTTTATTATAGTCGATTTGCATTGGATTTGTTTCCATCCGACTATCACACTTGAGATATCTATTTGAGACTGCTTCTTTGATATTCAGTTATTGATTTCCATTTTTCTATTATTTGTGCTGTGGATGAGATATAGATTGCGTGTGACTTGTTATGATAGTATATTACCACTGTGGATTGGATATTCATGTACAGCGTACGTGTTTATATGGTTTCCATATATTGGAGTTCGTATACATACGGCTGGCGTGTTACGTATTCCTAGTCCTACGTAATTTGGGACTGGGCGTGACACCGATGCATCCCAGACTCCATGCATTCCATGCATCTCTGGCCTCATGCGTCCCAGACTCCATGCGTCCCTTATGTCTCTGGACCCATGCGTCCCAGACTCTATGCGTCCTATGCGTCTCTGACCCCATGCATCCCAGGCTCCATACGGTTCATGCGTCTCTGGTCCCATGTGTTCCAAACTCCATATGTCTCATGCATCTCTGACTATAGGTATTTTAAACTCCATGAAGACCAAATCTTGTTGTTACGACATGAGTGATTCTCTCCAACCAAGTGCGGACTATGTGTCAAATTGACCAAGTCACGCCCACAAAGGACGAGAACCACCCAGATATTTAGCAACAAAAAATCTCAACAAGCGCCCACGTGATAGCCTGGCCCGCTCACGGTTACAGCTACACCCTGTTAAGGAGGCACACATGTCACCCTCTAGCATCCATGCGGCCTAACATATGCGCATCCAAGGATGACTATATGTACCCGGGTGGCCTGCCCAAACAAGGAGACGGACAGACAGGGATTATCACACACACACACACACACACACACACACACACACACACACACACACACACACACACACACACACATACACACACACACACACACACACACACAGAGCATACAGAGACAAGCAAAGAGAGAATATAAGCTACCTCACCCTGCATCGAATCGTCAATGGAGTAAAGGAGCCTCCACAACGCTCCTTATCCATCGTCACATTCCAGATCAAAATATTGTACTTAGATAATTCTGTTTAGGATTCTTTGTACTCTTTTTCGTTCCTTAAATACAAAGTTTGCAAGAGCACATTTAATGGCAAACAATAACTTGTCTCATTGATGATTTTGTTTTTCTTGAATTGGATTGCTCATGGAGCTCGAGAACATCAAGTCGAAGAATGCAAAGTTGGCATAAGAATGCATACAAAAAGTACGCAGGGAACCCTTGTCGCATATAGTGAAGTTCCAGTGAGCGTACTTATGTGTGTTTCATAAATTCTTTAGAAAATACGCCAAGATATATTGAGTACTCTGGGCGCACTTCTCTACTCCTACGTACGTTTTGTACTATGATAATTCCTTCAAAAGTCCGCCAATCCTACTTGGCATATTTTGAATGGGTCTGCAAGTCATCAAGAATGTACGCCGCTGCTTAAAAATCCAAGTTGGCGTACTTTGGTGAAACTTTCTTTACCGACCACTTTGTCGCTTCTGGAGAATGGCTCACTTTATTGTATTGGCACACTATGTGGCATTCTCTAGAGACGACACACTTTGTAGTCCTTCATAATTACTTAATGACTAAGCAATAACTTCTGACCATTCTCGAGAATTGTGTTCTCGACTGCAGGGTTGTCTCGACTACAAGGTTGTCTTGACTGTTGTGTCATGCCATGGAACTTGTGTTTTATCTTTTAGTAGACCTTTCTGCGCTTGTTTGTGTGCCAAACCTCACTACTAGCATACTTGGTGAAAGTGTGCCAAGTTTATAGCTTGGGTACTTTCATTTGTTCGCTAATGATAGATTTATACGTCAAGCTCCTGGCTCGTGCATTTCTATCATTGTGCGCCAAGGTCCTAGAAGCGCACTTTTGTATGATTTGTGCGATATCTTTGCTCGGAGCACTTTCGTATCAAAGTGCGCCAAAAATGTCTGGATTAGTGATTTGTGCGCCAAAACCAATTTTGGCCATTTGTGCACCAATACTATTTTTGGTCATTTGTGCGCTAATAGTAGTTTTGGCCCATTATACGTGGATGTTATTTTCTTGCCTGATTTTATGCGCCAATCCTAAATTATTGATTTATGCGCCTATATACCAGTATTCTCTTTAATATGCTTAATTCTTGATGATTCTATGATTCTCTTTTATTCTGTTATTTTAGTTAATGCTGGTTATTTCCTGAATATGACATTCTTGATATTGATCTTGATTTTCTGACATGATCTAGTGATTGTACACTATAAATGAACTAAATCTTGATATTGAACTGAATCCTGATACTGCACTAATAATCCTGATATTGAACTGAATCTTGATACTGTACTGATAATCTTGATAGCGGCTCGATATAGCGTACTCCTGACACGATATATCATGTAACTGTCTTGATCAAGACTATTAGTAGCACCTGTATTGCATGACATGTATACCCATGGTTGATTTTGATTGTATTTATCAATCTACTGTCCTGTCTTGCATCATGTCTAAGGCAGATTCTTGAGCACCACGGTCGAGAATCATTGATAATTATTCAGGCTAATAACTAGAATAATAATCTAGATAGCATATAGAAAGATTTTTCGGCTATATGCAATCCCGGTATCCCAACGACACCTGATAGATTTGGAGCTCTCCATCGTGAGGGGCACACCTCCAGCACACCGACGAGTGTTACACTACCAAAAAGACAAAAAAATGATTATACATGATAAACCTATACCATGTAGCCGTTCGTCTGGATAACCCGGATAGTCTGCAGGGCATGTCGCTGTAAGAAATTTCAAACTACATGTGTTAGTAACTAGGACTGTGGTAACCCTAATTAGTTAATGATAACAAGCCGTAGGGCAAGATTGAATTGCTTGATTTTCAGTCTAGTTTAGTCCTATCCTAATTTAATTAACAGCTGTCCTTGTTTAATTACTCCAGAACTGTTTAACTATTATTTTACTCGCTGCACTTATTTAACTGTTCCTTGTGCTATTTCTTACTGATTTGTCTGCATGCTGGTTTTAGTTCATAAGTTTGGCTCCCTTATGGTACTTGCATTTTTGGGTTTTGACCTTACTGATATTGTATGGTCAAATATCGGAGCAGGATCGCAGGATCTTCTGTACTTCCCGCCTCAAGATGGTGAATACCAGAAGCACCCTGGGCCATGAATGGGTTCCTCTTTCATCACCACTTGATCTTGCATAAATATTCTTTTGAGGTATTTAGCTACCGAGCACGTGTTTAGCTCATATTTTGGGACTTGATATTCTAGCCCACGGGCCTACATGTAAAGCATATTCTAGACTATAGCTAGAGCTGATCATGTAATATTGTACTCTTATAGTTCTTTATTTTGGTACTAGCTTCATGATTATCTGGGTATGTATAGTTGGGATGACTTACTATTATATGTTGGTGATCATTTATCTTGTAAACTTGTTGCTTGCTTGAGATTGAGACACCTAGGATTCTTGACCCAGGATTGCCTGATGGATTGTAGAGTAAACCCTCACATGTCTAGACAGCCGTGACCGTATCTCGGGGTATAGAGTACTCTGGTATACGTAGCTGGCTTTGTCTGCCCCCGCTCTCCAGTATTCTGGTTCTGGGGCATAACAATTATAATTCATGTTTAGATGTCATATTTACTTGTTATTGTGTATGTGTGTGTGTGTGTGTGTGTGAGAGAGAGAGAGAGAGAGAGAAAAAGAGAGAGAGAGAGAGAGAGAGAGTTGCTTTGATATTGTTTTCTTGCATTTTCACTACTGATCACCATTGCTCGTTATATTTTCATAATGTTTCTTATTTAAGTAATGATAATATTTCAATGCTAGGGGAATACCATGAGAAAGCATGCAATCTTTTCAATAATGCATCCTTCCATTGAATAAATAATGACTGATATCGCTCATGCACCACACGTACGGTCGATCGATATCTGTCTCGTCTACATATGAAAAACTGGTATTCTAAAGACACAGTACAAGAATTATTATTCTTGCTAGAGTTGCATGCTAGATTCTTGTAATGTTTGTCATGTATATCGATCCTGATCCTTATATGATGTTTTATTTCCTTATAATTATTGCTATGGTATTATTCATATATGTCATCTTTACTTTCTTTTCATGTTAGTATTATAACTATATTTTGAGGCGTAGTCGTACTATATTACTTGTACTTTGCTCCAATTCTGACTGATATGTTGACAAGTTTAGATGGCGAAAGATTATCCTGCACATTATAATTCCTATGAAGAAATGACAATCTTTGGTGACTTATATTCTTAGTTGATGGTTTTAGTTAATGAACTTTTAGTTTTATTTAGTTTATTTGACCAGGTTTGTTCCCATGGTTTATCTATTATTTGTATGAAGACTACTATTGAGACTCTTTTTTATTTAATTAAGTTAGAGACTTTTAGTGATATCATTTATTTGTGAGTTGTTGTGATTGAGCAAATTGTGTTATACTTTGATTATGGATAATGATATTTCTATTGTTATTGAGATAACTTGAGGTCTAGACAACATCTACTACCGATGCTACAACGTAGGCAAGACTTGGTCATGTACTCATATCCCGAAAAGTAGGAGTGGGTCATGACAATAATTATACTATATATGTCCAGTTTTCTTTTGACCTCTCATTTGCTTGAGCACTTGCTGATCAGTCCTGATAGACCTGGGTTTCTTCACTCTCCTGGTATTGATGCTAAATTTAAACCTAACTTATTCTTATACGAAGAAGATAAGGTTGAAAACCAGGAGTAAAATGCTTAGGTTACTTCTATCCTTTGAATGTATTACTTATGTAAAATCTAGATGTATAATAGTGTGATCTAATCCTTTTGTAACTAGACTTATGTTGTGTAATATTATGTATAGAAGGGTAGTTATTAGAAGACTCGTGTACCCATCACTTATGTTTACAAATCTAGTTATGTTGTAGATGAGATATATTTTATTACTTACTAAATCATTAACTATTAAATTTGTTAACTAAACTTAGTAACTAACCTAAAGTAACAGTAACCTTTTACTGTTCTTCTTCCCCCTTTGAACCGGTCGAACCCGCACGAACGGAGAGAATTATGTTACATAATTTTCCTCGATCTTGTCTCTCTCCCTTCGACCTATTATCGTGCAACCTATCCATTTCCTCATCCTTTTGTGTCCATCACGACTGATAAACCAAGTGGCACCGCACCGCAGAGCAGCCGGGCGACATCGACAAAATCGCTCGTAGGCACCCTAGCTGTGCGTTAACCCCTCTGTGCCTCGTTGGGAAGCACCGTCATCTCGTCGATCAATCCCATCACGTCCCAAACACACCGCAACCACCTCGGTGCCTTAGAAGATCAACCAACCCTAAGCATCGTTTTGATCTTTCGTCAACCCGACCACCTCGCTATTGTGAGAAAATACTGTCGGAGTGCTCGCCATGGAACCCCCAATCTCATCGTACCCTTCGCCGTTGTCTATGTGTTGCAACTCGCTGGATGAGGCCAACGATCTTTGGCGTTGTCAAGGACAAAGAAGACTATGTTATACAATCAATGATCACATATTTTGGGATTTTTGAGCCGCAAGAACTCCTCTGTTACACGACGAATCATCAAGAAATTAATGTAGTGTGATCTACTATAACTCTATTATAATCCTTCAAATTTCATTGATAAATTGAAGGGCTAATTAGAATTTAGACCCTGGATTTTATACCAGCTAAGAGTTTAAGCACTGACTTGTCCAATTGGAAAGTTTAGGTCCTGAATTTTTATTTTTTGTTACATTTTTTTTGTTATACCCTCCCTTACTTGATTAACAATAAAACTTTCCAATATAGACTAGGGAGGGTATAGTGGAGAACATGTAACAAAAAATAAAAAATTAGGATCTAAACTTTCCAATTGGATAAGTCAGGGCTTAAACTCTAAGCTGTATAAAATCTAGGGTCTAAACTCTAATTAGCCCAAAATTGAACTGTAGGTAGATCAAATCACTACCCGAATTAGAGTCATTATTTAGAATTAAATTTTTTTGATACGAAGTTGATCCCATCAAATCAGACCACCAAAGCTCAAACTGCTTATACCAAAAGGTGCGTACGGTATTCTCCGAAGTGTGGTCTTTGAAGAAATTTAAATTGGTTGCATGTATGCGACAAATTTGGTCCGTATCCATCAAAAATCACCATATTGGGCTTTTTTTAAATTCTAATTAGTTTGTGTATGCTCGTCATATCACGACGAAACATGCGCCATTGGACTCCCAACGTTTGACTTATCATGTGGCCCAAGTTTTGTCAGATTATGAGATAGTCGACCTGATTGTCGTTTTCGGACCCACGATCCAATACGGTGGGCATTTTTGTGATCGACTTACCGAAATCCAATTTTGGACGTATCATTAAGATTGTATAATGGTTTTAACCTTGTTAGACATATAATTTGCTGAATTTAGACACCTTCATTCTGGCATATTTTGTCACGCCCCGATCTCCCGCAAGTAATCGGTCATCCCTGCTAGACACGAATCACTATGCCAGTACTCCTGCGGGACGATCTAACCCATCTGGGCATGATGCCGCACGAGCGTAAGCCCTGCCCGTGCAAGGCCATGATCCGAACAGGCGGTAAGAGGTCAAAACCACAGAGTCGCATAGATAGTTCGAGTACAGCAGAATTATAAACGCACAGGCGATTGGTAACAAGTTCACAGAGTCGTCAATAGCGAAAGCATTGAATAACACAACTATAGAAATAAAACAAGCTCTTTATTGATATTGAACAAGTGTTATAGGTGGCGCTTGACCGAGATTATAAATCGCTCAAGTCTTTCTCTCTGAAACAATAAAAGCGTGCCAAGTGGCTACATTTGTGGAATGATACATAGGCGATGTTCCAACATTATGTCTTGTATATGTGCTTCCGTTTCGAATTTAACGCTCCAAGGCTCAAGAGTGAACTACACGCCTTAGCACGCTCCAAGGAGACATCCGTACCGAACGAGGTTCTTCCGCACCCTAAAAGCAATCTGGTGGGTTATCAGTACATGAATGCACTGGTAGGGAGGCTTCTCGCCCGCTCGACAAATCCAAACACATTATATAGGTTTCGTGTACTATCTATTTAGTTATCTTTCTAGTCTTGCCTTAGGATCAGTTTTATGGCAATGATATATAAAGCCTAACTCGTGTGGCAGTGTGTCGTGCGATATAAAGGAACACGACGAGACTAACCAACTTACTATATGTCCTTCCCTGTCCAAGGAAAAGCAAGTTAAATCAAGCATGGACATATATAATAAAATCCAGGGGCAATTGATTAAAGCAAACACAAGTATCATGAACGAGATATGTTTCTGGTGCACGAGTTACACGAATTATTCAGGCGTGTTACAGAAGCTGTTAAAGTGTTCAATATGTAAGTGTTTCAATTATACACAAGTGTGTTACACTCATGATCGTTCAAGTATTTTTTGCTTTACTAGATGTCATGCAATGACTCGCACGCGGATTATCGCTAAGCGAGGATGACTTATCTATATGAACAAGAGGTCTCTGGCATAGCCATAAAGGATGGGTCATTGACGAGGATGGAATGCAACGAAAGAATAAGGTGTGCTATAAGCCATCCCGTCCAGTATAAGAGACCCAATAATCATTTCCATTCCGGATCGGATCACCCCCGGTGCCCCAAAGACCGTCCGTGGAACAAGATCCAAAGATCCCCCTTGTTTCCAAGTTGTCCGCGACATGCAAGTCTTGGTCTTCCAGATTCAAGAGATGCACGAGATTCACGATTTGACATGATAATCCATGATTCTTGTTCTGAACGAGCATTGCTCCATGGGCTATGATTCTTGATTTGCTTGACATGATTCTCGTTCAGTGTTCAATTTGACTTGATGCACTCCCCTGGTTCGGGGATTGCCTTGGCAACCTAGCAGTCCCGTATACTTTCAGGTTCATACTTGCATGAAACGACTATTAGATAATCTTCCGGTGAATTTTATGAATGTAAGGCAAGATAGTGTTTACTAGATTGTGTCATAAATTATGTGACAAGCATTGAATCAAGAAAATGAGTACAAGTTAACATATAAGCAGACAAGCATTGCATTCATATAAAAACATAAGTATTGTTACGCCCCAGTCCCAAAATATCGAGGGACTAGCCACGTGGCAATGGCCAGCAGCACATACCAATAGACAAACCCAATTTAATGGATCCATCTGTCACGACCCGTACCCGATGTAAGGATACTAGTCGAAAACAACGCCCAGCCTACGCCGCAGAATCGGCGGTAGAACGCTGTCTAGATAGTCTATCTAAAGTAATGAACCACCAATAATGATAGAATACTCAATCACAGAACTAAGATAGAATGAGCACGAATCAGATAAGAATAGAATAGTCATCATACAACTCATGAGTTTAAAATAATACATCAATGAGTCTGAAGAGTAACAAAAATAAGCTGGAGACAAATCCAGTACAAAAGAATACTATCATACTACAAAGCTACACTCCAGGGTCAACTGTCTCAGTTGGGATAAGTCCCTCTTGAGCCAGGGTCTCCGAATCTAAACCCACAATATCCTGGGGTCCATAATAGGTAGGGTACTCCTCAGTGTCATCTGGAAAAATATATCCAGTCAGGAAAGGAGCAGAGTACATCTCTAACAGCAGTTCTAATCCATGATAAAAACTATGTAACAGTAAATAGCTGTGGATAAACAAGATGCACAAAATAGATACAAGAGATATATAGACAATAAGGAAATACTGGAAAGAAATACAATAATGAACAATATGCCAATGAAACAATAATAGTAATGACTAAGTGTGTGAGTACTAGCTTAACATGTGATCGGCTTGGGCAAGATACAATGCGGCCTGGCTAATCATACGTGCGGTGCATGATCAACACTATTCGCTTACCAATACTTTATTCAATAGGGATTTGATCACATATCTATACTAATACTCCCCACCCCCAATTGGTATAATAGATCCAACCACGGTATGTTATGGCACTAGATTCCCCAAGAAGAGAGCGACTCCTCCCGAAAATCGGTGTCTGTACATGTACAAGATAACCAATGAAATAATACTTGCACCATATACACCATATACCAAGGAATAACATCTCATGACGAGATCCGGATATACCAATCCGTGTAACCATAGTGTCAAGAGAAAATGTATATCTACACTAGATACAACGAACATAGAGGATATCATAAATAAGAAACTATCAAAGAATGTACTCGCCTGAAGTCCAAAGAACAGTCTCACAGATGTCTGACTCGGTGCCTCGAAGATCTAGATATGGAATACCACATTAATACAAGGTCCCGGAAAGAGAACAAGTCAAACTAGTCAACTTCTAGGTCAATAGATAAATTCTAAGTCAAAAGTCAACTATGGTCAACTCTAAAGTCAACTAAAGTCAAACATGGTCAAACCAAGGTCAACCTACAAGAAATCTATAAATAATATAGAAAATAAAATACAACAATTTAGGAATCAAAATTAAATTCCAAAAGATACCCGCACAACAATACTAATAATACAAATAATGCACACTCTAAATAATGTATATACAAACCAAATAGAATAATATATTATTATTAGTATTATACCTCACAAAACACCTATATATATACATATATATAAATCAAAATGCATATATATATATATATATATATATATATATATATAAAATTTAATAACTATATACTTATATATACATACATATAAACTTACAAAATTATAATACCAAACACATGCACATATGTACGTATTTTACATGGCTAGAAGCACACATAAAAATATATTCATTAATATCCAAATAATTACATAATAATTATAAATAATATAATTACACATTTAAACACATAAATATATTTTATAAAACATTTATGTATAAATTATTTTATTAACATAAGTACATATATAATTGCATGCAAGAAGCTACATATATATATTTATACATCACATTAGAACACATAGAAATATATAGATCTATGCTACAATAAATACCATAATAAATATACTAAAATAAATATATAATATCTATATAAAGAATTTAAAGCATAATTAATTAGATCTACACATAAATACACCAAATTGGAGAGTATCACACCGTATCCCACTAGTTCTAGGATACGCATGTGACACGAGTCCAACACACAACCAATTGCACCCCGAAGGACACAAACAAGTCACAATTAATATTTATGAATAAATTAAAGTATCAAAAGTAGATCTATGTGTCCGTGTCAAAATATGACATGTTCAAAGTCCCGTGTCGGAGAAAACCCCCAAAATGACACGTATCACCAAATAGTTGGGATACGAACCACATGTACCCAAATATGGACACGACACAAGCCCCAAACACATAAGCACATGCCCAATTGATCTATAGGATCAATTGACACACACAACAAAATATAAATTAAGAATTCCAACAAAATTGACACAAAAAGCACCATAACTTTCTCCATGGGTCTCCTATGAACACAAAACAAAGTCCTATGGGTAGTACATACATATAGGTTAATTTTACATGATTAAATCTCAGATTTAGAAGCTATTTTAATAGGAAAAACTGAATTATACCTATTGGAAGATGGATTCCCAATGAAACCTCCAATTGAGATGAACTTGCTTCCAAATTGTAGATCCTTGTTCCTCTTTGTAGATCCTTGCTTCCTCATTCTAGATCCTTGCTTCTCAACTTTCTAATGGTGAATTGGGAAGAATTTGGGATGAATTTGGTAGGAAATTGGAATGGGAATGGAGGGAATTTGGGAGTGGGAAATTCTACATCTAGATTTGGAATGAGAATGAGAGGAGAGAGAAATTTCCCCCCCTCTAATATAGGCCGGCCATGCCCCCCTCCCCAAGCAATTGTAAAATATCCAATGTACCCCTTGGGGCCTCTCATGAAGAAATAATTAAGGAAGGAAGCTTCTAGTCTAATCACTTAATTAATTTAATCCATCTCCTTAACCATGGGCTTTCTAAATGGGACAAGTTTAACTATTTAATTCATGTTGGTCCATGGGTCCAAACTAAACTAGTTGGGTCTACTAAAATAAGTCCAAAATAATTAAATAACATCCAACAACAATTAAGTAATACAACAAAAATTATTTACCATGCACAATATTTATTTAAATAGGAAATGACTAAAATACCCTTTTTCCTAAAATATGGTAGTGACAAGTCTACCCTCCTTAAAATAATTTCGTCCTCGAAATTTAAAGATGAAAACTACCCCCAGAAAATCACAGAACAGAACTAAAGAATCGCAACTAACTAATAAACAAAACATAACAATGAACAGAACATAGCTAGAGAATTAACATACCTCAAGGTACAAACAAATATGGATAACGCTCTCGCATGTCATCCTCTCTCTCCCAAGTAGACTCCCCCGGAGAGTGATGCTTCCATGCGACGCGTACCAAAGGAATAGTCTGGTTCCTCAGCACCTTCTCTCTCCGATCCAGAATCTCAACTGGCTGCTCTGGATAGCTAAGAGTAGGGCCCACCTCTATCTCTGAGTGATCCAATATATGACTAGGATCTGCCACGTATCATCTCAACTGCGACACATGAAATATGTTGTGCACTCCCTCCAATGCAGGTGGCAAGTCTAGTCTATAAGCAACTGCACCGACCCTCTCTAGAATAGTAAAAGGTCCGATGAATCGTGGACTAAGCTTTCCGCCTCCACCGAAGCGAATCGTGCCTCGTGTTGGAGAAATCCTCAGAAATACCAAACCACCCACCTAGAACAAAATACCATCTTAAGAACTTAATCTATAACAAACAAGAACAAGCACAAACAAAATCTAAACTATACCTCAAACTCCAAAGGTCTCCGATGGCTATCGGCCCAATGCCGTTGTCTGTCCTGCGCCACTCGAAGTCTGTCTCTGATCAAATGAACCTTCTCCGCCGCATCCACAACCATATCTGGCCCAAGCAAAATTCTCTCTCCAACATCGTCCCAAGACAAAGGAGTACGACACCTACGACCATATAGAGCTTCAAAAGGTGACATCTCTATACTGGCCTGGTAACTGTTGTTGTAAGCAAACTCTACCAAATGGAGATGGTCCTCCCAAGAACCCCCAAAATCTAGTACACAAGTGCGCAATATATCCTCGAGAGTCTGGATAGTCCGCTCAGACTGCCCATCTGTCTGGGGATGATATGCAGTACTGAACTTGAGCTGAGTGCCCAAACTCTCCTGCAAACTCCTCCAGAAATGAGAAGTGAAACGACTATCTCGATCTGAGACTATGCTGATGGGAACTCCGTGTATCCTAACGATCTGCCTCACATACATCTCTGCCACCTTCTCCGTAGACAAACCCACCTTGAAAGGCAAAAAGTGGGCCGACTTGGTCAATCTATCAACAATGACTCAAATTGCGTCTTTCTCTCCTGGAGATCGTGGAAGTCCGGACACAAAATCCATAGTAATGTGTTCCCACTTCCACTCTGGAATGGGTAATGGCTGAAGTAAACCTCCTGGCCTCTGCCTCTCGGCTTTCACCTGCTGGCACACCAAGCATCTGGATATAAACTGTGCCACTTCCCTCTTCATGCCATACCACCACACACTCTCTCGCATATCCCGATACATCTTGTTAGCACCTGGATGTATGGAATACTGAGAGCGATGCGCTTCCTGCAATACCTTCTCGCGCAACTCCCTACTAGGCACACACAATCTAACTCCATGCCTCAAAGATCCATCCTCTGCAATAGTGAAATCATCCTCCAATCCTGTCCTCACTTGAGCTCTGATACTCCTCAAAGATACATCATCATACTGTGCTGCCTTAATCGAGTCTATCAAATCTGAGTGTATCTGCAATCCCCACATCTGCATAGCACCACCAGGAACAATCACCTCAATGCCCAAGCTCTCCAAGTCCTCTAACAAATATCGATCCTGCGTCAAGAACATAGCTACCGGATACCTGCTCAAAGCATCGGCAACTACATTCGCTTTCCCAGGATGATATTGTAAAGAGATATCAAAATCCTTCATCAGTTCCAACCACCGACGTTGCCTCATGTTCAACTCCTTCTGCGTGAAAACGTACTTCAAGCCTTTGTGGTCAGTGAAGATCTCCACACGCTCTCCGTACAAATAATGTTTCCACAACTTCAGGGTGAATATGACAGCTGCCAACTCCAAATCATGGGTAGGATAGTTCTTTTCATGAGGACGCAATTGCCTGGATGCATAGGCAATCACTTTCCCATGCTGCTGAGGAACACAACCTAAACCCTTTCCCGATGCATCACTATAAATAGTAAAACCTCCGGACCCTGATGGCAACGTCAAAATAGGAGCAGACGTCAACCTCTTCTTCAACTCTTCAAAAGCAACCTGACAATCCTCCGTCCAAACAAACTCCATATCCTTCCTTGTGAGTCTGGTCATTGGCTCGGCAATCCTCGAAAAATCTTGTACAAACTTCCTGTAATAGCCTGCCAATCCCAAGAAACTCCTGATCTCTGCTACCGAACTCAGAGTTTTCAAAGATTTCACTGCTGAAATCTTCTTCGGATCCACTGAAATACCATCACCAGTCACAACATGCCCCAAGAATTCCACCTTGTCCAGAAAAAACTCACACTTAGACAACTTCCCATACAGCTTCTCCTTCCTCAGCACATCCAACACAATCCTCAAATGCTCCTCATGCTCCTCTGGTGTCCTCGAGTATATGAGTATGTCGTCGATGAACACCACCACGAACTTGTCAAGGTACTGGTGGAACACCTTGTTCATCAAGTTCATAAATACCGCCGGTGCATTAGTCAAACTAAACGGCATCACCATAAACTCGTACTGACCATACCGAGTTCTAAAAGCAGTCTTCGGTATGTCCTCCGGCTTCACCTTCACCTGATGGTAGCCTGATCTCAAATCTATCTTAGAAAATACCTTCGTACCACTCAACTGATCAAACAGATCATCAATCCGTGGCAAAGGATACTTATTCTTAATAGTGAGATTATTCAAAGCCCTGTAATCAATGCACATACGCACCGATCCATCCTTCTTCGGTACAAACAATACCGGGGCTCCCTATGGTGAAGAACTTGATCTGATAAATCCCTTATCCTGCAATTCGTCCACCTGCTTCTTCAACTCGACTAGCTCGCTGTTGTTTACTCTATAGACATGCTGCGAAATTGGTTCTGCATCTGGCACCAAGTCTATAGAAAATTCAACATCTCGATCTGGTGGCAATCCTGGCAATTCCTCAGGAAACACATCTAAGAATTCTGCTATCAACGGATGCGGCAACTCCTTGTCTTCCACCATAGCTCCACAAATAATACCTTCTCCCTGCTCCGCAGCTCCTCTAGCAAACTCGAACTCTGGCTCTCCTGGCGAACCAAACAAAACTCTACCTCCTCTACAGTCTATGCTAGCACGGTGCCTACTCAACCAATCCATCCCAAGTACAATGTCGTAGCTCGGAAGTGGCATTACAAGTAGACACGCACTCAACTCCCGGCCTCCCAGAGTAACTCTCCGATCCTTGCAAATATTATTAACCAGGATAATGCCTCCTCCGGTCATGATCTTGCAAGTCCTAAGCAAAGACTCAGCTACCAAACCATGCTTTAGAGCAAAAGAAACAGATACAAAACTATGGGAAGCACCACTATCAAACAAAGCTAAAGCTGGAATAGAATCAAGAAGAATAGAACCTGCGATAACATCTCCGGTGGGTTCCTCCTCTTCGACGGTCATAGCAAATGCTCGTCCCTGCCGAGCACCTCCCTGCTGTTGATGCTGGACAAAATGCTGCTGTTGTGTCGGAAGCGGTCCCCTCGGCTGTGCTGCAGGTGGTCTCGTCTGTGTCCTCGGAGCTGGAGCTGCTCCCTGAACTGCACGACGAGGATACTCCCTCGATTGATGCCCTTCAGTACCACAATACAAACAAACTCCTAGCCTTCTCCTGCAAACTTCCCAGATGTGGCCGGGCTTCTTACAAAAGTTGCATGGAGCTTGCTGTAACTGTCTCTGCTGCTGAGGTACCTGGTGAAAAGGTGCTCTAGCTGGAGTCTGGTTCTGCTGTGGCTGCTGGAAAGGTCTGGACTGGAAATGAGGACGTTTGGCAGATACTGCACTGCCGTTGGCCCCCAGAAAAGAATCACGATCTCTCTTGGTCTTCAAACCCAGATCCCGCTCAACCTTGCGTGCCTCCGCAAGTATCTCCGAGTATGTCTCATAAAAAGACGGAATAAGGATCAATATGGCACAAGATGTAAGACATCAGGGAAAGGACAGTTTAAGGGATCAAGTATCAATGTTAAAGGAGAATAGTTGAATCAAAAGAATTTTCCTAGATGTGATTGAGTATCTCAGCCTATATCCTATATCCTATTGCAGGCTCGCAGTAGTACAACTAAGTTGTCGCACTACCACGACATCACATACTTGTGAAGCTAGACCTGCATGGGCCACCACCAAAAACGTGTCATGACCCGTACCCGATGTAAGGATACTAGTCGGAAACAACGCCCAGCCTACGCCGCAGAATCGGCGGTAGAACGCTGTCTAGATAGTCTATCTAAAGTAATAAACCACCAATAATGATAGAATACTCAATCACAGAACTAAGATAGAATGAGCACGAATCAGATAAGAATAGAATAGTCATCATACAACTCATAAGTTTAAAATAATACATCAATGAGTCTGAAGAGTAATAAAAATAAGCTGGAGACAAATCCAGTACAAAAGAATACTATCATACTACAAAGCTACACTCCAGGGTCAACTGTCTCAGTTGGGATAAGTCCCTCTTGAGCCAGGGTCTCCGAATCTAAACCCACAATATCCTGGGGTCCATAATAGGTAGGGTACTCCTCAGTGTCATCTGGAAAAATATATCCAGTCAGGAAAGGAGCAGAGTACATCTCTAACAGCAGTTCTAATCCATGATAAAAACTATGTAACAGTAAATAGCTGTAGATAAACAAGATGCACAAAATAGATACAAGAGATATATAGACAATAAGAAAATACTGAAAAGAAATACAATAATGAACAATATGCCAATGAAACAATAATACTAATGACTAAGTGTGTGAGTACTAGCTTAACATGTGATCGGCTTGGGCAAGATACAATGCGGCCTGGCTAATCATACGTGCGGTGCATGATCAACACTATTCGCTTACCAATACTTTATTCAATAGGGATTTGATCACATATCTATACTAATACTCCCCACCCCCAATTGGTATAATAGATCCAACCACGGTATGTTATGGCACTAGATTCCCCAAGAAGAGAGCGACTCCTCCCGAAAATCGGTGTCTGTACATGTACAAGATAACCAATAAAATAATACTTGTACCATATACACCATATACCAAGGAATAACATCTCATGACGAGATTCGGATATACCAATCCATGTAACCATAGTGTCAAGAGAAAATATATATCTACACTAGATACAACGAACATAGAGGATATCATAAATGAGAAACTATCAGAGAATGTACTCGCCTGAAGTCCAAAGAACAGTCTCACAGATGTCTGACTCGGTGCCTTGAAGACCTAGATATGGAATACCACATTAATACAAGGTCCCGGAAAGAGAACAAGTCAAACTAGTCAACTTCTAGGTCAATAGATAAATTCTAAGTCAAAAGTCAACTATGGTCAACTCTAAAGTCAACTAAAGTCAAACATGGTCAAACCAAGGTCAACCTCACAAGAAATCTATAAATAATATAGAAAATAAAATACAACAATTTAGGAATCAAAATTAAATCCCAAAAGATACCCGCACAAGAATACTAATAATACAAATAATGCACACTCTAAATAATGTATATACAAACCAAATAGAATAATATATTATTATTAGTATTATACCTCACAAAACACCTATATATATACATATATATAAATCAAAATGCATATATATATATATATATATATATAAACAATTTAATAACTATATACTTATATATACATACATATAAACTTACAAAATTATAATACCAAACACATGCACATATGTACGTATTTTACATGGCTAGAAGCACACATAAAAATACATTCATTAATATCCAAATAATTACATAATAATTATAAATAATATAATTATACATTTAAATACATAAATATATTTTATAAAACATTTATGTATAAATTATTTTATTAACATAAGTACATATATAATTGTATGCAAGAAGCTACATATATATATTTATACATCACATTAGAACACATAGAAATATATAGATCGATGCTACAATAAATACCATAATAAATACACTAAAATAAATATATAATATCTATATGAAGAATTTAAAGCATAATTAATTAGATCTACACATAAACACACCAAATTGGAGAGTATCACACCGTATCCCACTAGATCTAGGATACGCATGTGACACGAGTCCAACACACAACCAATTGCACTCCGAAGGACACAAACAAGTCACAACTAATATTTATTAATAAATTAAAGTGTCAAAAGTATATCTATGTGTCCGTGTCAAAATACGACATGTTCAAAGCCCCGTGTCGGAGAAAACCTCCAAAATGACACGTATCACCAAATAGTTGGGATACGAACCACATGTACCCAAATATGGACACGACACAAGCCCCAAACATATAAGCACATGCCCAATTGATCTATAGGATCAATTGACACACACAACAAAATGTAAATTAAGAATTCCAACAAAATTGACACAAAAAGTACCATAACTTTCTCCATGGGTCTCCTATAAACACAAAATAAAGTCCTATGGGTAGTACATACATATAGGTTGATTTTACATGATTAAATCTCAGATTTAGAAGCTATTTTAATGGGAAAAACTAAATTATACCTATTGGGAGATGGATTTCCAATGAAACCTCCAATTGAGATGAACTTGCTTCCAAATTGTAGATCCTTGTTCCTCTTTGTAGATCCTTGCTTACTCATTCTAGATCCTTGCTTCTCAACTTTCTAATGATGAATTGGGAAGAATTTGGGATGAATTTGGTAGGGAATTAGAATGGGAATGGAGGGAATTTGGGAGTGGAAAATTCTACATCTAGATTTGGAATGAGAATGAGAGGAGAGAGAAATTTCCCCCCTCTAATATAGGCCGACCATGCCCCCCTCCCCAAGCAATTATAAAATGTCCAATGTACCCCTTGGGGCCTCTCATGAAGAAATAATTAAGGAAGGAAGCTTCTAGTCTAATCACTTAATTAATTTAATCCATCTCCTTAACCATGGGCTTTCTAAATGGGACAAGTTTAACTATTTAATTCATGTTGGTCCATGGGTCCAAACTAAACTAGTTGGGTCTACTAAAATAAGTCTAAAATAATTAAATAACATCCAACAACAATTAAATAATACAACAAAAATTATTTACCATGCACAATATTTATTTAAATAGGAAATTACTAAAATACCCTTTTTCCTAAAATATGGTAGTGACACCATCGGGGCATACTTAAGCTGTAATTACAACAATCAGGGTCTACTAATACTAATCTCATCCACAGCAAATGAATATAGCAATATCAGAATTAATAAGCAAGATTAATCACAATAAAGCATGATCTCGGGAAATAACCCGATACTGAGTCTAATACAACTGTCAAGATACAAGAATAAAGATAACCACAGAAAATACTGAGTATGGAAACAGTATATACTCAGAAGATACCCGAAGAGATCAATCGTCTACTGGATCTGGAACTGCTCCAGTGCCTGCTCCTGTTCCTGCTTCTGCTCCTGCTAATGCTCCTGTCCTGTATATCTCAGGGTCGAACTCGTCTGCTAATCCTGGGGACATAATCCGAATCCAGGTCCTCAGGGGACATAGCAAGGTACAGATAATACAAGCCAAAGATAATGCAGTGCAGCAAATAAATAAAATAATAGGGTAAATATATAACCATCTAAGTGATATGCAAATTGAGAGCAGCACTAGAACTCAAGCTGAAACTACTACAAGCTCTGTGTCGGGGAGCCGGTAGCAGTGATATCATGTGGTTGTCTAGCTCGAAGAGAGACTAAGACGCCGGCATAATATATAATCAACCTGTAGTTTGTGTGTCTCTCCCCACCCAATGTAATAATGCATCTCATGTCCACGATGTCTCATGTCCATGCCACGCAGGATCATAACTAATGCATCAAGTCATATAATATCTAAGCAAAGGAATAAGCCATGAAAAACTGTATCCTATACAGAATCACCATGAATATCTCAGGACGATTCTGTATCATGAAATAGTGTCAGGTGTCCTGGGTAAAACGTACTTGATAATGCAAGTACGAGAATGCAAAGGGTCACGATATCCATGTCTATGTGACGTTACACAACTCCGCGTACGGGGTTGGCACCCGACTATTAATCGGACGCTAAGTAAGTCACACGGTCCTAGGTTGAAGCATGTACAACAAGTATATATGTCAAGGAAATAAGTAGCAAAAACTGCAGAGATTGGCAAGGTACACTTGCCTGGGGTTCCGGCTCCAATTGTAGCTCTGACTTCAGGGAAAATTGCAGGGGGTACTCCGGTTGCTGAAATAAATATCACCATCAGATCCAGAAAATATCAATCAGCTAGAAACGCCTGTCCTTGAGTCCAATTTGGACACAAGGCAAAAATGACAGTTTTTGGTCAAAGCGGGATCCACATGTGGGCCGCTTTGCACCGAAAACCGGGTCAGGGCCAAAGGTCTCCAAATTCATCCAACTTAGTATCAACAAGTCAGGAACGATGATACGAACCCAACGGAACTTCCAGAATTGGATTCCGATGAGCCGTTCTCAAAATCACCCTTCAAGTGGAGCCTATGGGGCCCACGATACGCGATTTTGTCAACGTTCTCAAAATTGAACCAAACTTGGGTCACAGGACCAGCATATTGCTACGAGTCCGATGGCACAAGTTTTGTTTCAATCCGAAGTATGTACACTAAGTTACAGCGAGAACCAGAAAGGACGGATACTGGACGTTGTCGGCGGATACACATTGATTCTGGTGTGCACGTACATTCGAATCAACTTCTGCGAAATCTTGTACATCCGTATCAACGACGTGCACGTATCGGTGAAGACCGCACACGACCAAGTCGTCCCGTTTGGCGGGACGTACTCAGTTCTGGGGTGAAACAGGGCGTTGGTTGTCCTGTTTTTGGATCGCGGTTCGCGATCGCCACAGGACGCGATGCACTGAGCGGTTTGCACGGACACCGAGAGGTTCACACAGCCTACGTGTCAGAACTGACGGAACAGAAATTGGGGCAGCGAGGAGAGAGAAATAAGTACCTAAACAGGCTCTGAAAAACCGAGAATTCCGTGTCCGCGTGTCGTCTCGACACAGTGTCTGGGTCCGGGCCGAGCTAGGGTTAGGGCTTGCCAGAGAGTTGCTGCTGGTCGGGGCGGTTCGACGAGGGGCTGGGCGGCTCGCTGGAGGCTGGCGGCGAGGCGGGTGGAGGCGGCGCCGGTGCTGCGGTACCGGCCGGAGTCGGGGAGAGCTCGATCGGAGGGAGGAGGAGAGGGAGGAGGTTCTGGAGTCGGGAGACTGCGGGGCTGGGCTGGAGGCGGCCGATTGGTTCTGGTCGAGGAGGAGAAGTGGCGAGGTCAGGGTCTTCTGGCGGCGGCTCGGGTGTCGCTGGGGGGTTGACGAGGGGCTGAGGAGTGGGGGAACGGCTCGTCGGAACTCGACAGCGGCGGAGGGGAGCAAGGAAGGCGGAGGGCTAGGCGTCGGGTTCAGGTGCTGGAGGGTGGCGCCGGAGGCTGACTGGGATGGAGGGGATGGCCGAAGTTAAAGGGGGCTCGCCGGAGAAGAAAGGAAAAGGGGAATTTTCGGTGGCCGAACGCGGGGGTTATATAGAGGGATAGGGGAGAGGGACTGTCGGAAGTTCAAAGGGAGAGGAAGGGGAGGCGGCCGGAGGTTGAAGGGAGCCAAAGCGAAAACGTCGCCGGCGGCGGAAACGGCCGGAGATGAAGAGAAATCGGGGAGGAAGAAAAAAGGTTGGTTTTCCAAATGGGTCGGGTCGGGTTCTCAAGCAGGTCGGGTCTGACCCAGATTCGACCCGCTAAGGTGGGTTGGGTCTGGGTTGGTTCGGTTCACAATTTGGTTCAGTTTGGTTTAATTTGGTTTAGGTGAACCGGGTTCAGGGTTAATTGGGTTAATTTTTACAATAGTTTTTAGGGCTTTAAAAATACTTTCGGGGTCCAATAAATTCCCAAAAATTTACCTTATGTCCGATTTTTAATTTTACACTAGAAAATATAATTTTCATCATATTTTAATATTAATTAATATATTTTAAAAATCATTTAATAATTAAAATACCTTAGTTTAATTACAGAAAAATTCCGAAAAATTCCAGAAAATTGTGAAAAATTCTAATTTAAAAATTCTTAAAAATGAGGGGGTTTACAATCTACCTCCCTTAAGAGGATTGCGTCCTCGCAATCAAAGAATAACCGGTCAACAGAGATGACACGGTTACAAACATTTTTTTAAGTACATTACTATCAAGAAAAATCAAAGTTTAGGGTGTAAGAATAACACATAGGAAAAATTATTTCCCTAAGTGATGGAAGTTATGAAATTTCCCGGATGAAGAAAATTTAGAAAATTACAGTTTTTTTTTATTTTAGAAAATCTAGTTTATTCTTTAATTACATATCAGGTTAACATTTATAAAACCTACTAGGTTATTTAGCAAGTTCAAAATTAATAGGTTATCACTAGATTATCTATTATTGGCAAGTCAGGTTAAGTCTAAGGTCACGAACCAGCAGGCACGAACTAAAGCAATACTAGAAACGATAGCTATGAATCACTTACACGCATTAGCTACTCCATGATTCTGTGCGTTCTCCAAAGTCATCGTCAGGGCTTGTCTGCGTCCTTGCAGTCGATTCCTCTGCTGCTGCTGAGCCTGCTGGAAGAGTAGTGCCTGGGGTATCAAAGGTGGCCTCGGCTGATACCCTCCTAGAGCTGGTGGTAGGACTTCTTGAACTTCCGTTTGTGGTGCTCCCAATGTTGGATAGGTTGGCCTCGGTACTGGTAACGCTTGCTGGTTAACCACTGGTGTTTCTTCTCTACGCTCAGGACATTCCTTCACTGAATGCTAACTGGATCCGCAAGCTAAACATAATCTCCTTTTTTGTCTGCACTCGTTCTCAGTATAGCCTCGCTTGCGACAATATTGACAGACAGGTAGTGCCTGTGGAGATGCTCCCGATGGCTGGTATATGTGAGGTCTTTTTGTAGCTTCTTCCTGTGGTGCTCCGGCTGTTGCTGATGTGGACGATCGCTTTAGACTGGTCTCTCTTCTAGTGATGCGCTCTATACATCGGGCTGCAGCAAGGACGTCCGAGTAAGAAGTAGGAGCAACGGATCCAATTAGTTTCTGTAGCTCAATGTTTAATCCGTCTAAGAACTTCTCAGCCTTCTCTTCTTCTGTCGGGATCAATGTTGGGGCAAAGCGACTCAGATGATTGAACTTGGCGTTATATTCTTCCACTGTCATACTGTCTTGAGTGAGGCGATTAAACTTGTCCCGAAGTTCTGATCGAACGATGGCTGGAATGTACATCTCCTGAAAGAGTCTGGAAAACTCTTCCCAAGTGACTCGGTCTGGTCCGAGCCGGGTCTCTTCATATAGCCACCAGTGATGAGCATTGTTCGTCAATTGCATTCTGACTGCAGTCATCCAACGTTCTCGTGGAATCTCAGCTGGTTCCAATTGATGTTGAGTGTTGGTGAGCCATTCATGAACTTCTGTGGGCTTTTCTTTGCCTGAGAAGGTACGAGACTTCAGCTGGCAAAAATCAAAAATAGAGCCCATCGTTGATCGTCGTGCTGGTAGATCTGCTTGCTCTAGTGCGCTTACTAGGCTGCGACTCAAAGTCTCTTGTTGAGCTTGCATTATTGCATAGATCATTTGAAACATCTGCTGCCCGTCCATGGCCTGCCCTTGTAGAATTACGGGCATTGGTGGAGTAAATTGCATCGATGTTGGAATGTTATTTTGCTGGATTCTAGTGGCATGCTGAATTGCTTGACTGCGTTGTTGAACTGATTGTCCTTCATCAACTGGTGTCACTTCATCTTCGTTGGTTACCACAGCATCTCGTGGTTATATTGCAGGAGTCTCGTCGTTTGCTCGTGAATCCATAACTCTGTAACCAAAATAAACAATAAAAGGCGTACAGGAATCAAGGCAGGATGCAAGTCAAGAATTAATTCGAAACCGATATAGATATCAAGAACGTTTCAAGCAAGTGGATGAGATTCTAAAAACTTATCCTATTCTTATTGCAGGTCTGTTCGGTCCCTAAGTTGAAACCGAATAATTTAGTCTTTGACCTGCATGGGCCACCACAAAAACCATGTCACGCCCCAGTCCCAAAATATCGAGGGACTAGCCACGTGGCAATGGCCAGCAGCACACACCGATGGACAAACCCAATTTAATGGATCCATCGGGGCATACTTAAGCTGTAATTACAACAATCAGGGTCTACAAATACTAATCTCATCCACAGCAAATGAACATAGCAATATCAGAATCAATAAGCAAGATTAATCACAATAAAGCATGATCTCGGGAAATAACCCGATACTGAGTCTAATACAACTGTCAAGATACAAGAATAAAGATAACCACAGAAAATATTGAGTATGAAAACAATATATACTCAGAAGATACCCGAAGAGATCACTCGTCTACTGGATCTGGAACTGCTCCAGTGCCTGCTCCTGTTCCTGCTTCTGCTCCTGCTAATGCTCCTATCCTGTATATCTCAGGGTCGAACTCGTCTGCTAATCCTGGGGACATAATCCGAATTCAGGTCCTCAGGGGACATAGCAAGGTACAGATAATACAAGCTAAAGATAATACAGTGCAGCAAATAAATGAAACAATAGGGTAAATATATAACCATCTAAGTGATATGCAAGATGAGAGCAGCACTAGAACTCAAGATAAAACTACTACAAGCTCTATGTCGGGGAGCCGGTAGCAGTGATATCATGTGGTTGTCTAGCTCAGAGAGAGACTAAGATGCCGACATAATATATAATCAACCTATAGTTTGTGTATCTCTCCCCACCCAATGTAATCAAGCATCTCATGTCCACGACGTCTCATGTCCATGCCACGCAGGATCATAACTAATGCATCAAGTCATATATATCTAAGCAAAGGAATAAGCCATGAAAAACTATATCCTATACAGAATCACCATGAATATCTCAGGATAATTCTGTATCATAAAATAGTGTCAGGTGTCCTGGGTAAAACGTACTTGATAATGCAAGTACGAGAATGCAAAGGGTCATGATATCCATGTCTATGTGACGTTACACAACTCCGCGTACGGGGTTGGCACCCGACTATTAATCGGACGCTATGTAAGTCACACGGTCCTAGGTTGAAGCATGTACAACAAATATATATGTCAAGGAAATAAGTAGCAAAAACTGCAGAGATTGGCAAGGTACACTTGCCTGGGGTTCCGGCTCCAATTGTAGCTCTGACTTCAGGGAAAATTATAGGAAGTACTCCGGTTGATAAAATAAATATCACCATTAGATCCAAAAAATATCAATCAGCTAAAAATGCCTGTCCTTGAGTCCAATTTGGACACAAGACAAAAATGACAGTTTCTGGTCAAAGTGGGGTCCACATGTGGGCCGCTTTGCACCAAAAATTGGGTCAGGGCCAAAGGTCTCCAAATTTGTCCAACTTAGTGTCAACAAATCAGGAACGATGATACGAACCCAACGGAACTTCCAGAATTGGATTTCGATGAGCCGTTCTCAAAATCAGCCGTCAAGTAGAGCCTGTGGGGCCCACGATACGCGATTTTGTCAACGTTCTCAGAATCGAACCAAACTTGGGCCACAGGACCAGCATATTGCTACGAGTCCGATGACGCAAGTTTTGTTTCGATCCGACATGTGTACACTAAGTTACAGCGTAAACCAGAAAGGACGAATACGGGACGTTGTCGGCGGATACGCGTTGATTTCGGTGTGCACGTACATCCGAATCAACTTCTGCAAAATCTCGCACGTCCGTATCAACGACGCGCACGTATCGGTGAAGACCGCACGTGACCAAGTCATCCCGTTTGGTGGGGCATACTCAGTTCCAGGGTAAACCAGGGTGTTGGTTTTCCTATTTTTGGATCGCGGTTCACGATCGCCACAGGACGCGATGCACCGAGCGATTTACACGGGCACCGAGGGGGTCACACAGCCTATATGTCAGAACTGACGGAACAGAAATTGGGGCAGCGAGGAAAGAGAAATAAGTACCTGAACAGGCTCCAAAAAACCAAGAATTCCGTGTTCGCGTGTCGTCTCGGCACAGTGTCTGGGTCCGGGCTGAGCTAGGGTTAGGGCTTGCCGGAGAGTTGCTGCTGGCCCGGGCGGCTCGACGAGGGGCTGGGCGGCTCGCTGGAGGCTGGCGACGAGACGGGTGGAGGCGGCGCCGGTGCTGCGGTGCCGGCCGGAGTCGGGGCAAGCTCGATCGGAGGGAGGAGGAGAGGGAGGAGGTTCTGGAGTCGGGCGACTGCGGGGCTGGGCTAGAGGGCGGCCGACTGGGTCTGGTCGAGGAGGAGAAGTGGCGAGGTCAGGGTCTTCTGGCGACGGCTCAGGTGTCGCTGGGGGGTTGACGAGGGGCTGAGGAGTGGGGGAACGGCTCGTCGTAACTCAACAACGGCGGAGGAGAGCAGGGAAGGCGGAGGGCTGGGCATCGGGTTCAGGTGCTGGAGGGCGGAGCCGGAGGCTGACTGGGACGGAGGGGATGGCCGGAGTTAAAGGGGGAACGCCGAAGAAGAAAGGAAAAGGGGAATTTTCGGTGGCCGGACGCGGGGGTTATATAGAGGGATAGGGGAGAGGGACAGCCGGAAGTTCAAAGGGAGAGGAAGGGGAGGCGGCCGGAGGTTGAAGGGAGCCGAAGCGGAAACGTCGCCGGCGGCGGAAACGGCCGGAGATGAAGAGAAATCGGGGAGGAAGAAGAAAGGTTGGTTTTCCAAACGGGTCGGGTCGGGTTCTCAAGCGGGTCGGGTCTGACCCGGATCCGACCCGCTAAGGTGGGTTGGGTCTGGGTTGGTTCGGTTCACAATTTGGTTCGGTTTGATTTAATTTGGTTTAGGTGAACCGGGTTCAGGGTTAATTAGGTTAATTTTTACAATGGTTTTTAGGGCTTTAAAAATACTTCCGGGGTCCAATAAATTTTCGAAAAATTACCCTATGTCCGGTTTTTAATTCTACACTAGAAAATATAATTTTTATCATATTTTAATATTAATTAATATCTTTTAAAAATCATTTAATAATTAAAAACCTTAGTTTAATTACAGAAAAATCCCGAAATATTCTAGAAAATTGTGAAAAATTCCAATTTAAAAATTCTTAAAAATCTGGGGGTTTACAAGTATTTATGTTTGGCACGGGTCTAAGGGTAAAGCGAGGAGTGAAACCATAAAGGGACATACCGAGCGACATGATCTAGGGACGTGTAGTGTAAACAAGTGAACTGTGCACTACGAGGAGTATATGTAAACCCCCTGATTTTTTAAAATTTTAAAAACTGGATTTTTTTCACAACTTTCTGGAATTTTCTGGGAATTTTCTGTAATTTAAAAACAGGGTTTGAATTATTCAATGATTTTTAAATGATAATAAACAGTATTAAAATATTATAAAAATAATATTTTTGGGTGTAAAATGAAAAACTGGACTTAGGGCAATTTTTCTGGAATTTATCGGGCCCCGGACCTATTTTTAAAACACCTAAATTTATTTATTTAATTATTTATTTATTTATTAAATATTTACTGATTATTTATTTATTAATATTATTATTATTAATATTTTTATAAATCGGCCCACCGGGCCCAGCCCCAACCCGGCCCAGCCCTGGCCTAGCGGGTCGGGCGGGTCAACCAGACCCGCTAGCCCACGTCCGCAACCCGCTCACCCGCTCACCCACGAACCCCAGCCTCCCCGCGAGTCCCGGCCGCTCCGCCGCACGTCCCGGCCACGTCTCCGCCCAGGCCGCCCCCGCACGACCCGCACGCCGCCCGCGCGTCCCAGCCGCTCCGCCCGCCTCGATCGGCCACGCTCCGCCCGCCCGCGTCCCGCGCGGCCACGTCCACCTCGACCTCCGCCTTCCCCGGCCACCATCGCCCTCGCCCTCACCTATAAAACTCCGCCCCTCCGCCGCAGCCACGACCACTGCCACCGCCACCACGCCGCCCTAGCCAGCTCGCCGCCACCGCTGCCCCCAGCCCCTCCGACGGTCCTCCGGCCGCCGCAGAACCCTAGACCTAACCCTAGACGCCGGACACGGCTTGGACACAGGACACAGTGTCCTGTGTCGTGTCGGACATGATCGACCCCGGTTTTTCGGGTCCCCTTCAGGTGCGTGTATCTTTTTGCTCGTAGCTCCATTTTTTATTCCGCAAACTTCGTTGCGAAGCCTGTATGACCCTCTCGGTGTCCGGATAAACCGTTCGGGGCATCGCGTCCTGTGGTGATCGCACACCGCGATCCAAAAATAGGAAAAAATCAGATCCTGTTTCACCCCGGAACTGAGTACGCCCCGCCAAATGGGACGACTTGGTCGCGCACGATCTTCACAGATACGTGTGCATCGTCGATACGGATGTGCGGGATTTCGCGGAAGCTGATTCGGGTGTGCGTGCACACCGGAATCAACGCGTATCCGCGGACATCGCCCCGTATCCGTACTTTCTGGAACGCGCCCTAACTTTGTGTACACACGTCGGATCGAGACGAAACTTGCGCCATCGGACTCATAGCGATACGCTGGTCCTGTGGGTCAAGTTTGGTTCGATTCTGAGAACGTTGACGAAATCGCGTGTCGTGGGCCCCACAGGCCCCGCTCGACGGGCGATTTTGTGTTCGGCTCATCGGAATCCAATTCTGAAAGTTCCGTTGGGTTCGTATCAGCGTTTCTGACCTGTTGACACTGAGTTTGGTGAATTTGGAGACCGTTGACCCTGACGCATTTTTCGGTGCAAAGCGGGCCCACCGGTGGACTCCGTTTTGGCCCGAAATTGTCGTTTTCGCCCTTGTCTCCAAATTGGACTCAAGGACAGGCGTTTCTAGCAGATTGATATTTTCTGGATCTGATGGTAATGTTTGTTTCAGCAACCGGAGTACCGCCTGCGAATCCAACCGAAGTCAGAGCCGCAATCAGAGCCGGCACCACAGGCAAGTGTACCTTGCCAAACCCTGCAGCTTGCTAATTATTTTCTGGACTTAATTATGCATTAGTGGGCAAGTAAAGCTTGCCAAATCTCAGTAATTCTTGACATAGTATCTTAATGGATTTCTTGTGGAATTAAATATAAACTTGTTTTAACTGCTTAACCTAGGAAACGGGTGACGTGCTTAGTGTCCGATTATAGTCGGATGCCAACTCCGTACGCGGAGTTGTGTAACGTCACATAGGCATGGATATCGAGACCCGATAATGCTCATACTTGTCTTATCAAGTACACCAGAACCCAGGACACTTGACACTATTTCATGAGACAGAGTCTTCCTGAGACATTCAAGGTGATTCTGTATAGGATGCATGTTTTATGACATAGACTTTACATTCTTAGACATTTGATTTATAGCTATCAGACTTGCTGCATTAGTTATAATCGTGCGTGACATGGACATGAGGCATCGTGGACATGAGATGTGGGATTACATTGGGTGGGGAGAGACACACAGACTACAGGCTGATATTATATATATAAAACATAGTATATTTTAGAGTATAATTTATAGTTATTGCCGCTACCGGCTCCCCGACACAGAGCTCGTAGTGGCTTCAGCCTGAGTTCTAGTGCTGCTCTCATATTGCATATCACTTAGCTGGTTACATAGCTTACCCTCTTGTTTAATTATCTGCTGCACTGTATTTATTTTGGCTTGTATTTTCTGTACCTTGCTGTCCCCTGAGGACCTGGATCCGGATTATGTCCCCAGGTACAGCTGAAGAGAATTACCCAGAGGTGTACAGTACCGGAGCACTCCTTGGAGCAGAATAAGGAACAGAGGACGAAGTAGTGGCCGAAGATTTCTCCTGAGCACCGGCTTCAACTACACAGTATTTCCATTTCCAGCATTTCATTTCCTGTCTTTTCTCCTTAAATGTAACAGAATAATTTTTTGGATTGTTTCCCGAGATAACCTTATTTGATATTGCATATTTATTTCCATTGCATGATTTTTGGCAATTAATCTGTGTTTATTCTGTGGATGAGATTAGCAATACCTGAGACTTGTACTTAATACCGCTAGACTACAGCTTAAGCATGCCCTGATGGATCCATTAAATTGGGTTGTCCTTCGGTGCGTGCTGCTGGCCATTGCTCGCGTGCTCAGTCCCTCGACATTTGGGACTGGGACGTGACATAGTTTTTGTGGTGGCCCATGCAGGTCAACGACAAAATTGTTTGATTTCAACTTAGGGATCGAACAGGCCTGCAATAAGAATAGGATAAGTTTTTAGGATCTCATCCACTTGCTTGAATCGTTATTGATAATCAGTATCGCATTCGAATAAATTTATTTGACTTGCATCTTGCCTTGATTCCTGTACGCCTCTTACTAGGTATTTTGGATGCAGGAAAATGGACCCACAAGAATGCAATGAGACTCCCGTCGGAACCCCACAAGCTACAGGCGTCACCTACGACGACGAAGTAACACCAGTCGGAGGAGTTCCCTCAACTCAACAAAGCCAGCAGGCAGGTCAACTTACCTCCCGATTCCGATGCGATGACATTCCACCTCCGCCGTAGTTCGTTCCACCAACGCCCGTACTCCCACAAGAACAGCCAATTGACGGGCAGCAGATATTCTAAATGATCTACGCGATGATGCAAGCTCAGCAACAAGTCCAACACGAGGCTCAGCGTCGCGAAGCTAACTTCTGGAGGGACAGTATCGTAACTATACTGGAGCAGGCCAACCTACCAACTCGACGGCCAACTACAGGCTCAATCACTGACTTTCGCCAACTGAAGCCCCGCACCTTTTCTGGAAAAGAGGAGCCCACCGAAGTTCATGAGTGGCTCACCAACATACGGCATCAACTTGAAGCAGCTGAGCTTCCACGGGAACGCTGGATGACTGCCGTCCGAATGCAATTGACAGGCAACGCGCACCACTGGTGGTTGTCTGAGGAGACGCGACTCGGACCAGACCGAGTCACTTGGGAGGAGTTCTCCAGACTCTTCCAGGAGATGTACATTCCTGCCATCGCTCGGTCAGAACTGCGGGACAAATTCAATCGCCTCACTCAGGACTCTATGACGGTGGAAGAATACAACGCAGAATTTATTCGTCTGAGCCGCTTCGCCCCCACCCTGATCCCGACAGAGGAAGAGAAGGCCGAGAAATTCTTCGACGGACTGAACTTCGAGCTACAGAGACTCATCAGATCCGTCGTACCTACCTCCTACTCAGACGTTCTCGCTGCAGCCCGACGCATGGAACGCGTCACCAGGAGGGAGTCTCGCCACAAGCGGCCAATCACCTCAGCACCAGACAGAGCATCACCAGAAAAATCTGCAAAGAGATCTCACACGCACCAGCCACCCAGGACAGCTTCGCAGACCCTTCCTACCTATCACTACTGCGGTAAGATAGGCCATGTCGAGAGGGACTGCAGACGCAAGTTGGGATTGTGCCTGATTTGCGGCACCAATCAACACATAGCCAAGGACTGTCCTCAGTATCGAGATGGAGCACCAAGGGCAACCCAACCTGCTTTATCGGCACCTAGGCCACCTCTGGCTCCTTAGGCAGCACTCTTCCAGCAAGCCCAATAGCAGCAGAGGAATCTACCTCAAGGACGAGGGCAAGCTTACGCGATGACTGTGTAGGAAGCCGATGCGAGTAAGTGATTCGCAGTTATCCGTTTTAGTCTTGTTGTAGTTCGTGGCCGTTGGTTCGTGACCTCAGCCCCAACCTAGTAATTTGCAACTTGTTAATAACAACCTGGTTTTCATAAAAGTTATAATTTTTACTAGATTTTCCTGGAAAGTGTAAACTTTCAATTTTTAGGGAAACGGTATTTCCCTGAAGTCTCTTGTGATGTGTTTTTCAAACGATGCTTGCGACCACGTCATCTTTGTTGACCGGTTATTCTTTGATTGCGAGGACGCAATCCTCTTAAGGGGGGTAGATTATAAATCCCCTGATTTTTCAAAATTTTAAAAACTGGATTTTTTCACAACTTTCTGGAATTTTCTGGGAATTTTCTGTAATTTAAAAACAGGGTTTGAATTATTCAATGATTTTTAAATGATAATAAACAGTATTAAAATATTATGAAAATAATATTTTTGGGTGTAAAATGAAAAACTGGACTTAGGGCAATTTTTTTGGAGTTTATCGGGCCCCGGACCTATTTTTAAAACATCTAAATTTATTTATTTAATTAATTATTTATTTATTAAATATTTACTGATTATTTATTTATTAATATTATTATTATTAATATTTTTATAAATTGGCCCACCGGGCCCAGCCCCAACCCGGCCCAGCCCTGGCCTAGCGGGTCGGGCGGGTCAACCAGACCCGCTAGCCCACGCCCGCAACCCGCTCACCCACGAACCCCAGCCTCCCCGCGCGTCCCGGCCGCTCCGCCGCACGTCCCGGCCACGTCTCCGCCCAGGCCGCCCCCGCACGACCCGTACGCCGCCCGCGCGTCCCGGCCGCTCTGCCCGCCTCGATCGGCCATGCTCCGCCTGTCACGCCCCAAACTCCCGCAAGCCCAATAGTCCCCGCTGAACGTGAAATCACCACGTTGCAGCCCTCCCGCGGGATAATCGTTCTATTCGGGACGTGATACCGTACGAGCCTGGAGTTGCGCTCGTACAAGGCGATGTTGTTAAACACGAAAGTTATCATCGAAACAACCAAGTTACAGCGGAAGCCAATTGTGTACCAAGCACACATCAGAGTATACGCAGCGAAGCTCACGATAGGGTCCAAATGAGATGCCACGAAGGCCACGCCACAAAGGCGATACCACGGAGACGATAAAATAACTCTTGCTCTTTCTCTAGCCCACAAAGGTACTTACAGTTTATACATCTTGTCCCATATATCCAAGCAGCGCCACTACGCCTGTGTACCTGAAATATTGCCCACAAACGTGGGTCAGTACACAACCGTACTGGTGAGCGGGGTAACCCACTCGTCTAAGCCGACACTAAGTAAAAATAGTGAATGCACACAGTTATATGGTGATCTTTCTAGTTGAATCCTAGATTCTTTTCATGGCATATGGATGACATGTTAAGGAAAGCAGTAAAGCAGTTTAAGCATGCTAGCATTCATTCTCAAACCAAACGACAAGCAGTTTATATATATCCGACCCGTCTAACTCAATGCCATCGCTTGCACGATAACATATCGAACCATCAGTCTCGCCTCAATATCCATCCTCAACCAACAGTTTATATCCCAATCTCGAGTGCACACTCTTGCCGAGGCAAGGTGGCCGCGCCTACACGAAAGCCAAACCAACAAAAGAAAAGCAAGCCAACTCTTATCTATATGAAGTCACTGGCAGAGCCATACAGGACATATCTCAAGCATTACGGCGCGCCCTATCAGCCCGGGTAGCAAGCCTCGCTGGAGGTCCCGCAATGCATCGCGACTGAACGCGAATCAAATGTTTCCCTCCGGATCGAAACGGCTCCAGTACCCCGGTTAAAAACCGTTTCGGGGAAAGTGCCAAACCTTTGCACAAGTTGTCCGTGACATGCAGACACACGTAGGTATGACGAGAGGATCGAACATTCTCGCCCCACCAAGCGATCCTAGACTCGTCTCATCGATAAGCCCAACCGAAGTATCCATAACCATTCTTCCAACATGTTCTTCCAAGAAGTCCAAATCTCGACCTCAATATATATAGCCCAAGGCACCAAAATACCCAGTATTTCACATTGCCGCTTTACAGCAATGTATTCTGAAATGGTGTAACACCCATGCTCAAAGCAATCCCATGGCACAATGTCGTCTCAGTGGCACGATGCCCCATTCGTGGCACAATGCCCCATCAAGCGGCACCATACCTCGCTGATGCAGTTGTTCGATTTCGAACCACAACTGCTTGCTTTGCAAGACAAAGCGACCCAGTGATATTCGTGCACGGATGCATGCTCGCTCGCCCAAGTTTCCGATATTCTCGATATTCCCATTGCCTCAATTGTATCATTCCAACTTGTATATTTCCAACCGTCCAAGCATAATCCCAAGTAATCCAACCGATCGCCTCAAATGAATAATCCCGCTATCGTATCCAACTATCCAACGCGTAAACCATTCAAGCCATAATCCTACCAAGCCAACGACGCACACTCTATGCACGCCTCAGTGTAGTGCTTCCCGATGTTTCAGCCCAAGTGTACAAACCATTACGTATTTTCCATATTGTTAGGCATGAAGGAGTAGAGAAGAAGGGAAAGAGCCCACTCACAATGTTCGAATCCGTTAGGCATCCTGTCCTGCCGATACGGCCAATCCCTTGAACCCGTGGTCCGATGCAAGCGCGATCTACTCAACTGGTATGACCGTGCGAGCAGGCCGTGCTCTCCAAATCATCCGACCGATCGGACTAAGGAAGACGGCATTATCGTTTCCATCCAGCTATTCAGTACTGTTCTGAACGAATACCTGATTTCCATCGATCCCGCTAGCCATCTGCACATTGAAACCAACTCGATTAATCCTTCTTCCCGAAATCCGACATTTCAAATATAACCAGCATTTAATTTATTCAGTCCGACTCAGCGTAACGCTCCGAGCGGTTGCGGGGCGTTACATAATATACCACTTAGAATCAGGTTCGTCCACGAACCGTGCTGGTACTCATTCCTTACTAGCATGCCACAATCCAAGTCCATAGATCTGCTCTATGCAACTCTCATATTCACTATTTCTGACACAACATCTCGTTCTGCTGAACGCTCGAATAAATTTTCATGAATTCCCACATCCTCCTTGCAGCTCAACACAAATTTCTCGTATCGCTTAGTTTTGGATCGTACACGTATTTAAGGCGTCCCTAAAATACATGCATTTCAGCCGAGCTTTGCGATAGCAAATTTGAACAAGTTACAAGGGTATCTTTATGTTCGAGGCGTCCATATGCTTTGCTTCCAATTGGACCAAATCACGATTTCCATTCCAACACATTCGCTCGAGAACTATTCTCAATTATGCAGATTTTCCACCGACTCAATGAGTTCGCGTTCCAGCTCAATCCATCCCACTATTTCTGAAATCAGTACTAGCAACATCTCCAAATATATCTCATGCACCAAACGATCATCTCAACTGATCTACCCCAGCTATGCGACTTACCCAATATCAACTTTGCTTAGATCAGTTCAGTCCAACACATTTCTTGCCATCTCAAAATCTCACAGGGTGAACATCTATATTGAGGTTCGTGTGATCCACGAAGATCTCGTCGCCACGCCAAAGGGATTGTGTCGCCACGATTTCAACGTGGACACACTCGCCACAATTCTTAGGTTGCGCATAAAATAGTTCTTCGCGCTGCTTCCACTGCCTCGAAGCATAGGATATCACCTTTGCCTTCCGAACGAGCACGCTCCCCAGACTAAGTTCCGAGACATCTTGTAAATCTGAGGCACATCTGTCCCTTCCAGTATTCGCAAAGATTTGATTTGAACGAGCCGCCACAGTCGTCCATTCATATAAATGCTATTCCCTTCCAGAGCACGATGAGTCAGAGGCGATGCCATCTACAAAAATCTGTGACTCTGAATCTCATCAGTTAACTAGGCTACTTCCACCATCGCTTCGATCTTCCGGCTGCATCTTCAGCTGAAGGCTATCCCAAGGATCTCTCAAATCCAACACTCAGTCAATAAGCCAAAAATCATTGCTCACATCTGCCCTCGACGCATTCCCAAATACGCCGCCTCAAGGGTCGTTCTATGGGTCTACCATATCCATATCCGATTCAGCGGGCAAGGTCGCTTAGGGTCAGCTGTCCCGAAGCTACGCTCGATAATTGTAATCATCACGATGGACAGTTACTATAAACCATGCTATATCTTATCTGCAAATCCGAATCAAAATTCCAACCATCCCATCCGAGCGAACTCCCGAATTCGAGCAATGTGCTCGTTGAAATCGTCTACCATCAATCCGTCGTCCTGCCCTGAATCCATCAAATTTTTGAATTGCATATTCGATTCTCGCACTACAAATTGCAATGATTCTCAAAACCCAAGACTTGCCCAAATTCACATCCGTTTGCCACGTTCCACCTTGTACTTCCAACTTACTCGAGCAGCACAGTGATTCGTTCCGACGTTGCTCCCACATTTAGCTATCTTCAAAAATCAATCCGCCAAAATCTTTTTGCCTTTCCTTGTTGCCATAATCCGTCCACGTCTTTCCAAAGAATCCGTTTATCATCGTTGCACCATTTTGCCCAAAATTTCATCTCCGCTAAACCTGATTCAACTTCTCGAGCAACAATATCCAAAATCCTTCAAGTTTGTGCGAATCAATCGTATTGCCCTCCAAGCCAAGTTCGTGTTTCAATGATCAACCAACAGCTCAAATGCGTTGCCCAAAATCGTAGTTCGTGCTCGCTATCATTCCGATAATCCCACCACTTTGCTCAAGCGTAACCCAAATGTTCGTTCCGATTCCGTCCATCTCTTAAGCCCAATGATACTTCCATTTGCACGAGTCCGTCCTTGAGTTCTCAAGTCTAATGTATCGAAGGATACCCGAGTCAAATTCTATTGCACCATATACCACTTGGAAATATAGTTGCCCTCGTACAAAATCTGCGTCAACAAGCGTCTATCCCAAACCGACTATTCTGAGGTGGTTCTGTCGAATCATAACTCAATATTCGCTTGCTCCATTTTCATTCTTTCCAACTCAGTCGATTTGCACCAACCGACTTGTATTCGTTATCCGAGTCCGTTCAGGCAATTCCCATAGATGTTCAACCAACATATTTCCAATGCCTTGCTTAACACGTTTGATCCCATATACCACTTCGAATCAAGTCACTACTCACATTACGTTTTCCTGCACGAATCCAAGATCCGTTCGAACCATTCTCCTTAGGTGTGATCATGCCATTCCCATCTTAAGTCTGACATAAAAACTTAGCTGATTCTTTAACCATCAATCTCGTTAGGCAACTCGTGCTATGTTCCATTCTCGATGTTTCCAACATTTCCCAAACCGTCTGATACTTTCGCAACACAAGCAATCGTGCAACGATTGCATTCCAAGTAGTCCAACCCAATACCCAACGGTTCCACACCTTCATTGTACGAGCAACTCATGCCAACTTATCTGATATTTCTCAAGCCAACTCAAATCTGCCCAACCGATGCGCCACAGTCGAAATTCCAACTTCTATCTAACACAATCACTTGACGAGCAACTCGTGCAAGGATCCATTCTCATCGAATGTTTCTACCCAAAACATGCCGCATAACCAAATCTCGTTAGCCAACCAACTGATCCATTGAGGCAATCAGAAACTCCAGAACGATAAGCCAAGCCAACCCAACGAAAGCCCACACTTGTTGCACAAATGCAACAACGCCAACCAACTTGCTGCACGAATGCAACAACGCCTAACGAGGCTAAGCGATCCTACGAAAACCAACCAAGGCAACCCAACACAGAATAACATGCAGCCAAAACCAACAATAAATAGACTTATTGCATGAAACATCCGATGCGGCACTGAGTAGAGTCAAGAGCTAAACGACACGCGGAAGCTATTTAGAGTTTGTGATGAAGCGAAGGACCAAGTCCGAAGAAATGAACCAGGCGCTCTGATACCAATCTGTCACGCCCCAAACTCCCGCAAGCCCAATAGTCCCCGCTGAACGTGAAATCACCACGTTGCAGCTCTCCCGCGGGACAATCGTTCTATTCGGGACGTGATGCCGTACGAGCCTGGAGTTGCGCTCGTACAAGGCGATGTTGTTAAACACGAAAGTTATCATCGAAACAACCAAGTTACAGCGGAAGCCAATTGTGTACCAAGCACACATCAGAGTATACGCAGCGAAGCTCACGATAGGGTCCAAATGAGATGCCCCGAAGGCCACGCCACAAAGGCGATACCACGGAGACGATAAAATAACTCTTGCTCTTTCTCTAGCCCACAAAGGTACTTACAGTTCATACATCTTGTCCCGTATATCCAAGCAGCGCCACTACGCCTGTGTACCTAAAATATTGCCTACAAACGTGGGTCAGTACACAACCGTACTGGTGAGCGGGGTAACCCACTCGTCTAAGCCGGCACTAAGTAAAAATAGTGAATGCACACAGTTATATGGTGATCTTTCTAGTTGAATCCTAGATTCTTTTCATGGCATATGGATGACATGTTAAGGAAAGCAGTAAAGCAGTTTAAGCATGCTAGCATTCATTCTCAAACCAAACGACAAGTAGTTTATATATATCCGACCCGTCTAACTCAATGCCATCGCTTGCACGATAACATATCGAACCATCAGTCTCGCCTCAATATCCATCCTCAACCAACAGTTTATATCCCAATCTCGAGTGCACACTCTTGCCGAGGCAAGGTGGCCGCGCCTACACGAAAGCCAAACCAATAAAAGAAAAGCAAGCCAACTCTTATCTATATGAAGTCACTGGCAGAGCCATACAGGACATATCTCAAGCATTACGGCGCGCCCTATCAGCCCGGGTAGCAAGCCCCGCTGGAGGTCCCGCAATGCATCGCGACTGAACGTGAATCAAATGTTTCCCTCCGGATCGAAACGGCTCCAGTGCCCCGGATAAAAACCGTTTCGGGGAAAGTGCCAAACCTTTGCACAAGTTGTCCGTGACATGCAGACACACGTAGGTATGACGAGATGATCGAATATTCTCGCCCCACCAAGCGATCCTAGACTCGTCTCATCGATAAGCCCAACCGAAGTATCCATAACCATTCTTCCAACATGTTCTTCCAAGAAGTCCAAATCTCGACCTCAATATATATAGCCCAAGGCACCAAAATACCCAGTGTTTCACATTGCCGCTTTACAGCAATGTATTCTGAAATGGTGCAACACCCATGCTCAAAGCAATCCCATGGCACAATGTCGTCTCAGTGGCACGATGCCCCATTCGTGGCACAATGCCCCATCAAGCGGCACCATACCTCGCTGATGCAGTTGTTCAGTTTCGAACCACAACTGCTCGCTTTTCAAGACAAAGCGACCCAGTGATATTCGTGCACGGATGCATGCTCGCTCGCCCAAGTTCCCGATATTCTCGATATTCCCATTGCCTCAATTGTATCATTCCAACTTGTATATTTCCAACCGTCCAAGCATAATCCCAAGTAATCCAACCAATCGCCTCAAATGAATAATCCCGCTATCGTATCCAACTATCCAACGCGTAAACCATTCAAGCCACAATCCTACCAAGCCAACGACGCACACTCTATGCACGCCTCAGTGTAGTGCTTCCCGATGTTTCAGCCCAAGTATACAAACCATTACGTGTTTTCCATATTGTTAGGCATGAAGGAGTAGAGGAGAAGGAAAAGAGCCCACTCACAATGTTCGAATCCGTTAGGCATCCTGTCCTGCCGATACGGCCAATCCCTTGAACCCGTGGTCCGATGCAAGCGCGATCTACTCAACTGGTATGACCGTGCGAGCAGGCCGTGCTCTCCAAATCATCCGACCAATCGGACTAAGGAAGACGGCATTATCGTTTCCATCCAGCTATTCAGTACTGTTCTGAATGAACACCTGATTTCCATCGATCCCGCTAGCCATCTGCACATTGAAACCAACTCGATTAATCCTTCTTCCCGAAATCCGACATTTCAAATGTAACCAGCATTTGATTTATTCAGTCCGACTCAGCGTAACGCTCCGAGTGGTTGCGGGGTGTTACACCGCTCGCCTGTGTCCCGCGCGGCCACGTCCGCCTCGACCTCCGCCTTCCCCGGCCATCATCGCCCTCGCCCTCACCTATAAAACCCCGCCCCTCCGCCGCAGCCACGACCACTGCCACCGCCACCACGCCGCCCTAGCCAGCTCGCCGCCACCGCTGCCCCCAGCCCCTCCGACGGTCCTCCGGCCGCTGCAGAACCCTAGACCTAACCCTAGACGCCGGACACGGCTTGGACACAGGACACAGTGTCCTGTGTCGTGTCGAACACGATCGACCCCGGTTTTTTGGGTTCCCTTCAGGTGCGTGTATCTTTTTGCTCGTAGCTCCATTTTCGATTCCGCAAATTTCGTTGCGAAGCCTGTATGACCCTCTTGGTGTCCGGACAAACCGTTCGGGGCATCGCGTCCTGTGGTGATCGCACACCGCGATCCAAAAATAGGAAAAAACCAGATCCTGTTTCACCCCGGAACTGAGTACGCCCCGCCAAACGGGACGACTTTGGTCTCGCACGATCTTCACAGATACGTGTACATCGTCGATACGGACGTGTGGGATTTCACGAAAGCTGATTCGGGTGTGCGTGCACACCGGAATCAACGCGTATCCGCGGACATCGCCCCGTATCCGTACTTTCTAGAACGTGCCCTAACTTTGTGTACACACGTCGGATCGAGACGAAACTTGCGCCATCGGACTCGTAGCGATACGCTGGTCCTGTGGGTCAAGTTTGGTTCGATTCTGAGAACGTTGACAAAATCGTGTGTCGTGGGCCCCACAAGCCCCGCTCGACGGGCGATTTTGTGTTCGGCTCATCGGAATCCAATTCTGAAAGTTCCGTTGGGTTCGTATCAGCGTTTCTGACCTGTTGACACTGAGTTTGGTGAATTTGGAGACCGTTGACCCTGACGCATTTTTTGGTGCAAAGCGGGCCCACCGGTGGACCCCGTTTTGGCCCGAAATTGTCGTTTTCGCCCTTGTCTCCAAATTGGACTCAAGGACAGGCGTTTCTAGCAGATTGATATTTTCTGGATCTGATGGTGATGTTTGTTTCAGCAACCGGAGTACCGCCTGCGAATCCAACCGAAGTCAGAGCCGCAATCAGAGCCGGCACCACAGGCAAGTGTACCTTGCCAAACCCTGCAGCTTGCTAATTATTTTCTGGACTTAATTATGCATTAGTGGGCAAGTAAAGCTTGCCAAATCTCAGTAATTCTTGACATAGTATCTTAATGGATTTCTTGTGGAATTAAATATAAACTTGTTTTAACTGCTTAACCTAGGAAATGGGTGACGTGCTTAGTGTCCGATTATAGTCGGATGCCAACTCCGTACGCGGAGTTGTGTAACGTCATATAGGCATGGATATCGAGACCCGATAATGCTCATACTTGTCTTATCAAGTACACCAGAACCCAGGATACTTGACACTATTTCATGAGACAGAGTCTTCCTGAGACATTCAAGGTGATTCTGTATAGGATGCATGTTTTATGACATAGACTTTACATTCTTAGACATTTAATTTATAGCTATCAGACTTGCTGCATTAGTTATAATCGTGCGTGACATAGACATGAGGCATCGTGGACATGAGACGTGGGATTATATTGGGTGGGGAGAGACACACAGACTACAGGCTGATATTATATATATAAAACATAGTATATTTCAGAGTATAATTCATAGTTATTGCCGCTACCGGCTCCCCGACACAGAGCTCGTAGTGGCTTCAGCCTAAGTTCTAGTGATGCTCTCATATTGCATATCACTTAGCTGGTTACATAGCTTACCCTCTTGTTTAATTATCTGCTGTACTGTATTTATTTTGGCTTGTATTTTCTGTACCTTGCTGTCTCCTGAGGACCTGGATCCGGATTATGTCCCCAGGTACAGCTGAAGAGAATTACCCAGAGGTGTACGGTACCGGAGCACTCCTTGAAGCAGAACAAGGAACAAAGGACGAAGTAGTGGCCGAAGATTTCTCCTGAGCACCGGCTTCAACTACACAGTATTTCCATTTCCAGCATTTCATTTCCTGTCTTTTCTCCTTAAATGTAACAGAATAATTTCTCGGATTGTTTCCCGAGATAACCTTATTTTATATTCCATATTTATTTCCATTGCATGATTTCTGGCAATTAATCTGTGTTTATTCTGTGGATGAGATTAGCAATACCTGAGACTTGTACTTAATACCGCTAGACTACAGATTAAGCATGCCCTGATGGATCCATTAAATTGGGTTGTCCTTCGGTGCGTGCTGCTGGCCATTGCTCGCGTGCTCAGTCCCTCGATATTTGGGACTGGGGCGTGACAATATATCGTTCTTCTCGGGGCATAGCAGGGTCTAGTTACCAAGGCAAAGGTAGCATGTGAGGGTCCCTTTATAAGAAAAGTTTTATTTCTATGTTCTAACACAAGCAATGCAAGTTAGGATTATTTTCTTAGCTAGGTGTGTTGTATTCTTTATTAGCTTGCAAGGGGTGATTCACCTAGCGACTAGCATGTATCGTCCATATTTTAAGTGTAATGGCTAAGCAAAGACAAGTTCATCGTAGCTACCCGCATAAGCGATGATTCGCCTCGATCGAGCGATACTCCGAGCGAGCCTCTGAAAGTCTAAGTATGAACTCCTGAAGGGCCAAGTCTGGAAATCCTTTTGCCTCAAATGAGTCTTCTCGCTGAGCAAAGTGGGTCGAATCGTTGCACTTGTACCGTTTGAATCGGCTGTCCGCTTGAACGAAATGGGCCGTCACACATTTTTCTGTAATATGGGCCCGCTTGTCCAAAATTGTCATATTTGATCTCATGTTCAAATTGACTTATGGGTAGACTTTTCTGACTATCTCACCCATTTTGGATGCATTGATGATATTTATTTCAATATTTGATGACGTCTATGCAGCTTCAATTTCTTGTGTTATCCATAATTCGATGAGTTCGTACCTAAAACGTCGTCCAAACTATTCCCAAATCCCATGCAAGTATGCCTTATTATTATTATTATTATTTTATTATTACTATTGTTATTATTATTATTATATAAAGGACTTCTAGTTCAAGTGGTTAGAGTGAGGCATATCCCTCCAAGAGGTTGCAGGTTCGAGCAACAAGGAAAGCACATTTAATTTTCTATTGAGGAATTAATGTGAGTAGTGTTGCGGTTCAGGTGCAGGTGCGGGCATTCGGGCCAAAATTTATGGGGTCTTTGGGCCGAGTTTGTAGGTCTTCGGGCCAGGAGTCTATAACACAATTACCTCTTCAAATATATATATATATATATATATATATATATATATATATATATATATATATATATATATATATATATATATATATTATGTGTAAGTTAGACTTGGGTGCAATCGATGATGTTCATCAATTTACTTATTTCATGCTTATTTTATTCATATTGACTTAGTTGTTAGTAGAATAGCATATGTTTGTGGAATATTCTCATAACTCCATGACCTTAACACATACATGACACAATATTTGATATTTATGAAAGGACACATGCTATTATATCCTACTAATCATTGATGCATCAATTTAAAAATTAGACATATTATGTATACGACTTGGTTAATCTATTAGAGATTGGGAGAGGACAGTCACTAGGCGTATGGGTTACCTAAATCGGTGAACCATAGTGTTCGATGGAACTATAAAAGTGATGACCCTTATTTACAGATGGCCTTTGACGTTCGCCAAATTTTATTCAAGTTTACAAATTACTGGTTGACATTATATGTATACCACTAGCCTCGAACTACGTGAATTCACTACCAGAATAAGTGAAATTAGCGACGTCTAAAAATATCGCTACATGGCCAAAAAATATCGCTAAATAATTTTAGTGACGTATGTAGCGACGTTTCAATAAAATCGCCTTTAAGCTAGTCGCTGACCAAAAAAATATCGCAAAACGTCGCTATACCGACGTTTTCAAGCGACGTAAATGCGTCGCTATATTAACGACGTTTTGCAACGCAACTTTGCTAAATTAGCGACGTGTTGTGTGTCGTTATATGTCGCTAAGTTTTTTTTTAGCGATGTTGTGCGACTCATTTAACGACGTTATATTGACCTGGCAATACTGCCATGTCAGCAGATTTGCGAAGGTCAGCGACATTTATAGCAACGTGTATAGCGACTTTTATAGCGATGTTTGTAGCGACGTATATAAACATCGCTAAACGTCGCTAAACATCGCTATAAACGTCGCTAAAGATACAGTAAAAAAATAAAAAAGTTAATATTGAATTGTTTCCAAACCATTCTTCCTGAAGTTTATGAATTCATAATTTGTACAAATAGACCCAGAGCAACCCTCTGTTAAATTTGCTGGGTTCGTCGACCCCCTTAGGTTGAACACTCAACACCGATAAATTAACATATATTTAATATGAATAATATAGTAAAATTTGAAGAAAATGAAATATTGAGATTACAAACCGAGTCAGGAGAAAATTTAGTCATAAAGAATACAATAAATATCCACACAACTAAGTCTGAAAGCCTAGTCGTAAAGAATACAAGAAGTAAAGTCTGAAAGCCTCAAAAATAAAGAATATTCATAAATGACCAAATATCATAGGTCTGAAACACAAACAATCTATAAATTATCCTAACTAGGACTACTATGGATCTGCAGGAGGATGACCACCGGCGCACATTAGGGATAAGAACAGATCATACTGCTCCCGTAAAATCGACACCGATGTCGATAGAAAAGGCAGTGACGTCGGTGGAGTCTGTATCGATGAAGGCGCACCAGGAGGATGTATCTGCTAGTTGATGGTTGTATCAATCCATGGTAAATAACAGCCTCTTACTGCTATGAACCATTGAATCCTGCATCATCGTCAGCCTCTCGCCCATGGACAGCTGTGATACCTGCAGATCCGCCATGCTGCGCTTTGTCGACTCTCTAAGATCAGTTGTCATATCTCGGAGCTCCATGATGCTACGCTCGAGCATATCAAATCGTGCGATGAGCATCGCATCGTCCGCCTATGGCTGGGACAGGAGCTGCTCCTCCATCCTTCGCAGCAACTCGTCATGGAGAGACATAATCTGACGGTCAACGGTCTCCTGGACTCGGGCCGACGACTGCAAAGGCTGTGTGGAATGCGCACTTGCCATGGAGGCCCTAGATGACTGCGTCGCAACAAGGGCGCCATAGGATCCCGTACCATAGTACGTACCCCTCTGGAGATCACCAGCGGCGGTCATCCACAGCTCGTCCGTCGACGTAGCTGGAGAGGGCTGCGAGGAAGTACCAGTCTCTCCCGCAGTAGGCACACTAGCAGTCATCCGCTCACGTAGCCTAAGATACTCGGCCTAGAAAAGTTTGGATACTCGATAATTGCCTAAGTTATATTAAAATTAACACAAAGTAAAGTAATACTTACATAGGTCTGCGAGGTCCTCTCATCAATGAGATTCACGCCCTTTCGATGGGTGACCAGGAAGACGGTCACCATGTTTCCATCCTCACCCTTCTGTACCTGTTAAAAATATATTATTTAGTACTAAAATTAAATATTTTATCCTACTACCATTTTATCGTACTTGTATTAAAATAATATATCTGAAATAAAAAATATACCAAACGACAAAAATGTTCTGTCATCGGAATCGAGCCACCATACCACTTTACTGCCTTCTACCTAGCCGCCTTGGCCTTCTCAAACCTTTCCTTGTACCTCGGATCATCGAATCTAGCCCTCATCGCAGTCCACTGCTCAGGCGTGATCCAACCTTGGATCAGTTTTTCTGCACGATCATGAGCCTTCTGCTCATCTAGAGCATCACGGATCAGCTTGGCAGCAACGGCAGAAAATATCTGCTCGATCAACTTGGCCCGGTACGGTGAATAAAAATACGTTTGCTACAATAAGTAATTTAGTAAGTTATATAATATACATAAATTAGATGATTGATATAATATACTTTTACCTTGAAGTGCACAAACCAGAACGCCTTCCACTCCTCCGGAGCATCAGAGTAGTTGATCCAAGGGCCACCATAGTTGTACCTCAGAAAGTAGCTCAGGCGTCTCTGTACTGACGAGGGACGATATCTATACAGAGATAATTATTTTTATCGAAAAAGTAAATATATGATGAATAAAAAAATACATGATATATATGATGCAAAATCATCTAATTGACTTACTTTGTACTGTCGGCTCAAATCTCCGTCATTGTCTCGTCCGGAGGTGCGTATGGAGGATCTAGCTGATGTTGGGACGACGTCGGCTAAACCTCCGCCATATGCTCATATATCTCCATGGTTCCGTCAGTAGGAGGAACGCTGGACGAGGGAGTACTATCAGGCCTGGAACTACTTGTCCCAGGAGTGCTGCCACATAATGACTCGCAGTCGGAGATCTGACTGGTCGATATACTAGAGTACTAGGCACCGAGGATCCAGAACCAACAATAGGCAGTACCGGAGGAGCACTCCGTCTACCTCGGGACCTGCCGAATGCTCCGTGTTGTCCTGTCATACCTGATAACAACATCTGATGAATAAAAAAATACACAAATATATAATACATTATACAGTCAAAATATTATACATATCTTATAGCATTAATAGAATTGTACAGTAAATAACTAGTGGTGTCACAAGTCTAAATGGATAGTATATTCTGCAGTCAAAATATAATACATATTTGTCAAAATAGTACATTCTACAGTCAAAATATAGTACATATCTTCGGGCAAAATATTTTACTTTTAATCATCTTCAAAAAATTTATCTTGTTCGCCTTTCTGTCCTCGTCCTCCTCTTCATCTTCCTCCTCATCTTCACTTTCATCAACTTCATCTTCGTCTTCCTCATCAGATAATTATACCTCTTCTACAATATTAGTCATGTAACGAGTAACTTTCGTTGAGTCCACATCTATAATATTTGTTACAAAAGGTAGCTCGTCCTCCTAATAAGCTATTTCGTCAATGTCAAAGGTATTTCTAGCTTTAGTCTTGCATACTGCCCACCAATCCGACCTCATTGTCCCCCGTCTAGGATAAGTTATGAAGTACATGAGCTGAGCCTGACTTGATAGGATAAATGGTTCGTATTCTTGATATCTACGCTTGTAGTTTATATCCACAAGACCGTGCTTGTCAATTTTCCAACCTTGATCTTGAATCGGATCGAACCATTCACACTTGAATAGCACGATCTTAGCAGATTCTATGCCATAATTATATGTCAACTCCACAATCTCTCGTAAGATTCCAAAGAAATTATTGCCTTGATCGACGTCTTTGTAGTTCGAAGATTTGATACACAAACAATTATTTTTTGTGTAATCAATATTCAGAAAGTTGTCTTTGATCGGAGCATTTGTTGACTTGAACCTAAACCCATTCACACAGTAACTTGGCCATATTTTGATGGCAGTAATTGGTCCCTTGGCTAGAGTTCTAATAAATTCAGTCTCGGGTGTAATTAGACGATCGACCTAAATACCAAAGTAGCGATAGTAAGTTATTTATTGTGCAAGTGCATACAGAAAAAGTAATTACCAAGCTCCTTACATATGCGCTCAACCAAGAAGGAAAATGGCGTCTTATTTCTTCTTCTACTTCTTTGTCTGTTATGTAGGGTCTAACCGACCTCGGCTCATCATTATATGTGCTGAAAAATAACGAAGCAACCGCTGATTAGTAGCATAATGGTAGCTATACTATTACATTGAGATGACTTAAACGTGGACATATTAATTACTTACCCCTCTAGCTTATCCATTTTATCCTCGTCACAATTGAGTAATATATACAACTGAGCAGCCCTTAGCTCGTCGTCATTCAAATATCTCTTCTTCAGTTTCCCCGAAGGCTTTTCGGACGCATTGAATACTTTCAGTATTGCATCATTAGATTCCTGATATCCGTCGTCATTTTTTGGAGCTCTCGTTCTATTAGTAGCAACATGAGATTTAAAATACGTTGAGCAAAAGTTTATAATCTTCTCGGGAACATAAGCTTCACAAATAGAGCCCTCAACCCGTGCATTGCTTTTCACCTTTCTCTTTAGGTGATTCAGATACCGCTCAAAAGGGTACATCCATCGATAACCAACAGGACCACCAACACGTGCCTCATAGGAAAGATGAATTGGCAAATGCTCCATAGAGTCAAAGAATCCAAGAGAAAATACCTTCTCGAGCTTGCACAGTGTTACCGCAATGTCCTTCTCTTGCTTTTCTAGACGATCGACTAGCAACTTAGTAGAACAAAGATCTCTGAAGAATATGTTGAGCTCTGTCAATGGATCCCAAATGACCTGCGATAAGAATTCTCGAAATACAATCAAAATTAACCTTTCCATGAATACGTGACAATCGTGGCTCTTCATACCCGCCAGTTTGTTCTCCTTGAGGTCGACGCATCTTCTCAAGTTTGACACGTACCCGTCTGGAAATTTTAGACCCTTAATCCACCTACAAAGTCTACCTTTATCCTCCTTCTCCAGTAAAAAAATTGACTTAGGCTGCTTTAACTTTCCATTCCCCTCCTCTATCAAATGCAACGCAGGATGTCTACATACTTCTTTTAAGTCCAACATGGCCTTCGAATTATATTTTGTCTTCCCCTTTACCTTTATTATAGTATTAATTATATTATCAAACATATTCTTCTCGATATGCATGACATCAAGGTTATATCTGATCAGATTGGTGCTCCAATATGGCAGATCCTAGAATATACTCCTCTTCGTCCAGTTATGGGTGCGACCAAATCCGTCACACTTGTACCCCTTAGCAGGCTCTTCGATAGCACTTGGTAAATATTTTATCTCTTCCCATATCATATATCCAGGCTACCTTGGCAGTGGATTGGCCTTCTCTACAACATCCGCACGAAAAGCATTCATATTCCTCCGGTACGGATGATCCTTCGGCAGAAATTATCGATGAAAATCGAAAAAGCACGGTTTGCCTACGTGTTTCAAATGGAAAGCCTTAGTGCGGTCCATGTAATACGGGCATGAGAGACGACCATGAGTGCTCCATCCCGATAATATTCCATAGGCCAAAAATTTGTTGATGGTCCACATAAGTGCTGCCCTCATCTGAAAATTCTTCTTTCTAGAAATATCATACGTGTTGGCACCTACTTCCCACAGCTGATTCAACTCATCAATCAAAGGCTATAAATATACATCGATGTTCCTCTTCAGATTGTTCGGACCCAGAATAATAATAGTTAGGAACATATACGGAGTCTTCATGCACATCCAAGATGGTAGATTATATGGAGTGACGATCACAGGCCAACACGAATACTGGGATCCTGAAAGTCCGAATGGGGTAAAACCGTCGGAGGAGAGCCCCAATCTGACATTACGCGGATCTGAAGCAAAATCTGGATACTCTCGATCAAAGTGCTTCTATGCTTCTCCATCAGATGGATGATCCAACACTCTTTCTATATGTTTCCACTTGTACCAACTCATGTTTTCTGCAGTCTCCTTTACTATAAACAACCTCTGCAACCGCTACGTCAAAGACAAGTAGTGCATCGAATCGGTAGGCTTCTTTGCACCGACAAACTTTTCTCTTCCAGTGGCCTTGTAGCGATCAGCATGCATCTTCATCCTTATCGTTTTTGTAGTACAACATGCACCCGTTTCGACATGTATCAATTTTTTTCGTATCCCATCCAGAGCGATCTCACCATCCTCTTACATCGGTAGAAGTCATTAGGCAACTTTGCACCCTCTGGTAAGATCTCTATAATCAAATCCATCAGTCGGTTATAGCATTCTTGTGACATGTTAAAATTGAACTTGATGCTCAACAATCTTGTAACCACCTCCAACGATGAATGATCCTCACAACCAAGATATAATAGAGTCCTTGCATTCTCTAGCAACTCCATGAACTTTGCAGCATCGGCATTTGATGCCCCCTCAGCTGCATCATGATTGTCCAGATCGAAACTAGGCCCCGCCGTATCAAAAACTATGTTCACCCACCCGTCATCGTAAGCAGCGTGGTCGTGGACATCCATATACGGCTCCACATAAGGCTTAGACTCTGATGCTAAAGACAAAAGTTCTCTGTGCACGGTCCATTGAAAGTAATTCGGCATAAAACCCTTCAAGTATAAATGATATAAGACTTCCACTTCTGGATGATATTTCAAGTTGCGATATCTCACACACGGATACTTAATTTTGGTACCGTCCATATACTGAGGGAACGCCTTGGCGAACTGCAGGAACTGCTGTACACCCTCAATGAATTCATCCCGTACACCGCACATGTCATCAGGATGACGGTTGTACATCCACAAACGATGACGTAGATAGTAATTCATATCCATTTCTAGATACTTCTGCAAAAATGAATAGACATCGTTCAAGTATATACTCATCGTTAAATACAGTACATGCACTGATACTCCTAGTCCTAGAATATATACACAGGAATACCCAATTATGTTATACACCTACTCGTCTACACACACATAAGAATACTCAGGAATATAGTACATGCAATGATACACCTAGTCCTAGCACTGATACTTCTTCGTTCAACTCTGTATCCTGGATACTCATATTGCAGTGTATCAGTTAGTGTCAACTGAGCTGATTTGGGTTAGGGTTAGGGTTTGTGCACTTCTTTAAGTATTAGTCATCTGGTTATATGGGGGTATGTCCATAGGAGTATATGTCATATTGACAGCAGATTTGGGGAGCAACACAGTGAGCAGTAAGATGGGGAGAGACTGTTGCACACACCATCTGCATAGACCTGACAGTGCACATTTGATGTGCACATGAGTGTTGCGACAGACTTCACAGGGTCTGTGCACACCATCATACAAAGCAGGGTGCGATATTAGGCAGCAGCAATTTGAAGTTACATTTTAAACTTGAGTATCACAACAGGCATTAAAAGATTGGGGGAATCTTTATGTATCTTATGTGTATCAAATGTGGTTGTGTTAGGTGAGGAATAGATATTGGTATAAGTTATGAGTAAGATTCACTCGAGTTGATCACACTACAACTAAGGGCTTGATGTCAGTCTAGTTTGGTATCAGTAGTACACTGATGGGCCTTCGGTTAGTGCCTTCAGTAGGAAGGTATTGATGTACATATTATAGGGAATATCAGTAGTGGCGGTATTAGTTTTCAGTCTACTGTGTTTATGTACTACTATGTGTGCATCACTGACTGATGAATGTATCAGTTAGATGCATTGTTAGTGAATACTAGTTAGTAATTATCAGCTAGGATGAAGTTTAGATTTTAGTTATTTGAGTTAGATATCAAGTTAGAATATCATACATCAGTTAGAGTAAGCTAAGTTTGTCTAGTTAGTCTAGTGTCATCTAGCATTAGTATTGATATTAAGTTGGTATCAGTTATATTAAGTTAGTAGCAGCTATTGTAAGTTAGTAAGTCATAATAGTATAAGTTATGTACTAATTGTATAGTATTAAATATATGTCAGAGAGAGAGAGAGAGAGAGAGAGAGAGAAAGAGAGGGGAGTAAGGGTTTACGCCCTCTGTGACAGTGTCTGTATCGTGCATGTGTCAGTATGTGTGTGTCGTGTCTGTCAGTATCATGTCGTGCTTGCATCTGTGTGAGAGAGAGAGAGAGAGAGATCGGGTTAGGGTTAGGGTTTACACCCTCTGTGACAGTCTGTGTCGTGTCTGTGTCTATGTGTGTGTCGTGTCATATCTGTGTTATGTCGTATGCATCTGTGAGAGAGAGATCGGGTTAGGGTTAGGGTTTACACCCTCTGTGACAGTCTGTGTTGTGTCTGTGTCAGTGTGTGTGTGTCGTATCTATGTCAGTGTCATATCGTGTGCATCTGAGAGAGAGAAATCGGGTTAAGGTTAGGGTTTACACCCTCTGTGACAGTCTGTGTCATGTCTGTGTCAGTGTGTATATGTTGTGTCTGTGTCAGTGTCATGTCGTGTGCATCTCAGAGAGAGAGAGAGAAAGAGAGAGATCGGGTTAGGGTTAGGGTTAGGGTTTACCCCCTCTCTCACAGTCTGTATCGTGTCTGTGTCAGTGTGTGTGTGTGTCGTGTCTGTGTCTGTGTCATATCGTGTGCATCTGTGAGAGAGAGAGAGTTAGGGTATACCTAGAGGAGGAGGAGGAGGAGGAAGAGGAGAAGGAGGATGAGGGGGCACCGGAGTAGGTGGCTGTGGAGGATGCTGGAGGGTGCACTTCGCCAGAGAGGGGGGAGAGGGGAAAGTTTTTGAAAAATTGGGGGAAGTCTTCGACAGAATGGGGGAATCAAAATCTATATTAAAATTTTAGCAACGTTTAGCAACGTCAACTTATGATGTCGCTAATAAAAATAGTTTGCGACGTTATAGACGTCGCTAAAAACATCGCTAAAAATCAAAAAAATAAACGTTGCTAAATACGTCACTAAATTAAAAAATGCAACGACATTAAAGAAGCTTATAGCGACTATTCTTTAAAAAAATTAATTATTGTCGCTATATGTCGCCAACAGCGACGTATAGCGACGTTTATTTTTGGAGTCGCTAAAAACGTCGCTATTTCATCATATTTTAGTAGTAATTTTCTATTTCAGCCTACATCTGCCCATACGTGTGAAAGTTGTCAAGTTGTGCACTTAGGTGGATTGAAACACCCTTTGCACATTTATATATATTTCAGTTTATATAGCATCTTGTTTGTAACTTGTTGCATCCCTCTAAGGACCTAGTTTTTTTCCAGGTTGGTTGAGTTAGTTTGCGGGGTCCTTCTGACGGATTGTTAATGGTTATCTTTTCCATTACAGGTATTTGTTCTTCCATAGTATATATTCCATTCCACTTTTATATCTTCTTGATACCTTAGTATTTGTAGATTCATATTGCCTCTTTCGAGTCTGTTTCGGACAAGTATGTATATTGGGTTATAGAATAGTATTCATATTGTCCATTTTTATGCATTTGTATGTGGATTGAGTTATAGAGATGCTATGATATAGAGATAGTTATACCAATCTTGGACAACATATGCATACGTATTAAAGTTGGACTGGAGTCCACTTGATATGTAGCTGACCATTATCATGTATTATAGTCCTATATATTTTGGGACTGGAAAGAGACACCCCTCGCCCAACTGGTCTTGGTAGAAGCCTATCATATATAACATTTGCAAAATTTTATTTCTGTAACTTGTTTCTTTTGTCCAAACAATATTATATTAAATTTTGTCGAGTATAGTGTATCACTAAATTCAACATACAAATCATTTTCATACAAAACCATTTAGTTATTACTTGATGAACATTCACATCTAAAATACTGAAATTCAATGACGGAAAGCATCGGTTGATTCAATATTGTCACTGTTAGAAGCAGAATACGGACATATCAACGATGGACTATGTAAGGGGTAAAGAAGTGTCAAATTGTCAAATAAATGTCACTACACCATTAATGGCTTTAAGTTTAATTTAGAAGAACCTAATAAATGTCAAATTTGTGATGCTGGAAATTATACAAAGAATTTCAGCATTTGTATAAGGGGTGCCATCTACGATGATGATCCAGATCATAATTATTATAATATACTTAGAGATGTCATAGAGTTGCAATACACCAAGTCATACAATCGATATCATATGATATGAACATTGTTATGTTCAAATGTGATTGGTTCGTCACAACACTAAATCAACGGTGAAAAATTAACAAATAATTCAAAATTGTCGATATAAATCATCAACGAAGATATAGAGGGCCAGACTCTTTTGTGTTGGCAAGTCAAGTTGTTCAAGTATATTACACAAGTTATCTTAGACGACATAGTTTGATTGGTGGGTTATTTGCGACTAAATCTAGAAACGCGTTCTATCTTGGAGAGCTAACATACCAGGAGGATGAAATCGAGGAGCCTCAACTTATGGGTCAATAGTCGGACATCTCTCATGATTAGAGGTTGACATTAATATAAAGAAAAATAGAGGTTAGAGAGGTTGTCATATAAAACTTAGCTCACACTCAGACAATTAGCATTGTCCTAAATCAGGAAGAGGTACCGGTGGAGTAGGATGAATTAGAATAAGAAGAATTAAGGATCGTGTCAATAATGAAGATGAAGTTGAGGATGAAAAAGAAAAAGAAGATAAGCAGGTATGTCGTATTATGACACATACATTTATGAACCCATTATTTTATATATATATATATATATATATATATATATATATATATATATATATATATATATATATATATATATATTGTTAGAGTTATTTTATTTTATTATTTATCATATGAGGGTATAATAGTAATTGTGGGTGTATTGCATATCAATATAAATAGACATGAGATGCAACCTAGGGTTTAAGGCCCTTGCAATCTCCTTTATCATATTCTCTCTTCTTCTACTTTCTTTTCTCCTCTCCATCTCCAAACTTCACTTGGTAACAGAGCATATATATTTGTAAGTACTGTATATCACATCCACGACAGGGTCGATCGAACTCGGACGTGAGTTCGGTAGGGGTTCGGGGGCGGTAGCCCCTGATTGTAGGGTTCGGGGCGACAGCCCCAAAATTTTTTGACTTTTTTCCATCTACTTTTCATGATTCGCCGTTTGTCATTCGTCGTTCATTGTTCATGGACGTTCGTGGTTCATTTATGAGATCTAGGATTTCTACAGATCTCCGTTGGTTATTCGTCGTTGGTTAAGGTTCGTTGTGAGATATAGGGTTTCAAAGATCTCGTCTTTCTGTTGCATCTGCAAGTATGGTGGGGACCGAATCTTCTAGCGAGGTTAATAGTGGTGGTGGTAGTGGAGGTGGTTCTCCTTTTACTATTATTCATAATGATAAATTGGAAAAGTCGATTACAGCGGTGAAACTCAATGGTGCGAACTACCTTGTCTGGTCCAAGTCTATCAAAGTGGTGTTAAGGGCGAGGAAGAAGTTAAAAGTTTTTTTACGGAAGAACCCCTGCCAAAAACTTCTGCTGAGTATGAAGATTAGATGAGTGCAGATGCATACGTTATGTCATGGTTGTGGCATAGTATGGAACCACATATCGCTGCTAATGTTCAGTGGCGTGAATCAAGCAAACAGATTTAGGCATCTCTGGAAGAATCATATTTGCAGAAGCAAAACGTTGCCCGTATCTATGAGTTGTACGAGTTATTGTTCAATACAAAGTAAAATAGAAAGCTTGTGAATGAATATCTGGATTCAAAGAATGCTTTGTGGGAGGAACTGCTTCAATATCATCCTGTTACTACTAATTTGAAGGAAGCTCGGAGACAGAAGAAAGAGTTTCATGTTTCATTTATCCTAGCCGGCTTGGATCCTGCACTCGAACCTTATAAAGCTCAAATCCTTGTTGGAGAGCAGTTACCTACGGTGGCAGATACTTTCTCCCGTCTCAATCGTTCCTTTCTGGGACAGAGTTCTGTGGTGCCGAGTACTGACTCTTCTGCCCTAGTTTCTAGTATTGTTGGTCGTAGTGGTGGACGTGGTAGTGGACGTTGTGGAAGCATAAAAAATGATGGGGAATTATTCGCGTATTTTACAGTCAAAACCCCCCAACATACATGAAGTCCCTCTCTGCATAAAACACCTTCAAAGTTGTTTGGCGTAAAAGTTGTTTGGCTTAAAACAGAGCCTCGGAGCTGGCCGCATAAAATAAGGCTTCAAAACTGTCCGCGTAAAGCAGAGCTTCAGAGCTGTCCGTGTAAAGCAGAGCCTCAGAGCAGTCCGCATAAAGTTTAAAATTCGCAGCGTAAAGTTCCTCAGAGTTGTACGCGTAGAACACCATCAAGGTTGTTTGGCATAAAAAAGGGCTTCAGAGCTGTCCGCATAAAATAAAGCTTCAAGGCTGTTTGGCGTAAAATGTTGCTATACCTTCCTACGTAAAGTTAAAATACATTTTTTTAATGCAGCATAAAATGGTACGAGGAACCCTTCGTATTTCTCGGATGAATTTGTCAATCAAATCAGTGAACCTGACATCTGACAAAAGTACTGCACGGCTGTGATGGTGATTTTTGTACAGAGACCCAGGTTGTCGTTTTGCGATATATTATTGATACAAGTCATTTTTACGCATATAAAGGAAGAAAAATGGGGTCTTCTGAATATGCTGTTTATTCTACAGTAACAGAAATAAGTTTTTACGCTCAAGATAAAGACAAAATCCGATACCACGTCAAAAGCTGTTTCTTGTACAGAGCTCGAAGCATATCTCTGCATTTAATGCACGAGATTGAGGCATATCTCTGCATTTAATGCACGAGATTTTGTTCTATGTTCAAAATTTTTTATGACTGGAAAAGCTAAGACTAAGACTAATACGCTCACATCACCATCCTTGTATTTTACGCCAACCAGGCTATTTTCAACTATAGAAGTACGTCGTATGCTATCTCCTTGAAATACGCCAACTCGGCTATATGTGCAAAGGTACGTGGATAAGGCTACTTAGTCCAGAATACACTCAAGACCTCAGTCGTGAAGGATAATTAGCTATTTTACGCTGGTTATCTATTATTCATAAATAATTAAGCTTTACGCAAGGAGCAGTTACCTACGTGGCTTGCATGCCATGATCTTCGAGAAGCAGTTATACGCGTTACCTTATAAAGGGATACGTGTCATACGCAGATTAAGAAGATCATTTGAATGTGGGTAGCAGTTATTATAACCGCAGCGTAAAGGAGGCAATCTTCTCCACAGTTTGGTCTTTTACGCCAACAAGACAGTTATTTGGCTTTTACGCCAACCAGGCAGTTATTGGGTTGATCTCTATAAATAGAGACTCTTAGTCGGACCAAAGACACACAAAAAACACAAACATACGGACAGGGAAAGAGCAAAAGAAAAAGGAGAGAGAGGAGACAAAGGTGTTTTGGCTGACAACTTTGGCAACAAGAATTCGATCCTACTTGCAACTTTCCTTTGACTGGCTTTTTCCTTCAGTTCAGAGAAAGTTTGAAGCTTCTTCTACAGCACTTCTTCATCATCATGTAGTCCATGGAACAAAGTGATCAATCGTAGATCAGACTTCCATAGCAATACTCTCCAGAATTATTTTTATTGTACTTAACATCCACGTATAGGATTAATTGTACTTTTCTCTTTTCTCGTTTGTAAGCAAAAAGGTTTCGTATAAACCTCACTTTGTTTATCCACAAACAAAAATGGCGACTCTGCTGGGGACAACTTTCTCCTCTGACGGGGAAGCAATTGCTCAACACGATATTGTATCCATCGGATCGATGAAGAAGACTTTGGTCCTCCAATTCGACCAATCTGCTTATGAAGACATGCTTCATGCAGGGGGTAGTTCTCATGCCTCCTCTGTCCATAACAACAGGAAGCTGCATAAAGTGTGGATGCCCAAGACGTCCTCTACCCTTCCTGCAAGCTCTCACCCATTAATCAACAAAGTTGTGACAACACAGCCAATACGCCCAGTGCGTAAAATTTTGTCTCCCGTTTGTAACGTGGTAGACAAGACTTCTGGCAATGCCTCAGTACCAACCGAGAAGTCTCAAACACGCATTATGCGTAAAACTTTGTCTCCCGTTTGTAACGTGGTAGACAAGACTTCTGGCAATGCCTCAGTGCCAATCCAGAAGTCTCAAACACGCCTTGTGCATAAAACTTTGTCTCCCGTTTGTAACGTTGTAGACAAGACTTCTGGCAATGCCCCAGTGCCAATCCAGAAGTCTCAGACACGCCCTGCGCGTAAACCTTCGTCTCCCGTCTGTGACGTGGTAGACAAAATTTCTGGCCAGGCCTCAGTGCCAATTCGGAAATTCCAAACACGCCCTGCGTGTAACATTACATCTCCCGTCTATGATGAGGCAGATGTACCCTTTGATCACATCAAAGGAAAACAAGTGACAAATCTTTCAACCTCTAAACTTTTACGCCCACAAGAGAAGAAAGTTTCCACTCTACAGATTACGCGTGACGTTGAAGGCCGTTTGAGGACTTTCCCTGTTTTACATGAACCTATGCAAAAATCCAGATTATGCCAGGATAAGTCTGTCCGCATAAAGAAGACTCGTTTCACAAGAAAATACGCTCCTCAGACAGATGATGGATCATATGCTACTCATATGGGTGAACTGTTGTATTCCTATGGCAGAGAAAGCGTTATGGTTCCTAATCTCCACATTCCTACTAATGTAAAAAGGCAGAATAAGCCTTCTTCTTCTGGTAATTCTCCTGATTTGCATGATTTTTTGATCCAGAAACGCAAAGACAGGGAATCTCCTAGTATGTCTATTACACCCCCTAGAGAACATTATTGTAATAGTCATAAGGTTGTAATTAACTGTTGTTTTTCTAAAGCAAAACGGTCAGTGTTCGACCGATTGAACTATTCTTTGTCATTACAGGAAGAAGAACCAACATTTACGTCAGTAAACATGGCTTCGCATATCCCTAGACGAAGGTCGAGTTTAAGACGTCATCCCTCTAGAACTCCAAGCCAAAGGAGATTTGACAGACTCGTCGAGACTTTTGAAGAAGGTATTTTTCGAAACACTCGCTCGAGGTCACGACGATCAGCTTCATATTCTTTGGATTCCGACACTGGGAGTCGTCAGTTTTCTGAATTTGATGCTGAAAGTGTAGATTCAATCTCTACAGAGATCTATACTAATCCCTCAGTGGCATCTAGAGAAATAGGAGTTTATGCTGTTGGAGATGAACATGAAGAAGCTTCTCCATCAGGAAGTACTGAACAATGCATCACTGCATTGGAAACATCACTTAAAGAGATGCATACCATGATGGAGAGTATGCACCAGATGATGGTGACTCAACATACAGCTGCAATAGCTCAAACACCTATTCCTCCGACTCAACTACGTATGGGGGTAGATATACCACCAGCCAATACAAGCCAAGAGCCTGTTCAAAACCAAGAATCAGCTGCTCCTCAACCTCTTAATCCGGAGAATGTATTACCTCCTGTTGGAGTTATAATACATCCAATCTCTCACCTCTCTGCTGTCCCTTTCCCAACTGAAGATCCAATACAAGCAGTTCGGGAATTGAAAGCCCAATTTGATGCTTTAAAATATAAAGATCAGCTCAAGAAGTTGAGAATTAACCAGCCATATCCAGCTGTCTGGGATGAGATCCCTTTCCCACCAAAATATAAACCACAGGCTATGGTTTTGTTTGAGGGAAAGACGTCGCCAAGCCAGTATATGAACTACTTCAGCATGATAACGGTATTGTTGCAAGGAAATGATGCCCTTCTCACTCGAGTGTTTAAAGGATGTCTGTCTGGAGTAGCTTACCAATGGTATCGTAGTCTATCGGACAGCTGCATTACTTTTTTTGAAGATTTTAAGACTCTATTCTTCGCTCGATTCTACGAGGGAGGAATGGACATGTCTATGTCATCACTCATTAAAGTAAAGCAGAAGGAAAAAGAAAAGTTCGTACATTTATTGAACGCTTTCATCAGGCTACTTTACAGATGCCTCCTGGAGTTCCCGATTCAGCCTTGGTGGACATTTGCAGAAAGAACCTACTTCCACTGATCTCAGTATTCACGGGACCATATCAGTTCCGTGATTGGCCCTCATTTATCATATCGGTAGTAGCCGCTGAAGATAACAATCGAAAGGCTCGTGACAACGGAATCATGATCTCTACCTCTGATAGAGGAAAACGGTCATCCTACAATAATGACCATACTCGTAGTTCAAAAGGAAAGGAAGCCCTGGTAATCAATACATCCAGACAAAATACTCCGGTAACTACGCAGACGAATCCTGGAACTTCCAAACCTAAAGAAGAATATTCTTTTGACGACGACGATATTCCAAGCATATTTGATTGTCTAGTCAAAAGTGACAAGCTTACTCTACCAGAGATAAAGTGTCTAAATGAAGTCGGCAGTACAAATAATCCTAAGTACTATATTTTTCACAGATACATACATCACCCCACAAAGGCGTGCTATGTACTGAAAAGGAAAATCCAGGAGTTGATCGACGCCAAAGCCATCACTTTGCATAATAAAGAGAATACGGTCACTGCGAATATGATCTCGCTCCAATTTGGCAATTTTCTCCCTTAAAAAGTACCGGATGGTGTGGTACCTATTCCACGGGTAATGATGGATATTGTCAATCTCCCTCCTACCAGGGGTCAAAATCAAGATTTAGTACCCCTAACTACCAAGCGTGGAGAGATCATGTGGGTTCACCCTGATCTAGTATCAGAAATTGAGGAAGAGACTAAACCTGCCAAAGCTAAGTCTAAGAAGAACTCAAGATGTAAACCATGCCATATGGTTGGAATATCCCCGGTATCGGAAAAAGAGGCTTTAGCAACCGAAACACGGTCAGGAAAAGCCTACCTCAAAGAATATAGAGGGAATCAAGAAGAAGCAATGGCAGACACTTCAGCTACCAAACCTCCAGAGTCTAAACCTGTAATACCAGAGGCAGGTCCTTCCAAACCAACTTATGTGGACAAAGGCAGACAAAAGGAAGTTCATTTCGATAAACCTCTGAAGAATATTTAAAACAAAGGTTTAGAGAAACCATATAACTTCGACATCTTGTTGGCTAATACTCCAGCCAGATTGTCCATTTTTGAGCTACTTCGTTTATCCAAAGACACTCATCAAGCCTTAAGTGAAGCATTAATGCAAGAAGATGTATGCTTGACTCAGCTCAAGTCCCCTGATAAAGAGCCTGTGTCATGTCCTCAATGCCATAGTGTGATGGAAGCAATCCCTAACATCACTTTCACTCAAGAGGATATGTTGCTGAAGCACAACAAACATGACAGGCCTCTGTATTATACAGGATACGTCGGCTCCATTGAGGTAGACCGGATTTACATAGATCTGGGATCATCAATCAGTATTATCCCTCATAGTCTGCTAAGACCATTGAGAATTCCTACCAGTGAATTGGCTTACACTACCACTACAATTGTAGGCTTCAATGCCAGAAAAAGCAGACCATTGGGGAAGATTCGTCTGAGAATCCAGATTGGTGATCTGAGATCATTAGCTACATGCTATATCGTTGATTCGGAGGTGTCTTACAATATTCTGTTGGGTAGACCATGGATCCATGATCACAATATTGTTCCTTCAACTCTACATCAATGTTTCAAATATGTAGATACTCAAGGAACAGTGAAAACAGAATTTGCTGATCTCAATTCGTTCAAAGGAGTTGAATCCTACTATTCTGATGCCCTTTTATATACTCAAGACTATATGAAAGAGGTGTCAGGCAAAATAGAGGAAGAAGTCCACCATGAACCAGGAGAACCATCTGCTCAGCAACCTTTGTCGATCCAAGTGAAAGGGCGGATTACCCGTCCAAAAGTCTCGGAACCTATTACTATTCACTTGGGCAAAACAAAGTCAGAAGGAGGAAATGATCCTCTAATGATCAATCTGAACAAGAAACCTCCACCTTTGGTCATTGACCTTAGGCGCAACAAGCAGCTATCTGATGTAAATAGGGACGTGTTTGCTGATGATAATAAAGATTCTCTTTTCCATTATACTGACGCCCAATTTCCTAATCAGAAATCTTCTATAGCGATATCATCAAAAAATGATCAAGAGAAAATATGGTATAATACAATTGACGAATTTTCTCCTCATAAAGATATAGAATCCATAGCACAAATTTTTTTGGAAGCTATGTACTTCTATCATCCATGTGTGGGAAGTAGCGTCAACATCTAATGTCGTCATGACATGTGGGCCACATGAAAATTCTGTCTTTATTGTTCCACCTACTCGCAAGGATCAGCATCAAATAGTCTTCGATCGAATGTGGAATAAACCGATTGTACAAGAAGAATCTCACGAGTCTGATGATGAGAAAATACAGATCCACAGATATAGCCCACAGGCTTTAAAGATTATGCAAAACATGGGTTATGATTTGAAGTTGAAGCAAGGCCTCAATTATGGAAAAGGCAGACGAATATCGTTGCATGGTGATCCTTACAGTCAACGAACTCGTTTCGGGTTAGGGTATACCACATCTGTTGCAACTTCAAACAACTCTGGGTCAAGTGATGAGACCATTTTCTCTTCTCAAGATGATTTGTCATCCTCCGATTCTGATGATGAATTTGAACTGGGATTATCAGTAAATATGGTGTTGATAGATTCCTTGGAAACAGAAGAACAAGAATCTGAACCATTTGAAAATGAATCTTGGGCACAGCAAATGGATACACAATGGGAACTACGGTTCGAACAAAAAGAACCACCCATTGAAGATAAGGTTAACCAAGTTAATGTTGGGGATGAATTTTCACCAAAGCCGATATTTATCAGTAAAAATCTTTCTGAAGAAGAAAAAGAAGAAATGATCCAGCTGATAAAATAATATATCGATGTCTTTGCTTAGAATTATGAAGATATGCCAGGTCTTGATCCGAAGGTGGCTACCCATAAACTCAATATATTGTCTAATTCAAAGCCTGTAAAGCAACAACAACGCCGGTTTTGCCCAGATATGATGGATGCCATTGAAGCTGAAGTTAAGAAATTAATAGCCTGTGGGTTCATTCGGGAAGAACAACATCCTGATTGGGTCACTAATGTTGTCCCAGTTATGAAGAAAAATAGAAAAGTGCGAGTATGCATCGACTTCCGAGATCTAAATGCGGCCTGCCCTAAAGATGAATTCTCTCTTCCCATTACAGACGTTATGATCGATAATACGTGTGGTTTTGAGCACATGTCTTTCATGGACGGATTTTTAGGATATAATCAAATTAAAATGAATCCTGAAGATGAGAAGCATACTACTTTTCGTACACCATTGGGAGTATATTGATATACAGTCATGCCTTTTGGATTGAAGAATGTCGGGGCCACATATCAACGAGCTATGAGTAACATATTCCATGAGCATTTACGCAAAATGGTGGAATGTTACGTAGATGATATTGCTGTCAAAAGCTGCCTCAAGGATAATCACATTCAAGACTTGAAGACAGTATTTGATTTGATGCGCCAACATCAACTCAAAATGAACCCTACAAAGTCCTTTCTTGGTGTATCCAGTGGCAAATTTCTGAGATTTGTTATTACCGCTAAAGGCATTCAAGTTGACCCTGATAAAGTAAAAGCTATCCTAGAAATGCGACCGTCCCGTAATCTCAGAGAACTTAGGAGATTTCAGGGTCGTCTAGCTTATATCAGGAGATTCATATCCAATCTCTCCGGAAGATGTCAACCTTTTTCTCGTCTAATGAGGAAAGGTGTGTCATTTGTATGGGACGAAGCCTGTCAACAAGCGTTTAATGACATCAAACGCTATCTTACTAATCCTCTAGTTCTGGTGCCTCCTGTCATAGGAAGACCATTTTTGTTGTATGTTCGAGCAATGGATCATTCTTTAGGGGCTCTCCTCGCACAAAAGAACAATGAGAGTCATGAACAGGCTATATACTATCTAAGCAGGATGATGGTCGAAGCAGAACACAGGTATAACCCAGTAGAAAAAGAATGCTTGGCCCTAATGTTTGCCATTCAGAAGATGCGATATTACGTGACAGGCCAAACTATTCATATCATATCCAGAATCAACCCACTTCGGGTATTGTTGAATAAGCCAAGTATTCTTAATTCCCGACTTGTGACTTGGGCAATGTTATTGATACCGTATGATATGGTGTACATCCCTCAGAAATCCATTAAAGGTCAAGCCTTGGCTGATTTCTTAGCTGCCCATCCGATTCCAAAAACCTCCAAATTATATGATGACATTCCCGACGAAGTCGCAGAATATAATTTGGCAATGGAAGGTGATACATGGCAGCTATTCTTTGATGGTGCTTCCAGGACTGGTCCCAAGGGAAATATGGTTTCAGGTGTAGGGATTGTTCTAGTGACTCCTGATAAACTCATCATTTATCGAGCATATTCTCTTAGTGAACCATGCTCTAATAATGTGGCAGAGTATAATGCTCTATTAATTGGACTTCAAGTTGCTAAAGAGTTGGATGTTGAATACTTGGAAGCTTTTGGTGATTCTCAGCTGATCGTCAATCAGGTCAGAGGAATATATGAAGTCCGTAATCCAGATCTCATTCTTTATCACCGAATAACAGTCGAGATAGCAATATCTTTTAAAGGATTCTTTTTAGAACATGTTCCTCGATCTCAAAATTTGGAAGCTGATGCCCTGGCCAGTCTAACTGCAGATCTAGCTATTCCTGTAAGAAGGCAGAATTCGGTAATCCTTCTTAACAGAGATTTATTTTGTGTGAAAAATAATTTTCACATAGAACGCGGCTATGTTATAAACATAGTTCCTCCTAAGAGAGATTGGAGAAGTCCCTTTATAGACTTCGTGTCATATGGAATCTTACCAGAGGATCCTAAAGAAGCAGCATCTATCAAAAGACGATCGCTACATTCTTATTTTGATGCTTCTTCACAAAGTTTGTATCGTCGAACATATGATGGACTACTGTTATGATGTCTCTCTTATGATGATGCAAGGCGGGTTATCTGAGAAGCTCATGATGGAGTATGTGGAGCACATCAACCCGGTCCTAAGTTACAGGATCGTATCAGGAGGATGGGCTACTACTGGCCTACTATGATTGCAGATGCCGTAGAATATGCAAGAAAATGCAAAGCCTGTCAGGTTCATGCAGATTTCATACATCAACCTTCTGAATATTTATATCCTACTATCTCATCATGGCCCTTTGAAGCATGGGGTATGGATATCATTGGTCCTATACATCCTTTATCTTCTAGAGGACATCGGTTTATATTAGCTATCACTGATTATTTCTCCAAATGGGCGGAGGTAATTCCTCTTGCTGAGGTAAAGATATCAATGTGATCAGCTTTATTAAGCATCATGTAATTTATCGCTTTGGGATACCCCGAAGGATAATTCATGACAATGGGCCTTAATTCATCAGTCAAATATTTCATCGATTTTTGCGATAAGAATCGGATATAAAATATGGCCTCAACGGCATATAATCCTGCTGCTAATGGTTTGGCAGAAGCCTTCAACAAAACCATTATAAAACTCTTGAAGAAATTTGTTTCTTCGAACAAAAGAGTTTGGAATGAGAAATTGGGGGAATGTCTGTGGGCATACCGCACAACGGTACGAACACCAACGGGTTGTACTCCATTTTTATTAGTTTAAGGGTGTAAGGCAACAGACTTCCTGAGATCAAGTCCTTGGTAATCACTGATACATTTCTACACGCACTTCTTTGATAGTAACTTCTCAAAGTTCAGAACCATTGTCCCAATCCCCAGATCCTCTGCTTGATCCTTGCTTGCCATCAAGACCTTCACCACTGAAAGATTCGACCATGATCAACAGCTCTTCCTAAAGCACATGTGGCTAGATGTACCAGTTTTCATCCACTGGTCAGCAACCACGCCATAGGACTTAACATTTGCAATCATAGCAACCAAGTTAAGTAATCAAAGGAACCAAGTTTAGTTATACCTTGTTATATTGGTTCGGATTGGTTCTACTTTCAAGTTCCAAGTTCAGCCATGCGTCAAGTCCTGTATAGTGCAGTGACCTTCATATGCATAAGCCACCATGCGCCAATCCATGCGCATAAGCCACCATGTGCTAATCTATGCACATAAGCTACCATGCGTCAATCTATGCATATAATCCACCATGCGCCAATCCATGCGCATAAGCCTTCATGCGGGTCCTGCATGCGCAGAGAATATCATGCGCATTGAGATACTATGCGCCCAACTCTGCCATGTGCCAAGATACCAAGACTTTCAATGCCCTGCCATGCGCCAAGTCTTGCAAAGTGCCAAGTCCTGTCATGCGCAAAGGTCTGCCCCTTGTGTGCATACTCTGCAATCCTTGGTCATCTTATAATCTTTCTTCCAACTGAAATATGCGTCCTTCAGTCGCTATCTTCTCTATCCTTGAAAATTGTAGGTACCGACAACTTACTTTTAATATTTGACAAATTACTTCTTCCCTCATCCAAATGTTTGAAGTAAATTCTGTCAATCTTCTCAAGTTTGTGAAAACTTATGTCTAGAAGACTTGAATGGATGTTTTCCATCTTTATTCGGATCATGCTTTGAGATTGTTAGTCCCGAGGCTTAACCAAAGATGGAAGAACGCGTTGTTGAGATTAGAGGTTCAAACAAAAGTTTTCACTCTCACTATTCTCGATTTCCATGAAGAACTATATAAGGATTCTGATTATAACTTGCTCTCAAGATTATAAAAGAATCAGAATTAACCAAACTTCTCGTTCTTTCTTGCAATCGCAGTTGCAGATAGACATAACATAGTTACAATAAAATGAAAACTACCTTCATTCTTCCTTGCAAAATGCAGTTGTAATCAGAAAGAACGAACCAAGAAGAAAAAGGAGAATAAGACAGAATAAAAAATTATTCTTGCTGGGACGGTGAAGACCATCGTTGCTCAAAGCAAGATTCGTCCTCTATCGACGATCTGCTCCTAGGAGCTAGCAAGTTCACAAAAGAACTTCTGGAACGCTTGTAGTCACCTCTTTGTGTGACTCGAACGGACTCATTTGGACTCATCTTTCTCAACTTTTTAGTCCGTCTCAAAATGAAGCTAGAGGGCTCTTTATATAGGGAAGGATGAAAGCCCATCCTCCTCTTCTTTCCGATGTGGGACTAAAAAGCTAATATAAAAAATTGATATCCCACAATCGCAGCTCAATGCATAGTCAGCTCAGCACCCATTCATGTGCATGCAACCCGAGCATAAAACGAGCGCAACAACAGCGCACAAGCGTCTTGCGACGATGCAAAGTGCAAAGTATGCCAACAAAGCACTACTTTGCGCCCTTGAGCCCGAGTCCGAGTCGCTAAGTCCCTTTGGGACTTAGCTCCTATGAAAATAATTTCAAGAGCATGACAAAAAGCATAAATGCTTTCATGACGAGTTAATCCTTTTTTCCTCCTAGGAAAATACCCCTACATGGCACCCATATGCCCCACCATAACCCATGTGCACATCTCAACTCATACAAAGTATTATATTGAGTACCCAGTTTGTGGTGTAGCCAATGTGAGACTATCTTTACTATTCCAAAGGCTAAAACACCAACAATATATATATATATATATATATATATATATATATATATATATATATATATATATATATATATATCCGAAAGAAATAGGTTAATGCAATACTTCCTAGTGGCTTAAACTACCAGTCTGCCATCCTATAAGTGTTGTTAGATAACATACTATATATTATTATTATTATAGCTTCTCATGTTTTGGTAGTTTTTGCAAATTGTTGGATGTATATAATATTGCTTATTTTCTAGAAACAAGATAAACTTTTGAGATAGAAGAGTGAATAACTTGCTATGAACCCACTTTTTATGTTATGAAGAAGCACATGATTAAGAAATTACTCCATATATATTTTAAAAGAGAATTTTTCGAGTGTTTACAAACATAAACAACAAAAATAACAATGTGTAATTCCTAATTTTGTCAGTTTCCATCACCATCACCATCATCAAAATCAAAAAATCAAAAAAAAAAATAGAAAATCTATAACACCAATCATCCACATTGGAGATCATGATCATAATAATTTAAATAAAATAGCAAAAATAGTGGAAAATTGGAGGTGGAGAAAGAAAAAAACAAACCTACAAGTTTTAGAGTCGGCAAAGCTAAACCCTAATAAATTAAACTGGGGGATAGAATGAAGGAAATATATTCGGATACATTTATATAAGTAACTTATAATGTATAAATTATGTATAATTTATATAATATTATATCCAACACCATATATAACCTACAATGTATAAAATTTATATGGTGTATCACTGGTGTATAAATTTTACAGGGTAGTAAATATGAGAATCCGCAATTTGGTAAGCATATAATACTACATCCATTTATATAATATTACACAATATATAACAGTTAAGTTTAGAGATAGAGAGGAGAAGGGGAAGTAGGGGAAGAGAGAATATGAGAAAGGCATCTGCCCAATACTGTTTGGGGACATGCATATTAAACATGAGAGTTCGAGCCACATCTAAAATGTGTCGATGTTTGCGTTCGGCTATACCATTTTGTTGAGAGGTGTGGACACAACTGATTTGATGAATCATACCACGATCAACACAGAAACTGTTCACAGAAGATTGAGTATACTCCAAAGCATTATCAGAACGCAGAATTTTGATACGTTTATTAAACTGAACATAGACTTCATTATAAAAGACAGATAACACATTTGGAAACTCAGATCTTTCTTTCATTAAATAACACCAAGTCATTCTGGAATAATCATCAATAAAATTAACAAAATACTGAAATCCTTTCGGACTTTTGACTCTAGACGGGCCCCAAATATCAGAATGAACAAGATCAAAAGACTCTAATTGACGACTCTCACTACGACGAGGAAAGAAACTACGGTGATGCTTGCCTAACTGACAAGCCTCACATTCAAGACTAGAAACATGACTCAAACTAGGAACAACATGACGCAACTTAGCCAAAGACGGATGTCCCAAACGATAATGCCACTGCAACGGAGAAGTAAAAACAGAAGTGAAGGTCTTTCCAGGTAGATCCAAGTAGTACAGTCCATCTTTTTCATGCCCCGAATCAATCGTCTTCTTCGTCCTGAGGTCCTAAAAAATACACGAATTGGGAGAAAATGTCACAGAACATTGAAGAGATTTGGTTAACTGGATCACAGATAACAAATTAAATGGAAAATTAGGCACATATAATGAATCAAATAATGATAGTGATTGAGTAGGGTGAATGACATCTTTTCCAAGCACAGGACGAGTAGACCCATCAGCCAAGATAATATTATGTTTCATGGAACTACGATTATGAAAGATAGATGTTATTGTAGAAGCATAAAAAATACACTGGGAAGAGCTATGCAGCCTCTTGATACAGAGCAGCGTAAGCAGAGGCCTTCAGAGCCATCAAGCGTACAATAGAGTTTTCTCCGCTAAAATACAGCGTAAAGAATAAAGCTCAAAGGACCATCCGCATAAGTGCAGTACGTCCAGGCTGTTCCAGCGTGAACAGAGTTCTTCATCGCCTCCATGGCGTAAAACTCATCCGCTCTCAAAGCAGCGTTATAGCGTACGAGGAACGCTTCATCTTCCCCGAAATGAACCTGTCAAGTCACGCAGTGAATCTGACCTCTGACTCCTGACAAAAAGTGCTGCACGACCATCCAGACGATGGCTGGAAACGATGGCAGACCCTTCGGGACACGCACCACAGAATGATGGCGGATCTCTGCATTTAATGCAGAGGATTTAGTTAAAAGATCACCGAACCGTCACTTACTGGAGTCCCCTCCGCATAAACCGCTCTTTTACGTACAAGGGAATACGCTGCCCTATTTTACACAGGCAAACATGAGCGGTTTTACGATCCGCAGCGGACAAACCGCCTGCCACGTCAAAAGCCGCACTTCATACGGGATTCGAGGCACGTCTCCACGTCTAATTGCACAAAGCGGTGACAGTTTCTCTCAAGGCACGTCTCTGCGACAGGTGCACAGAAGGGGTGCAGACCTTTAAAACACGCCTCCGCATTTAATACATAAGATGATGGCAAATCTCTGCAAGAGATTTGATTATATCTTCAAAAGCCGTAATTCCGGCTAAAGGCATCCACATCGGCACGGTACGCAGCGGCTTCTACGCCCATTCAGGATCTGTGCCCATCCGGCTTCAACGCCCTCTCGGCCTCTATGACCGCTCAGTTTCTACGCCCATCCGGCCTCTAGGACCACTCGGCTTCTACGCCCATCCGGCTTCAACGCCCTCTCGGCCTCTAGGACCACTCGGCTTCTACGCCCATCCGGCTTCAACGCCCTCTCGGCCTCTAGGACCACTCGGCTTCAACGCCCATCCGGCTTCAACGCCCTCTCAGTCTCTACGACTACCCGGCTTCTATGCCAACTCGGCTTCTATGCCTGTTCGGCTTCTATGCCTGCTCGGCTTCTATGCCATGGTGACGGATATTTGGCTTCTACGCCAACCCCTTTTTCACAATGGATACCTACCTACGTGGCTTTTACGCCGTGATCTTAGTAGCAATTGTACGCGTTGTGTCCCCTTAGTTGGACCCGTGTCACCCGCTCATTCAAAAGATCATCTATACGTAGGCATTGGTTACTTTAACCATTGTGTAATAGGGTGCTGTACTTTCCACTCCTCGGTTGCTACACCAACGGAGTGGTCACTGTCACCAAAGACTCTATAAATAGAGGCCCCTATCAATGGGGAACAAGGTCAAAAAAAATTGGTAAAGATACCAATATCAGATCCAGGGTCGACAATTCGGAAGATCGAGCCAGGTCGAAGAGAGAAGAGAGAGTACCCGGGGCTCAGGCAAAGAGCGGGGATCGACGACGTCGGCATCGTGCATCCACCCTCCCCTTTAACCTTCGAAGCTACTACTGTCTTCCACGACACTTCTTCAATATCGCGCAGTCCAAGGGCTAAAGTGATCGACCGCAGATCAGACACCTATAGCAATTATCTACCCAGATTAAATAAATTGTACTCCCACATCCTCGCATAGGATTACACTGTACAAGTTTGTTTGTAAACCAAAGGGCGCAGGTTTCGCACAAACCCTGTCATTGAAATAACATATTTCATTCTTTTGTTTAATACCACAAACAAGATGGCGACTCTGCTGGGGACATCTTTCTCTTCTGACGAGGAAGAAATTGCTCAACACGATGCGGTATCTGTGGGATCCGTGAAGAAGACACTGGTCGTCCAATTCGACCAGTCTGCCTACGAAGACATGCTTCGGACTGGGGGTAGCTCTCACTCTCTCTCCGTCCAAGACAACAGGAAGCTGCGCAAAGTATGGATGCCCAAGACATCCTCCGCCATTCCTGTGGACTCTCCGATCTCTCCGACCAATGAGGTGGTAGCATTGCTCCTTCCGTGCCCTGCACGTAAAACTCAGTCTTCCGCTACGCGCGGTACAGACAAAACTTTGGGCAAAGCCTCAGCGCTGACCCAGAAGTATCCACTGTGCTTTACGTGCAGAAATCAGTCTCCCGCTACGCGCGGTACAGACAAAACTCCGGACAAAGCCTCAGCGCTAACCCAGGAGTATCCACTGTGCTTTACGCGCAGAAATCAGTCTCCCGCTACGCGCGGTACAGACAAAACTTCGGGCAAAGCCTCATCGCTAACCCAGAAGTATCCACTGCGCTCTACGCGTAGGAATCAGTCTCCCGCTACGCGCGGTACAGGAAAAACTTTGGGCAAAGCCTCAGCGCTAACCCAGAAGTATCCACTGCGCTCTACACGCAGAAACCAGTCTCCCGCTACGTGCGGTACAGACCAAACTTCTGATGATGCCTCAGCGCCAAATCGGAAGTACAAATCACGCTCCGTGCGTAAGACAACATCTGACCTCTACGGGGAACCAGATGAGCGTTGTGATCTCCGCAAGTGCAACGACAAGTTTGGGGGTAGTCTCCCTCGACAAAACCGAGCAATATCCAAAGCTGGGGGTAGAATTCCCTCAGAATCTGAAGATGATGCAACGATGACGATTTTCCCAGAAGACCATAGAACTCAAGCATTAGGAGCCCGAAGGCCAAAAGGGACTTTCTCCTTCAGTGAAGATGACATCAGTGAAATCTTCAATACGTTGATGAAGAAAAACAAACTTCAGCTACCCAACATCAGATACCCTGAGAGGGCTAGCAAAGACGATGACCCAGATTATTGTCTCTTTCATCGGTACATTCATCATCCTACAAAGACGTGCTATGTACTAAAAAAGAGAATCCAGGAGTTGATCGATGCCAAGGTCATCACTCTGCATCTGTAAATGAAGGTCCGACCATCGATTATCATGTTCATATTACCTCTGATATCGATTGTCATCTCAAACTTAACATCCGTACTTAACTCTAAGTACGCCAGTGGTGTTGAGTCCACAAAAACTGCTACGTCCATATTACCTCTAGCAGGGCTTGTCTCAAACCTATTGCTTGCACTTAGGTGCGCAAAAAGTGATGGGTCCACAAAATCAGCCATGTTCATATTACCTCTGAGCTGTAATCCCCAACTGAGTTTGTTATGTTCATATTACCTCTGAACAAACCATCCTGGTCCGACCATCGATTATCATGTTCATATTACCTCTGATATCGATTGTCATCTCAACTTAGCACCCGTACTTAACTCTAAGTACGCCAGTGGTGTTGAGTCCACAAAAACTGCTACGTCCATATTACCTCTAGCAGGGCTTGTCTCAAACCTATTGCTTGCACTTAGGTGCACAAAAAGTAATGGATCCACAAAATCAGCCATGTTCATATTACCTCTGAGCTGTAATCCCCAGCTGAGTTTGTTATATTCATATTACCTCTGAATAAACCATCCTGGTCCGACCATCGATTATCATGTTCATATTACCTCTGATATCGATTATCATCTCAACTTAGCACCCGTACTTAACTCTAAGTATGCCAGTGGTGTTGAGTCCACAAAAACTGCTACGTCCATATTACCTCTAGCAGGGCTTGTCTCAAACCTATTGCTTGCACTTAGGTGCACAAAAAGTGATGGGTCCACAAAATCAGCCATGTTCATATTACCTCTGAGCTGTAATCCCTAGCTGAGTTTGTTATGTTCATATTACCTCTGAACAAACCATCCTGGTTCGACCATCGATTATCATGTTCATATTACCTCTGATATCGATTGTCATCTCAAACTTAACACCCGTACTTAACTCTAAGTACGCCAGTGGTGTTGAGTCCACAAAAACTGCTACGTCCATATTACCTCTAGCAGGGCTTGTCTCAAACCTATTGCTTGCACTTAGGTGCGCAAAAAGTGATGGGTCCACAAAATCAGCCATGTTCATATTACCTCTGAGCTGTAATCCCCAGCTGAGTTTGTTATGTTCATATTAACTCTGAACAAACCATCCTGGTTCGACCATCGATTATCATGTTCATATTACCTCTGATATCGATTGTCATCTCAACTTAGCACCCGTACTTAACTCTAAGTACGCCAGTGGTGTTGAGTCCACAAAAACTGCTACGTCCATATTACCTCTAGCAGGGCTTGTCTCAAACCTATTGCTTGCACTTAGGTGCACAAAAAGTGATGGATCCACAAAATCAGCCATGTTCATATTACCTCTGAGCTGTAATCCCCAGCTGAGTTTGTTATGTTCATATTACCTCTGAACAAACCATCCTGGTCCGACCATCGATTATCATGTTCATATTACCTCTGATATCGGTTGTCATCTCAACTTAACACCCGTACTTAACTCTAAGTACGCTAGTGGTGTTGAGTCCACAAAAACTGGTACATCCATATTACCTCTAGCAGGGCTTATCTCAAACCTATTGCTTGCACTTAGGTGCACAAAAAGTGATGGGTCCACAAAATCAGCCATGTTCATATTACCTCTGAGCTGTAATCCCCAGCTGAGTTTTTATGTTCATATTACCTCTGAACAAACCATCCTGGTCCGACCATCGATTATCATGTTCATATTACCTCTGATATCGATTGTCATCTCAACTTAGCACCCGTACTTAACTCTAATTACGCCAATGGTGTTGAGTCCACAAAAACTGCTACGTCCATATTACCTCTAGCAGGGCTTGTCTCAAACCTATTGCTTGTACTTAGGTGCACAAAAAGTGATGGGTCTATAAAATCAGCCATGTTCATATTACCTCTGAGCTGTAATCCCCAGCTGAGTTTGTTATGTTCATATTACCTCTGAACAAACTATCCTGGTCCGACCATCGATTATCATGTTCATATTACCTCTGATATCGATTGTCATCTCAACTTAGCACCCGTACTTAACTCTAAGTACGCCAGTGGTGTTGAGTCCACAAAAACTGCTACGTCCATATTACCTCTAGAAGGGCTTGTCTCAAACCTATTGCTTGCACTTAGGTGCGCAAAAAGTGATGGGTCCACAAAATCAGCCATGTTCATATTACCTCTGAGCTGTAATCCCCAGCTGAGTTTGTTATGTTCATATTACCTCTGAACAAACCATCCTGGTCCGACCATCGATTATCATGTTCATATTACCTCTGATATCGATTATCATCTCAACTTAGCACCCGTACTTAACTCTAAGTACGCCAGTGGTGTTAAGTCCACAATACCTATCACGTCCATACTACCTCTGATAGGTTTTATTTTGAAACTTATTATTTGCACTTAATATGCGCAATAAATGATTGGTCCATTAAAAATCCCCCAGTGGGATGTCCTCAACAAATACGGTATCGTACTACGTCAGCCTATCATTCAGAGAAGGCGGACAGTCAGCGAATTCGAAAAGTTTTTCGCGCGAAGAAGTTAGCGGTTCCTACGCTAAGGAGCTTTCTACGCTCGATAGCAACAGATCTACGGTTTTACGCTCGCAAGCTATAAGTCTATAGTTTTACGCCCGGATGCCTTTGTGCTCGGTAGCTTTTATGCTCGAGAGGCTACAAACCTATGACTTTACGCTCAGCAGATACCAAATCGATGATCTCACGCTCGGTGGTGCTTAGTTCACGCTCAGAAGCAACAGATCCGCAACTTCACGCTCGGAGAAATTTTCTTTTCAGAAGCTATAAATCTACAGTTCTATGCTAAGGAGCTTTCTACGCTCGACAGCTATGAATCTACGGCTTTACGTTTGATAGCTATCAGTCTATGGTTTTATGCCCGGATGCCTTTGTGCTCAGTAGCTTTTACGCTCGAGAGGCTACAAACCTACGAGTTCACGCTCAGGAACTACAAGTCTATGATTTCACGCTCGATGGTGTTTAGTTTATGCTCAGAAGCTGCAGACTAATGATTTCACGCTCCACGACTTCCCGTACATCTAAAGGATACGTCGGCCAGATCACGCGTACATCTGAACGGTCCTCAAAAGCGGTTCATGCTTCATTCAAAGCGTTTTAAATTCCGAGGAATTTAAAAGCTTTGAAGGGGGTCTTGTAGAAGCATGAAAAATACGCTGGGAAGAGCTACGCAGCCTCTTGATACAGAGCAGCGTAAGCAGAGGCCTTCAGAGCCATCAGGCGTACAACAGAGTTTTCTCCACTAAAATACAGCGTGAAGAATAAAGCTCAAAGGACCATCCGCATAAGTGCAGTACGTCTAGGCCGCTCCAGCGTGAACAGAGTTCTTCATCGCCTCCATGGCGTAAAACTCATCCGCTCTCAAAGCAGCGTTATAGCGTACGAGGAACGCTTCATCTTCCCCGAAATGAACCTGTCAAGTCACGCAGTGAATCTGACCTCTGACTCCTGACAAAAAGTGCTGCACGACCACCCAGACGACGGCTGGAAACGATGGCAGGCCCCTCGGGATGCGCACCACAGAATGATGGCGGATCTCTGTATTTAATGCAGAGGATTTAGTTAAAAGATCACCGAACCATCGCTTACTAGAGTCCCCTCCTCATAAACCGCTCTTCTGCGTACAAGGGAATACGCTGCCCTGTTTTACACAGGCAAACATGAGCGGTTTTACGATTCGCAGTGGACAAACCGCCTGCCACGTCAAAAGCCGCACTTCGTACGGGATTCGAGGCATGTCTCCACGTCTAATTGCACAGAGCGGTGACAGTTTCTCTCAAGGCACGTCTCTGCGACAGGTGCACAGAAGGGGTGCAGACCTTCAAAATACGCCTCCGTATTTAATACATAAGATGATGGCAAATCTCTGCAAGAGATTTGATTATATCTTCAAAAGCCGTAATTCTGGCTAAAGGCGTCCACATCGGCACGGTACGCAGCGGCTTCTACGCCCATTCAGGATCTGTGCCCATTCGGCTTCAACGCCCTCTCGGCCTCTATGACCGCTCGGTTTCTACGCCCATCCGGCCTCTAGGACCACTCGGCTTCTACGCCCATCCGGCTTCAACGCCCTCTCGGCCTCTAGGACCACTCGGCTTCTACGCCCATCCGGCTTCAACGCCCTCTCGGCCTCTAGGACCACTCGGCTTCAACGCCCATCTGGCTTCAATGCCCTCTCAGTCTCTACGACTACCCGGCTTCCATGCCAACTCGGCTTCTATGCCTGTTCGGCTTCTATGCCTGCTCGGCTTCTATGCTATGGTGACGGACATTTGGCTTCTACGCCAACCCCTTTTTCACAATGGATACCTACCTACGTGGCTTTTACGCCGTGATCTTAGTAGCAATTGTACGCGTTGTGTCCCCTTAGTTGGACCCGCGTCACCCGCTCATTCAAAAGATCATCTATACGTAGGCATTGGTTACTTTAACTGTTGTGTAATAGGGTGCTGTACTTTCCACTCCTCGGTTGCTACACCAACGGAGTGGTCACTGTCACCAAAGACTCTATAAATAGAGGCCCCTATCAATGGGGAACAAGGTCGGAAAAAATTGGTAAAGATACCAATATCAGATCCAGGGTCGACAATTCGGAAGATCGAGCCAGGTCGAAGAGAGAGAGAGAGAGAGAGAGAGAGAGAGAGTACCCGGGGCTCAGGCAAAGAGCGGGGATCGACGACGTCGACATCGTGCATCCACCCTCCCCTTTAACCTTCGAAGCTACTACCTGTCTTCCATGGCACTTCTTCAACATCGTGCAGTCCAAGGGCTAAAGTGATCGACCGCAGATCAGACACCTATAGCAATTATCTACCCAGATTAAATAAATTGTACTCCCGCATCCTCGCATAGGATTACACTGTACAAGTTTGTTTGTAAACCAAAGGGCGCGGGTTTCGCACAAACCCTGTCATTGAAATAACACATTTCATTCTTTCGTTTAATACCACAAACAGTTATACCAGACATGTGAGAGCTTGCTCCTGAGTCGATAACCCAAGAGGTGGATGGTGACTGGGTTGCCACAAAAGCAGGATTACCTATATGTGCCATGGTTGCAGTAGGTTGGGAGGTGGTACTAGCAAGCGCGTTCAACTTCTGGAGGATCTGTTGAAATGAAGATGAGGTATCGGACGTTGAAGTCTGATTGAAACCCAAAGTATCATCTCTGGGAGCAGAAGTGGTGTCCCGGGACTGCATATTTTCATCATGCACTTGATGTGCATATTCTGGTTTGCCCCATTTGTCCCAACAATAGTCTTCTACATGACCGAGCATTCCACAATAGTTACACTTTCGTGGTTGACCACAGCCGCCACCACCACCACCACCACCACCGTGGCCACCACCACCACCGCGACCACCACCACGACCATTGTCTCTACCACCACGGCCTCCTCCTCGACCAAAACTATGACCACCATCTCTACCGCCACGTCCAATACCACGTCCACCACCACAACCAACAGCACTAGAAACTAGGGCAGAAGAGTCAGTACTCGGCACCACAGAACTCTGTCCCAGAAAGGAACGATTGAGACGGGAGAAAGTATCTGCCACCGTAGGTAACTTCTCTCCAGCAAGGATTTGAGCTTTATAAGGTTCGAGCACAGGATCCAAGCCAGCTAGGATGAGTGAAACATGAAACTCTTCCTTCTGTCTCCGAGCTTCCTTCAAATCAACAGTAACAGGATGATATTGAAGCAGTTCCTCCCACAAAGCCTTCTTTGAAGCCAGATATTCATTCACAGGCTTCCCATTTTGCTTTGTATTGAACAATAACTCGTACAACTCATAGATACGGGCAACGTTTTGCTTCTGCAAATAAGATTCTTCCAGAGATGCCCAAATCTGTTTGCTTGATTCACACCACTGAACATTAGCAGCGATATGTGGTTTCATACTATGCCACAACCACGACATAACGTATGCATCTGCACTCATCCAATCTTCATACTGAGCGGACGTTTCAGGCAGGGGTTCTTCGGTCAAAAACTTCAACTTCTTCTTCGCCCTTAACACCACTTTGATAGACTTGGACCAGGCAAGATAGTTCGCACCATTGAGTTTCACCGCTGTAATCGACTTTTCCAATTCATCATTATGAATAACAGTAAAAGGAGAACCACCTCCGCTACCACCACCACTATTAACCTCGCTAGAAGATTCGGTCCCCACCATACTTGCAGATGCAACAGAAAGACGAGATCTTTGAAACCCTAGATCTCACAACGAACCTCAACCGACGACGAATAATCAACGGAGATCTGTAGAAACCCTAGATCTCATAAACGAACCACAAACGACCACGAACAACGAACGACGAACGGCGAATCATGAAAAGTAGACGAAAAACAGCCAAAAATTTTTTTAGAGATAGAGAGGAGAAGGGGAAGTAGGGGAAGAGAGAATATGAGAAAGGAGATTGCAAGGGCCTTAAACCCTAGGTTGCATCTCATGTCTATTTATATTGACATGCAATACACCCACAATTACTATTATACCCTCATATGATAAATAACAAAATAAAATAACTCTAACAATAACCATAGTGTATAAATTTTATATGGGTGTAGTATGAGAATCCACAATTTGGAACTAATGTAGAATATAGAGGCACTACTTTCACATGACCAACCTGGGTCATACATGTCAAGATGCATAACAAATAAATAGAGCAAGAGGGAACTTTTGTAAACAGGCAGAAAGCCAGACGCAAATGCATGAACATATATTACTTAACATGTGACTGACTGAACATATGAAAAAAAACGGACCAAACACATCTAAGAAGAAACATGCCATGGATATCAAAATGTACGAGCATGCTAGAGAATGGATGAAATTATGTTATATCAAAACAATTGATATTGATATGGCAAGGAATGACTAGAGAAAGCAAACATGCAATATTAGTCGAAGATGGTGTATGTGTTAAATTGAACAGTGGGTAGTAAAAGTCAAATAGAAAATACTTACATATATTTACATTTTCGCACATGTATAAGCAATGCATATTCTTTTATCAAACAAGCATGCTCCACTTGATTCTGAAATCATACAAGTTTTGCTTGATATTGGTTGGTAAAAAAAAAACTTGTATATGCCTCCAAATCAAGCTCAAATCAGCCAAAATCGAAACCAACTTGAACTTCACTAGGTTTTTCACTGCACCCAATTTTGTTTGATTTGAAAATCATCATTTTTTACTCCACCCAATTTCAAAAAAAATTCGTGATTCACAAATCCGTGAACCAAGATTTCAGTTTGACGACACCTGATTTTCGTGGATTTTCATAATCATGAAATTTAACTACAGCTGATTATATTTGATTCCACAATCGAGTGAAATCAGGATGAAATCAAGCTAAGAGTACACCTTTGTAATTCTAACTACTACAGACTTAAATTAAAATCCAAATCAATCTAAACCAAACTAATCCTGACATTAGTCATACTCAGGTCCGGATCCAATGATGAACAACATGAGAACGGCCCAAGATTTTCTCAGACCTCTAGCATGAGTAGATATAACAAAAATCTATAAGAAATAGATGAGCCACAAGTATTATTCTCACAAATACATCCCCGAAGATGTCAAGAATATTATATCAATTGTCTTTCTTTATAGTATTATACATATAGAAATCCTAACTTCTAAATTAAAACTATTAACAATGTCTTAAAGAGGTAAATGACAGTCCAAACATTCCAATGCTGCTTTCATCAATTGATCAAAATTGATCAATAGCCCTCAATCTCTAATCTGTAAACAACATCTGGAATAAAGGAGTGAGCATCCCATGGTTCGTAAGTAGGAATTTCTATCTAATATTCTACTTTATAAATGCATATAAATCCAAAACAAAATAACAATGTTGAAAATGCAAAAAATATAATAGATATCAAGTCTTGGCATTTTAAGTTATGAAACGCTCTCTAGACATTTGTAAGCACAATGACATTAGACGAGCACTATAATTCAATATAGTATATAGGCAAGCCATGCCTTTGCATGCTGCATGTCAGAGTTAACTGATCCATCAGTTTCTTGGGACTGAAAAACATATAGCCAGAAACAGGTAAGAAGGGGTAGAGGAAATGCCTCGAGCCTAATTAGTCACCCTAAGAGATAATCGAAGAAATCAACAGGGCCGGTGTAACACTCCGTTCCGCTCAAGTGGACTGCCGATTCAAACGGCAAAAGTATAACGTCCCAAACCGCTTTGCTAAGGCGAGAATACTCGTTCAGAGGCAAAGGATGTCCAGACTTGTCCCTACAGGAGTTCGGCTTAGGCTTTTAGAGGCTCGCTCGACGTATCGCTCAACCGAGGCGAATCATCGCTAAGGTGGGTGACTACGGTGAACTTGTCTTTGCTTAGCCAGCACACTTAAAATATGGGACGGTATATGCTAGTCGCTAGGTGAATCACCCCCTGCATGCTAATAAGAATACAACGCACCTAGCTTAGGGAATAATCCCAACTTGTATTGCTTGTGTTAGAACATGGAATTGAAATATTATTTATATTCATACCCTCTAATGCTACCCTAGATCATGTCACTCGGTAAGTCCCATTACGATATCACTCCTCGGCTTACCTTCGGGCCCGAGCTAATGTGAATAACTATGTTTATACAAATGCATGCTTGCCTGCTTGTATATTGCCTAGTTCAATGCTTGTTGCATAAACTATGCCTCAAATTGTGTATCACTGTGCATGTCATGCATTCATCTAGTTCTCCTCGGAAGACTATCTAATAGTCGTTCCGTGCAAGTATGTACCTGAAAGTATCCGAGACCGTAAGGTCGCCAAGGCAGTTTCCGAACCAGGGGATTTCATCATGTCAAGTAAAGAAAGAATCATAGCTCATGAAGCAAGACTCATTCAGGTATTCAGACCTCTGTAAGTCTCTCTCGAGCGGGCTAGAGGGTGTATGAGCTCTTATTGCTACATCCATCTCAGCCAAAGAGACTATGCACATCCAATGGCTAAGTAAATCAAAATTAACATGTTATTCATGAATCCAGTGAATCTGAAACCCAAGATTTGCATGTCGCGGACAACTTGGAAACAGGGTACAGTTTTGCGGACGGTTACCGGGCACTGGGACCGATCCGATCCGAACGAAACTTCATAATAGTCTCTCAAGCGGATGGGTTGGTATGCTTCGCCTCGAGAACCTAGCGTTGCATAACACTCTCGCCCAAGACTAAATTGGTCCTTTATGGCTATGCCAGCGATAAATGTTCATATAGATAAGTCATCCTCGCTTAGCGGCTATCAGCGTGCGAGTCATTGCATCGCATCAAGAGCATCCGAAACATAGTCCCGCTCACAACACAGTGTTTGCATATGTATTGCCCCTGAATGTTTATACCTGCTCGTGCTTAAAGTAACTTGGTTTGCCTTGGACAGAAAAGGACAAATGATAAGTTGGTAAGTCTCACCGTATTTTCTCTTATGTCGCACGGCGCACTGCCATACGAGTTAGGCTATTCAACATTGCAATGAAACTGATCCTAAGGCAACTAGAAAGATAACCAAATAGTTGGTGCACGAAACCTATATTACGTGTTTGGATTTGTCAAGCGGGCGAGTAGCCTCCCCACCAGTGCATTCGTATACTGATAATCCACCAGGTTGTTTGTAGGGTGCGGGAGAACCTCGTTCGGTGTGGATGCCTCCTTCATGCGTGCTAAGGCGTGGAGTTCACTCCGGAGTCTTGGAGCGCTGTGTCCGAAACTGAAGCACATATACAAGACATAATGTTGGAACATCGTCTGAACATTCACCTGTACAATCATTCCACAATTGTAGCCACTTGGCACGCTTTTACTGTTTCAGAGAGAGAGATCTGAGAGAATTGTAATATCGGCCAAGCGCCGCTTGTAACACTTGTTTATATCAATAAAGAGTTTTACTTTAACTTGTGTTATTTAATGCTTCCGCTATTGTCGACTCAATGAACTTGTTATCGATCGCGTATGCGTTCATAATTTTGCTGCACTCGGACAATCTGTGCGACTCTGTGGCTTAGAACTCTTACCGCCAGCCAATGAACCATGGCCTTGCACGGGTGCAGCTCACGCTCGTGCGGCATCACGCCCAGATGGGCCAAGCGATCGTCCCGCAAGAGCGCTGGCACGGTGATCTTCGCCTAGCGGGGACGGCCGATTTAGCCTGCGGGAGGTCGGGGCATGACAGATTGGTATCAGAGCCTGGCTATACGCCTTTGGACTTTGTTTCGATTATCTCAGTTTCGAAAGCTCGTTCGTGGGTTATGTGCACGCTCTCTCTCAATGTCCCAAAAGGAACGTTCCAACAATGAGTCTAAATACTTTCAAAAAGTGCATTTGAATGATGCGATTGCTTGTATAAAATCGTGATGCTAAGGCCTTTGTGTCGACTTGTGCAAACCCTTAAATTTTAGCAAGTAGCTTGTCCGATTTCACTATCTCTAAGTTTGGTTGAATGCATATGTTTGAGGGACACCTTGAACTTGTGCACGATCCAAGACCCAAGGAGATGTGAAACTCGAGTGCTAAGACTTCGCTATCGCTGAGTTGGTTGACATGCATATGTTTGAGGGGCACTTCGAATATGTGCACGATCCAGACTCGCGATATGTTGATCTCAATGCTAGTGCAAGTGAATATCCAAATGAACGAGTATAATAACTTGTATAAGTTTGCCTTAGCCTTAGATCGTTAATCAAGATTAATTGAACGTACTCCGCGTTAAGCAATATGTTCCGCGCTAAGGCGCAAATGAGACTGATCAACATACACGTAACACGACGAAAGAACCGAGTAGGAGATTATCTTCAATTGGATTTAGTGGTACCGATTGCTACGCTTGGGATAGATTCCATAATGTGTTAGTACTGCTTGACCTCTAGAAGTCTCGAGGATGAGACTTTTTCTGAGTGGTGGATGATGTAACACCCCGTTCCGCTCAAGCGGACTGCCGATTCAAATGACAAAAGTGCAATATCCCAAACCGCTTTGCTAAGGCGAGAATACTCGTTCAGAGGCAAAGGATGTCCAGACTTGTCCCTACAGGAGTTTGGCTTAGGCTTTCAGAGGCTCGCTCGACGTATCGCTCAACCGAGGCGAATCATCGCTAAGGTGGGTGGCTACGGTGAACTTGTCTTTGCTTAGCCAGCACACTTAAATTATGGGATGGTACATGATAGTCAGTAGGTGAATCACCCCCTGCATGCTAATAAGAATACAACGCACCTAGCTTAGGGAATAATCCCAACTTGTATTGCTTGTGTTATAACATGGAATTGAAATATTGTTTATATTCAGACCCTTAAATGCTAGCCTAGATCATGTCACTCGGTAAGTTCCATTATAGTATCACTCCTCGGCATACCTTCGAGCCCGAGCTAATATGAATGACTATGTTTATACAAATTCATGCTTGCCTGCTTGTATATTGCCTCGTTCAATACTTGTTGCATAAACTATGCCTCAAATTGTGTATCACTGTGCATGTTTTACATTCATCTAGTTCTCCTCAGAAGACTATCTAATAGTCGTTCCGTAAAGTATCCGGGACCGTAAGGTCGCCAAGGCAGTTCCTGAACCAGGGAAAAATAATAATAATAATAATTATTATTATTATTATTATTATATATATATATATATCCAAAAGATTATAAATAAAAAAGATAGAACTCTAAAATATTCTACATGGTATCAAAGCACAAACACTAGACGCCACAAACCCTAGCAGCCACCACCGCAGTCGCGCCACTACCGCCGCCGCCGCCACCGTGAAGCCGCGACTCCTGCGAAGCCCGCAGGAGTCTTCTGTCGTGGTTCCTGGCGTCTCCCGCGGGTCATTCCAGACGTTGACATTGAAGGCCTAGATCCGATGGAGGAGAGGCATGATCGGGTCTAGGAGAGGACGAACTTGAATCGTGGGATGGGTGTGAGGTGATCGAAGAATAAGAGAATCGATGGAGGAGATCATCAAGAAGTTGGACCCTGCAGAGGTCGCAACGTTGATGAAGCTGATAAAAGTGTCGGCTAGTGAGAGTGCGACATGAATATCAGCGAAGTTGGAGCTTTCCTCCATCGATCTGAAGCTTGATAGATCGGCCACCTACCTGAGTTGGTCACGACGGGTGAGGAGAACCCTCGTAGGGAAGAACCTGGAGGGTTTTTTGTCAAAAGATAAGACAAAGCCGAATGAGGGCTTGGCAGGACGCGATGAGTGTAAGTACACTCATATGATGATATATATTTGAATTCTCAATTCTTTAGTCCAGTCGATCGCCGCCACAGTGGATGGCCTTGAGACAGTAAAGGACGTGTAAGAGAAGTTGAGGAGGACCTACGATGGTATGGGGAATAACTTAATGGTTTTCCAGATCAAGGGGAAGATCGACGACACCGTAGAGGGAGAGAAGATGGTGCCGGAGTATGCCACAGAGTTGGAGAGTCTGTGGTTGGATTATGATCACTCCTCAGATCGGACGAGCTGCGAGAACCCAAAGTATAAGGAAATACATGTATGTCTGCAGGAGAGGACGATAAAGTTTCTTATGGGGCTGCCCGTGGTATTTTTTTAGAGGACATCACTACTTCTAGTCCAAACGAAGATCCCTACTCATGAGGAGGCTATCTCGGCCATGATCCAGGAGGAGACTTGCATCAAGCTGTAGGCAGGGACAAGTGGTCCTCCTGAAGTGAAGTCAGCACTGACGGTTGCCAATTTAGGCGGCATATGACCTAAGGGAGACCCCCGGCAGTGCTACAACTGCGGGGAGGTAGGCCATCTGAGGTATGCTTGCACCAAACCACCCAAGGAGGAAGATCCAGGTGGTGTACGTGGACAATTTTGAGGATGTGGCCATGGTTGTGGGGGTCGACGGGGTGGTCAAGGAGGTTGTCGGACGAACCTGCTGGTAGCAAAAGGCGATAAGGGAACTGATGACGTCTATACTGAGGAGGATCAAGCACTGTTGGGCATGTTGGAGGTACTTAGGAGAAAGCAAAGAGCGTCAAGCGATGGAGACATAAGAAGTGGGACTGAAGAGGTGCCAACCTCAGTCTTCGCCAGAGGCAACACTGCCATGTATATCCATCCATCGGAAGGTACTAACGACCCACTCGCCCTTGCATCTATGTCTTCCCTTAGATCGTCGGACTGGATTGTCTATTCGGATGTGTCTCAACCCGTGACAAAGAATGTTAGTGAATTCTCTTCCTACACTCACCTAACATTGGAGGACAATATTCAAACAGCCGATGGTACTTTTCAACCAGTGGTCGGTAAGAGTACTATCGATTATACATGTTTAGTAAAATTATCCAATATTTTGTAAGCTCCTTCTTTTCCAGTCAGTCTTTTATCCATTAGTTATATAATCCTCCAACTAAAATGCATTGTCTTTTTTGATATTTCTAAGGTGATCTTCAAGGAGAAGGAGACGGGACGAAGAATTGGGACTGGCACTTGGCATGATGGATTGTGGTACCTGAATCGGGAAGGGTTAGATTCGACATTGGTGTCTGTGGCAGAGAGGGCATGAATGAGAGGACCAAAGATTAGTGCCGAGGATATATTGATACTCCATCACAGACTGTTGGGGCACTTCTCTTTTGGTATTTTGAGTAGTTGGTATCCATCTATTTATGAGAAAACAAATAAGAAAAAACTAGTATGTGATGTATATGATTTAGGCAAACTTACTAGAAGCTCATATGTTAGTGCGGGCCATAGAAGCTCTTCTGTTTTTGATATTATTTATTCTGATATTTGGGGGTTGTGCGCCATAACTACTATGTATGGTTACAAGTATTTATTTCTTTTATTGATTGTTCCTTTCGTGTCACCTGGCTGTATTTGATGAAGAATAAGAGTGATGTCTTTGCCTATTTCCGGGACTTTCATAAACATGTCCAGACTCAGTCAGAGCAGTGGTGAAGGTACTGAGGTCTGACAATGGGACCGAGTATACCAACAAAGCACTTGAGGAATACCTGTCAGCCCAAGGGATACAACATCAGACCACTTGTGGGTACACACCAGCACAGAATAGAGTAAAAGAAAGGAAGAACAGACACCTTCTGGAGGTGACAAGGAGCATGATGATCGCCATGAATATCCCACAGAGTATGTGGGGGCATGCAATGTTGACAGGAGCTCAGTTGATTAACATGATGCCCTCAAAAGTACTATGCTGGAAGTCTCCATGTGAGATATTATAAGAAAATAATAGTGGAATACTCCCGCTGAAGGTGTTTGGCTGTGTATATTTTGTAAAAGACAATAAACCGTTTGTTGGAAAACTTGACTCTAGAGTAGTCAATTGTGTCTTCGTGGATGACTCGGAAGGGGTACGTATGCTGGAACCCAATATAGAAGAAGAGATTTGTGAGCATGGATGTTCACTTCAGGGAGCTTGAGTCATACTACCGTCAGGAGGGAACCTCATCCATGGGCAACTCACATGGCACAGAGAGTATGAGACGAGAGAGGAAGATTTGTGAGAGTTTGGTGACCGATTTAGGAGTATGGCATGGAGGAACGTTTGAGGAGAAGAGTGAAGAGGAACAGGGGGAGGAGATGAGAGGTGTTAGGCCCATAACTCAAGGGGAGTTACTTATCTACAACAGGAAAAGGAAACAAACTGCAGGACCAGTACCTATAGTGACAGTGCCAAGTCCCTTGCATGCGTCCGTCTCGACTCCTGAGACACCTATACCACCACCACCAAATTTTTCTTCGGGTGATATCATTCTTCCTACCCCTCCCACACCATTATCAGTACAGAGGACCACTCACAGCAATGCGAAAAATTCTTTTGATAGATATAGTTGGGACATTGCTCAATTTATTTCATATGATAACATCTCTTCTTCTCATGGAGCATTCATTGCGTCTTTGGATAGTATTACTGTACCTAACAATTAACAGGTTGCCAAGAACGATCTAAAGTAGAAAGCGATGATGCACAACGAGTTAGGGGCTCTTGAGAAGAACCATACTTGGGAACTGGTAAAACTGTCAGAGGGAAAGAGGACAGTCAGATGCAAGTGGATCTTTACTGTGAAGCAGAATCCAGATGGACAGGTTGAGCGCTACAAGGCTCGACTGGTGGCAAAAGGATACAGTCAGGTGTACTATATTGACTACGATGAGACTTTTGCACCAGTGGCGAATATGAGCACCGTCAGGACCCTGATTTCTTTGACAGCGAATGGTGGATGGAAGCTACACCAACTGGATGTGAAGAATATGTTTCTTCATGGGGATCTAGTGGAGAAAGTGTACATGGAGATATCACTAGGATTCTGTACTGATAAGACAGTGGACAAGGTCTGCAGGTTGAAGAAGTCCCTCTATGGACTGAAGCAGTCTCCTCAAGCATGGTTTGACAGATTCAGGAGGGCGATGATAGGGATGGGATATCGGTAGATCAACGCTAATCACAGTGTATTTTTTATCAGAGTGGAGGCCACATCACCATGCTTGCGGTGTATGTGGACGATATGATTATCACAGGAGATGATGAGCAGGAGATTACTTGACTCAAGGGGAAGCTTGGCAAGGAGTTCGAGGTGAAGGACCTTGGCCTTCTTCGGTACTTCCTTGGGATTGAGATTGCTTGAGAAGCATAGGGGATTATTCTTTCTCAGAAAAAGTATGTGCTGGACCTTCTCACAGAGACAGGGATGTTGGGATACAAACCTGCAGCGACGCCGATCAATCAGAGGTTCAAGCTGGGTGCTGAGGCTGGAGAACCAGTTGACCGGGATAGATACCAGAGACTGGTGGACAAGTTGATCTATTTGAGCCATATACATCTTGATATCTTCTTTGCAGTGAGTGTGGTGAGCCGCTACATGCATGACCCAAGGAAGGATTATATGGACGTAGTATACCAGATTCTGAGATACTTGAAGGGTGCCCCCGGAAAGGGACTGATATTCAGGAAAAATATTCATATGAGCATCGAGGGCTACTGTGACTCTGACTGGGCTAGCTGTGCTGATGGCAGGAGGTCTACCTCGGGCTATTGCATATTTCTAGGAGGCAACTTGGTCTCTTGGAGGAGTAAGAAGCAGTCAGTGGTGGCCAGATTTACAGCTAAAGCGGAATACAAAGCTATAGCCTTGGGAGTTGCAGAGCTGCTATGGCTGAAAAGTATGTTGGTGGAGCTAAAGCTGGATCAAAGAGCCAAGATAAAGTTGTGGTGTGACAACCAGTCAGCCATCAGTATCGCCAACAATCCAGTGCAGTATGACATGACCAAACACATCGAGATCGATAGGTTCTTCATCAACGAGAAGTTGGACAGTGGACTACTGGAGTTAGGCCATGTTCCAACCAAGGATCATGTGGCAGACAGTCTGACCAAGGAATTTAGCTCTGTAGATATGATTAGAGGATGTGACAAGATGGACTTAATGAATACCTTTCGTCCATATTGAGGAGGAGTTTTGGTATATTAGAATGTATTAGAAGATTTTATGTAAAATAGAGGATTGTAAAACTATATATATATATATATATATATATATATATATATATATATATATATATATATATAAAAGATAAAAAAAGATAAAAAAAAAATAGAACTCTAAAATATTCTACAATATATATCCCATTTTTTATTTTGATTTTTGTCTTGGAGCACCCAAGAACTCAGAATCTACTTTCCCCATATACATAACTCAAGTAAAACTCTATGACCGACTTAACATCATGATACTAGTATCTGTAAGATGAGAGGAGTATTTTATTCTTGGAATGAATAATTTGTATTATGTTCAACCTCAACTTTGCCTTTAAATAGCCATTTACAACTCTAAAAGATAGCACCCTCTAACGATTTTCTAACTAACAAATCAAAATAAATTAACCGCGTAGAACAAACAGAATTCCTAAAGACTAGGGATTTGTTGAAATCCAAATAGCAACCGCTTCAACCTCCTCAACGGGATTAAATCTAACAATCATCCCCTAAGCCTGTTGCATGAGATTCACCTCTATGACGCCAAGCTTCTGTCTCATCTCAATGAACCTGGCTCGCCCGAGTGCCTTGGTAAGAATGTCTGCAAGCTACTCTTCAGTGTTGATGTACTCGACCTCAACCTTCCCTCTCTTGACACACTCCCGAATGAAATGATACCTTGTATCAATATGTTTGCTTCGGTCATGGAAGACGGGATTCTTGCTGAGGGAAATGGCGGACTTGTTGTCTACCTTGAGCATGACGCTGCCGGTCTCCTTGTTCTTCAAGTCACCAAGGAGTTTTGCAAGCCAAATGCCTTGGTATGCCGTCGTTGTCGCGGCAATGTACTCGGCCTCGCAGGATGACAAAGCCACGACCTTCTGCTTCTGAGATTGCCAGCTAATGAGGCTACGACCGAGGAAAAATAACACGCCAGTGGTGCTCTTGCGGGTGTCGATGTCACCTGCCATGTTACTGTCGCTGTAGTCGATCAGCCGTGGTTTCTCCACCTTCTTTGCGTAGAGACAACCAAAGTGATGTGTGCCGGCGACGTAGCGAAGGATGTGCTTGACGGCAGCAAGGTGTTCGGTTGTCGGGTTCTCCATGAACCGACTCACGTAGCCCACCGCCTACGAGATGTCTGGGCGCGTGTGCACCAAGTACCGGAGACTCCCGACGATGCTCCTGTAGGATGTGGCATCAGTCGGAGGGGCTGAGCTTACCTTGCTTAGCTTGAACCTCGGTTCCATAGGGATGTGGCACGGGTTGCAATACACCATGCCACTCTTCTCCAAGATTTTGAGCGCATACGCCTCCTGACTGAGGGTAATGAAGCCATTGGACTGCTGCACCTTGATGCCGAGGTAGAAAGTGAGCAATCCCAAGTCACTCATTTTGAACAAGGCCTTCATCTCCTTCTTGAACTTGGCAATATCTTGTGGGTCTGTTCCGGTGATGATGAGATCGTCGACGTACACACCCACAAGTAGGCGAGTTGGACCTTTGCCGCGTGTATACACAGCGTGCTCCTGTGTACTCCGGTGGAAACCAAGTGACAGTAGGCAACTGTCAAGCTTGGTGTTCCAAGCCCTCGGTGCTTGCCGCAGCCCGTACAGTGCCTTGTCAAGTTTCAGTACTTTGTGCTCCTGTCCTTCGATAGCAAAGCCAGGAGGTTGGGCGACGTATACCTCCTCCTTGAGGTCGCCATTGAGGAACGCCGTCTTCACGTCCATGTGGTGCACCGTCCACTCCTCATGCGCGGCGAGTGCGATCAACAAACGGACGGACTCGAGGTGAGCAACCGGCGCGAACACTTTCTCGAAGTCCACTCCTTGCCTTTGCACATAGCCTTTTGCCACGAGCCGCACCTTGTGCTTGAGGACGGCGCCGTGCTCGTCCTTCTTGATTTTGTAGACCCACCTCAAACCGATCGGACGGTGGCCGGGTGGGAGGTCTACCAGGTGCCATGTACGGTTCTCCTCAATGGAGCTCATCTCCTCGAGCAATGCTTGGCGCCAACATCGTTGTTTCTCGGCTTCAAAGAAAGTGGCAGGTTCCTCGTCAACCATGAGGAGCAGCTCGTCGATATCGAGCTCGCGGACGGTGGTCGTGTCAAGCAAGCTCACCAAGGTCCTGTACCTGCGTGGCCCGTCGTCATCGGTGTCGAGCATGGCCGAGGCGTTGGTGGGTGGCGAGACAAATTTTACTCCACGTTGTACCACCGAGTCAGATGTTTCTGCCCCGGATGCCGGCGTCAACGGCCCTAGACTGGGTGCCACTGGTGTTGATGGATCGCCACCCCCGTGCACCGACGTGCCTGCGTGTTCAACATGTGGTATAGTATACTCAACAGTAAATGTCTCACCTACGTTGTCTTGCACGCCCAGTCCCACTTGGCTTCCTCGTCGAAGACAACGTCGCGTGTGACGTGCACGCGCTTGCTGGCTGGGTCGTATACCCGGTACGCCTTGGTGCCGGGCTCGTAGCCGATGAAGACCATGTGCTTGCTGCGATCTTCTAGCTTCTGTAAGTTCGGCTTGACCACCTTGACGTGTGCTACACAGCCGAAGGTGCGGAGGAAGTGCACGCTTGGCTTGTGTCCGTGCCATGCCTCATACGGCGTCTTGCCGTCGACGCTCCGTGTCGACGAGCGATTAAGGATGTAGACAGCCGTCGTGACCGCCTCGCCCCAGAACTTCCCGGGCATATCCTTTGCCTTCAGAAGACTACGCGCCATCGCGACGACCGTCTGGTTCCGGCGTTCGACGACGCCGTTTTGCTGTGGTGAGTACGGTGCTGTGAGTTATCGTTTGATGCCGAGGCCCGCGCAATACTCACCAAATGCTACAGATGTGAACTCGCCCCCACGATCAGTACGGAGTGTGCGCAGTTTGCATCCTGTCTCCACCTCGACATGGGCTTGAAAGTGTTTGATGGCTGTCGGTGCTTCATCCTTCGAACCAAGTAGCGTCAACCACATGTAGCTGCTGAAATCGTCGACGAGGAGCAAGAAGTAGCGCTTACCACCAGGTGTCACCGGTGTGATCGGCCCGCAGATATCACCGTGAACAAGATCTAGCAGGTTGTCAACACGGTACTTGGTCTCCTGCGAAAATGGCGTACGGCGCTGCTTTCCGACAAGACAACTATCGCAGATTTGATTGACGTATTCGATCTGTGGTAGCCCGTGCACCATGTTGCGGCGAGCTAACTTTCTGAGTGCTTCGAAGTTGAGATGGACAAACCGTGCATGCCACCGCCATGCATCGTCATTGAGTCGTGCTGCTAAACACACTGGTTGTACAATATCAAGAGATAGAATGTACAGTCAATTTTGGGCACGTTTTACCTTGGCGAGGAGGCATTGTTGACGATCTCGAATCGAGAGCACGCTGCCTTCGATCAAGACTTGGTAGCCGTTCTCATCGAGCTGCCCAAGGCTGATGATATTGCTTCGTAGCTTCGGGATGAAATAGACGCCGGTGAGGGCGCGGTGCTCGTCGTTCTGGCACGTAAACATCACCGTGCCACGCCCTCGGATGTCGACGATGGATCCGTCCCCAAACTTAATGGAGCCCGTGACTCCAGTGTCAAGCTCGGCGAAGACCTCCTTGCAGCCAGTCATGTGGTTGCTGGCACCGGTGTCGAGGTACCATGCTTCGTCGTGGTGGTCGTCCTCACGGCCCAGATGCACCTGAGCGTGCACCTCGTCGAGTACGACGTTGTTGGTCGTGCCCACGGTGGTCTCAGCGAGCGTGTACTCCTGCGCCATCAGCAGTGCGGGCTCATCGTCGTCGACTTGCGTCAGATTGGCACGCTCATCGCGCTTCGGCTTGCGGCAGTCCTTCGCCCAGTGGCCGTACATGCCACAATTGTGGCACTTACCCTTCTTGTCGCGCGTGCCACCGGGCGCGTTGCCGTTGTCGTAGTTCGTGTTGCCGCGGCCACGACCTCTTGGCTTGCCGCGCCCACGACCATAACTTTTGCCACCGTCAGAGTAGGTGTCGCCTTCCTTCCTCTGCTTCGTGCAAGCGAGCCACTCCTCTTCGGAGAGGAGAAGGCGGCTACTTGTGTCACCGGAGTTGCTGCCAAGATCGTACCGCTCCTCGACGGCTAGAAGACGACCGGTAAGCTCTTCAATTGACAGCGTCTTGAGATCCACTAAAGTCTCAATGGCGATGGCGACTTGCGTGTACCTGGATGGAACGACTCGAAGGAATTTTTTAACTACCTTCTCGTCGTCCATTTCGTCGTCGAGTAGTTGCAGGTCGCTGACGAGTCCCGTGAGCCGCATCGCAAAGTCCTCGACGGACTCGCCGTCCTTGAACTTCATTGATTCGAAGTCAGCACGCAATTTCTGCGCCTTGGCCTCGCGCTCGACCCCCATCCGCATCATCTTCACAGCGTCCCATGCTTCCTTGGCAGTGTCTTTTACTGCCAGTGTCCGCAGCATCTCTGGCGGCACGGCACGGAGTATGACGGACAGGGCCATCCTGTCGTCGCGGTAGTCGGCTTTTCCGGGTTCGATCGCCTCCCACAGGCCTTGCGCCTGCATGTTGACTCTCATTAAGAGAGCCCAATCCGCATAGTTGGTCTGTGTCAGCATGGGGTACTTGAAGGTGAATGACGTCTCCTTCATAGATGTCGACGTCGTGGGGCTTTGGTCGTCGTTGGTTGCCATAGCTCTGATACCAAATGTAAGATGAGAAGAGTATTTTATTCTTTGAATGAATAATTTGTATTATGTTCAACCTCAACTTTGCCTTTAAATAGCCATTTACAACTCTAAAAGATAGCACCCTCTAACGATTTTCTAACTAACAAATCAAAACAAATTAACCGCGTAAAACAAACAGAATTCCTAAAGACTAGGGATTTGTTGAAATCCACATAGCAACCGCTTCAACCTTCTCAACAGGATTAAATCTAACAGTATCCACGATATATGCAACATGTTTCAAAACATCTCAATTACATGTCCATTGTGACATGTAACAATATAGTTAATTCAAACTAAGATCATACTTGTTCATGCATAAACAACTTTCTCTTTTAGTGAGACATGCAATTTTAATATTTTGCTATAAATTTATATAGCATGCCTCTCCCTTACATGTAGAAAATAAGGCCTTCAGGGCACCAAAATCGAGGAACTGCTGTTTCTCTTTTCAGGAGATACAAGGACATTGTGAAGGCGAAGATTATACTAATCCAAGTCACAACAAAATTCATTGCTACAATGCACTTTATAAATTTAATCAGGTGAGCTTCCGCATTTCCCAGCATAAAAATGAAAATAAGCTAAAGATGTGGGCGATCAGTACCACCTTCTGATCATTTTATTTCATGTTGACGGTGAAGCTGATCTATTCCTCATGCAGTTTTACTTGGAACTTTTGTCATAATTATATTTTGGAGCCCAAGTGTGATCTTGCTTCTCCTAATCCGGTGGACATGATTGTAGCTAGGAGTTCCACAAGGAAGAAGTATGCCGAGCACCTTCCACCATCACCAATTCCTGATGTGAAGTGTAGAGTATGCCTATTATTTTTCCTCTTGTTTGTTATGGCTCTCATTTAAGTTGCTATGCTCCAGATTAAATTGATATATAATTGAATGGCTTACTGTCAGAATGTTTTGTAACGTGCAGACATATGGATATTATCTTTCTTATCTCTGGGCAAACAACGCCGCCGCCACCAGAGAGGCTCTCCATATCAAAAAGGTAAAAGGCGCATAATGAACATTCTTCCTATTTCATGGGTAAAACTAGGTATATAATAATATATTTACTTCTATTAGATCAAGTCAATTATGTAGAGTATGGACATAATACAGCAAGGCTCTAAAACCATGGTTCACAGTATCGGTATCGAACCATTCCTACGAGTATCGGGATCGGTGGTATCGGCAGGATCGACGGTTTTGGATCAGAGTATCAGATTTTTTTGGTATCAGTAAGCAAATAATTATTAACATTTTAGAAAATATATTTTATACATTTAGGCATAATTCTAAGTATTTTCAGTGTTATTTTTTAGCAGTTTTGAAATTGAATGAAATAGTAGTCACCCTTGTCGATTGGTTTACATGTGATAGATAAATTTTCTTATTTTACATACTTTTACAACCTTATTATACTTCTACACCCTTGATGATGGGTCTTTGTCGTTTAATTTTCTTTGTCGAATTGACTGTAAAAGATATATCCAATGTCGGTATTGGTCATTATCAGGTATCGGTCGATATCGAATCTGGACATGTCAAACCGTATAGGTATCAGCCGTATCGGATCGGTACGGCCGATACTACAAACTATGCTGGAAACGCATTAAAGGCTTGGAAGGTTACTTTATATGGAGAGGAAACACAACGATACATGTCATATGAACTCTTAATTAGTACGATCATTCTACAGCTTTCCAAGAGTTTCTACGTCCAGTTTAGCCGTGTAGTTGTAAAATTAGGAGCCCCATTATAAATATGTATTCTGTATGTTGAGATGTTATTGGTAATATTGCACTAATGTGTCCGGAGTCTGCCTTTTTGTGCTGACAACACCAATTTCTATGTCAGGACACTGTAAAAGAATTAGTTCTTGCATCAGACTTTTGTTCTTTATTTTCCCCCTTCGTTTGTGCAGAATGATTCAGAGGGTGGACTTCTCGCCAGCGTCTTTGATATACTGCTGCTGCTACTACTTTCTTCTCAGTTAGGAGCTCAAAGTTTGAATAAGACAATGTTTGGGCAATATTATCAACATGATCATAAAGTACTATGTTTATTTCTTACTCTCTGTATAATTTGAGACTGTCTTCCGATTTGCTGATAGAAGAATAAGATCTTATGATGCTCAATTTGGAATCTTGCTTAGAGAAATAAGTCATTCTGATTGCAAAAATCATAATGCTTTGCTCATAGAAGATGAGGAAAAGCTATCAGCCACCAAACTATTTAACATATCTGTCTATAGCAGTTTGTCAGATTCATGATAAATGTTACTTATACTGAGCTCAACTTTGTCATTAAAACTGACTGCAACAATAATAAAAGCTTATCGGCTCCGACGAACTAAAATCGGAAGAAACTACAAGAGTTAGGCTGCACTTAAACCTGGTTCGAAACATACTAGAGTCCGTTGAAGCCATAAACTGGGGTTGGCTGAAGAATTCTTCAAATAGAAAATTGTTAATCAAAGAATTAAGAGTTCTTTCCTCGTGTTTTTAAATTAAATTTTTTTATGAAAGATTAAAATTATGGAATTTGTGGTCATTTTCTACCCTGAATGAACTGTTCTAGCAAAATTCTGATGCCATGGATTTCCTTTGTGTAGTTTTTTTTAGCCTAGGGAGGAGGCCTATAAAAGAAGGCCTTTGGTAAAGGCACTACAAAAAAGACTCAAACGACAAAAGTGCAACTGTTCCGACCCACTTTGCCTCAACGAGAGGCAAAGGATATCCAGACTTGACCCTACAGGAATCCGGCGTAGGCTTTCAGAGGCACGCTTGACGTATCGCTCTACCGAGGCGAATCATCGCTAAGGTGGGTGGCTACGGTGAACTTGTCTTTGCTTAGCCAGCACACATAAAATCTGGAATGTTCATGCTAGTCGCTAGGTGATTCACCCCCTGCATGCTAATAAATCCAACGCACCTAGCTAAGGGAATAATCCCAACTTGTATTGCTTATGCTAGAACATGGAAATTGAAATACTGCTTGTATTCAGACCCTCGCATGCTAAGTCCCTAACGGTTTCATCTCTCGGCTTACCTTCGGGTCCGAGCAAACGTGTTTTACTTGTGTTCCTTAGAAACGCATGCTTGTCTGCTTGAATGTTGCATTGTTTTTCATCCAAACCTCGGAAGACTACCAAGTAGTCATTCCGTGCCTGAATAAACCTGCAAGTATTCGGGGACCGTTAGGTCGCCAAGGCAGTTCCCGATCCAGGGGACTGCATCATGTCAAGTAAAAGAATCATACTCCTGTGGCAAGACTCATTCAGGTATTCGGATCTCTGCAAGTCTCCCTCGAGCGAGCTTACATCAGCCCAGGAGACTGTGCATATCCAATGGCTAAATGAATCATGCAATACTGCTTGTCGTGTGCTCGTGTTGCCTTAACTGCATGAAGTGTAAATTAATAATCGTGTTCGATTATGGACAACTTGTGCACAAGGATATAAGTTCTGCGGACGGTGCTGGGGCACTGGCACCGATCCGATCCGGGCAGACTTCGTGTGTAGTCATCGTGTGCGGACTGGATAGCTTGCAATGCATCGTGTGTTATCGTGTATCCAATATGAGCTCTCGTTGCATGCTATCCATGTCCATGACTAGTCCATTATGGCATCAAGCTAGTGATCATCGTGTGCAATTAACTTGTGGCTTAGTCATCGTGTGCGGATGGGATAACTTGCAGCGCATCGTGTGCTCTCGTTGCATGTTATCCTTATCCATGACTCTGCCCACCTCGTGTGTTTAAACTTGAACAATATAACAATACTCATGTTTGCATATGTTATTGCCCATGAATGTATATACATGCCCGTGCTTGAATTAATCATGTTTGCCTTGGACAGGAAAGGAGAAATGGTAAGTTGGTAAGTCTCGTCGTGTTTCCTCAAACATCACACGGCGCACTGCCCGACACGATAGGCTATTTAATGTTTGCATGAAACTGATCCTAAGACAACTAGAAAGATAACTTAATAGTTGTGCACGGAACCTGTATTACGTGTTTGGATTTGTCGAGCGGGCGAGTAGCTTCCCCACCAGTGCATTCAATGTACTGATAATCCACCAGTTTGTATGCAGGCTGCGGAAGAACCTCGTTCGGTGCGGATGCCTCCTTCGTACGTGCTAAGGCCAGGAGTTCCCTCTGAAGCCTTGCAACGGTACGTCCGGAACAGAAGCACATATACAAGACATAATGTTGGAGCGTCGCCTGAACATCGTCTGTACAATCATTCTACAATTGTAGCCACTTGGCACGCTTTACTGTTTCAGAGAGAGAGGCTTGAGCGACTTGTAATCTCGGCTATACGCTGCCTGTAACACTTGTTCATATCAATAAAAGAGCTTGCTTTACTTCAACTTATGTTTCAATGCTTCCGCTATATTGTAGACTCAGTGAACCTGTTACCGATCGCCTATGCGTTCATGACTCCGCTGCACTCGGACAATCTGTGCGACTTTATGGCTTAGAACTCTTACCGCCAGCCAATGGACCATGGCCTTGCACGGGCGTGGCTCACGCTCGTGCGGCATCACGCCCGGATGGGTCAAGCGTTTGTTCCGCCGGAGCGCTGGCGAGGGTGATTCCCGCCTAGCGGGAACGGCCGATTTGCCTGCGGGAGATCGGGACGTGACACGGCTGGGCGGCGGCGACGAGGTCGATGGCAAGGTCGACGACGTGGAGAGACGGAGAATGAGGGAGGAGGAGAGGGGTGAGGGTGGGGGAGGAGGAAGAGGAGGAGGGAGGTGAAAAGAATGGACAGCCCTAGTAAAATTTCGACTAGCCTGAATAAAAAATCTTCCTAAATGGACTAGCATTAATACTAGACCAGTTCCGAGTCATTTTTGTAGTGCCTTTATCATAGGCCTAAAAGAAGGCTGTTGATAAGGGCGCTACTAAATTCACTCGGGGCTAGCCCAGTTATGAAGAAATTTTACTCAGGCTAGCCCAAAATTTTACTCAGGCTAGTCCAAACTCTTCACCTCCTCCTCCGTCCTCCAAAGCCGCCTCCCGTCGCCGCCTCCGCCTCCTCCCCCGCCTCCCGCCGCCTCCTTCCCCCTCCCGCTCCTTCGCCTCGTACCCCCTTTCGATGCTCGACTACCTCGGCACCCTCGGCGTCCGCCGCTCCTCCCTCCCCTCCTTCCTCCGCCGCTACCACCAAGTCCTCCACTCCAGCGTCGTGGAGGACTGTAAAAATTTTGATTGGAAGGACAGTTCTAATTTTTTAGACAGCCAATAAAATGCATTTAAATGCAACCTAAAACCAGTAACAAATAAGTTAATTTCAACAAACCATATATAATCCTTTTACTAACTGAATACTGTATAGTCACATAGACATTGGTCAGATGACATAAATAATAGCACAATGACAAAGAAAAATAACAGCACACAGGAAACCAAAAAAGAAAAAAAAAAATGGAAGGACCGTCAAAATTTGGACATATATGTTGATTTTTTAGGACTGTCAAAATTTTGACAGTCCTTCCAATTGACAGTCCTACCAATTGGAAGAACTGTCAAAATTTTGACAGTCCTAAAAATTTAACATATATTTTTAGGACTGTCAAACTTTTGAAAGCCCTACAAATTGGAAGGACTGTCAAAATTTTGACAGTCCTAAAAAATCAACATATATTTTTAAGACTGTCAACCCTGATTATAAAAAAAATTAAGAGTGGACAGTCCCGAGTAAATTTTGGGAGTGGCAAACTTGTAATTATCAATGGTAAACATTTGGGATGCCCCGAGTAAGTTTAGTAGTGCCCTTATCAACAGCCTAAAAGAAGTGGGCATGGTACGATAATTTACCATTTAGAATATTATTATTTTATCAACAGGCAGTGTAATAAATGGTTTTCGAGAATTCCATCATTTGGGTAATCAACACTTGCAATTCTGGAATCAAAAGTAGCAAGTAAATGTGTAACATCTGCAAGAAAACAGCAGGAATAGACCAATAGACCATATCCATTTCCTTTTTTTTTTTTTTTTTTTTGTAACTGGAGGAAAACATTTACACATTGTAACAAAAACTTCAGTTTTTCCAGATCGAGAGTGCTGGCTGGTTACACAGCAACCAAACTGTAATACCTCTTCGATCAATAAAAATCCTACACCCATTTTGCCTCTCTGTTGCCTGTTGCCAAAATTTCTCCCACGTCGATTTGCTGCTGACTTACTCTTCATATAAAAGTTTAAGAAATGGAGGGAAACAAAAACAGGATGCGAATTCCTGTGTCATCAGTCCCAGATATTTCTCCGAGGGGCCACCGGCGGCTGGCCACTGAACTGGAAGCTGCTGTGCCCGCTCCTCGCCCTGTAAGAGTTCTCCATGTGTCCGGGATGACACCCGTATCCGCCAGTAGGTTGCCCACCGTAAGGTGAGACGCAATTCCTTCTCTGGCTATGCTGACCCGAAATCGAACACGAACACCCACACCCCTCGTGCCGGTGGGAACCACCTGTCATCCTACTCCTATGGTTGTTTGCAGATGTCGATCCGGCGCTGGTGGTATTATTCGCCAACTGACTTAAAGATCCACTGAGGTTAGGAGTACTTCTCACTCTATGCATGCCGAGCCCAGCGGGCCTTCCTCCGCCCGCGGGGTAATCGATGGTGGAGGTGGGAGAAGTGCCAGCCGAGGAGTACGAAATGGTAAAGGTCGGGCGGTTATTGGGGGCTGGAATGGCGATGCTGCGGCTGGCGTTGATGGCGTCTATGTAGGAAGGGGACCGCGGGGTGGCAGGCAATGTGATGGAGGGAAAGAGGAAGATGCGGAAGCGGGAGGAGGAAGACGGGGAGCGGGGTAGGCTCTCGTGGCGGTCGTACTCCTCGAGCATGTGATAGAGGTCTTCGTCAGAACGAACGGAGACGAGGACGTCGAGGTCTTCTGGCATTACCTGATACTTCATTACAATGTCAGTGTTGTTGAACATGCCACTTATCTTTTCCATCAGCTCTGCAGACAAAAGGCAAGTCGCGTTAGAGTATAAAGTTCAAATTACGTTTGCCTTGTATAAAATTTCCCCTCTATGATTGTAGCTCGTATGCATGGGCGGACCCGCCCTGGATTTTGACAAAAAGAAAAAGAAAAAAAAAGAAATCTGGTACATGTACTATTCGAAATTTTAGTAAGATTTACGAGGATTTGAACTATTTTTCTGCCAAAAAAAAAGCATCTGCAAAGCCTAAAGCAAACTTTTTGCCATTAGGCTAGTTAACTGCTAGTGATAAAAATATCTTTTTATTCTATTTGCATTCTTGTATTGAGTGGAGCCCCCTCTGACAAAGGCTCCTGGGTCTGTCCCTGCTTGTATGTATAGTCTGGAGAGTGGTAAACGGTATATGAACCATAAGCATATATTTCTACATGAACCAATATACATGTGGACCAATAAAAATTGAGTTTACTAGTGCACATGGGATATAGGAGTCCATTCTTTTATATATATATATATATATATATATATATATATATATATAACGAAACAACTATTATTGCCTGGAAAACCATTTCTTGGAATACACGATCAACCAGTCCCAAAACACCAAAGCCGTGAACTGCTGTAAAACTAAAACCTGCGACCAACTATTACCCTATAGCAAATTTAGAGAGAGCTTTGGCACGGGTGGAGGATGAGGAACGGAGGTTCGTGAGTTGCTGGCCTGAGAGACTGTGATGATTTTTGGTCCTCCTGTACTTGGGCACATTTCTAGAACACAAGTCGTCACCCTCATCGATGATTGTCACCGAGATAGGACATGGGACTCTGTCCCCGATGCGACAGATGACTGCCCAATGCTGGATGCGCTCACCACAAGGAAGGAGCCAACGTCAGACCCCAAGATACTAGTTAGTGGCACCCTTCTGGACTCAGGAACGACCACCGATGCAGCGACCTCAGACTCAATCATGCGAAAGCACGGGGAATCCACCCTATCTTCTTCGAGCTCAACCTCGTCCACCCAGTTGAGGCGGTCATCAGAGCCTGCCTCAAGATATCCCGGGGGGGAATACCCTCTGCCATCACACAGGGGAGATGGAAGAGGACAGACAAACGGGCTCGAACGGGGCCTTAGGCGAGGAAACAATGGGAGGGTCTGGTGGCGACCGACCGGAGGCGTGTCTGGGGGATAGGAGGTGGCGGGGGCGAGAGCCAAAGAGGGAGGGCTCCCCTGACCAACGGAAGGAGAGGAGAGGGGGCCAACAAGGCCTAAGACCTTGGCACTAGCCTGTCCCACTGCCCCCACAAGAAGCGCCTCCGACACCCCACAACTCCCAACCTGAATCTTCACATCCGCCGCACCAAACGAACTTGCAAAAACAATGCTCTCCTCAACCTCCTTGGTCACCATTCCTCCATCCAATTCCACGACCTGAGGACTGTCCACAACAACGACACCTGGGCACTCTTCTAGAGAGGAACCAAGCGAGACAGCCTCAGAAAAAGCTTTGTTGATGTCGTCTTGAGCCTGTGCAGGCTCTGCTCCATTAGTCAGCCCCCCATCCTGGGTGCCACCCTCAGCCAAACAATGTGCTAACCCGGCCTGAGCCGAAGCTGGGTTAGGCCCACCTGCGGTTTCGTCGTATCCATTACAAGTCTGCACTGACTCTTCTCCAGACGAGATACCCCCGTTTGGGTACCTCCCTCTTCCAAACAGATAGCTAACCCGGCCTGATCCTTTGTGGAGGCAAGCAAGGAAGCACCCCCCGAGAAACTGGCTTCTAAGTCTCCTTTTCCGTAGCTCGGAATGGTCTCAGAATTTAGTTGTACCGCCAAGACTCCGGTGCCTACGGTGGAATCCACTCCAGATTCTTTGGCCGGTTTGGACTTGCAGTTAAGAATCGAGTGTCCTTGACGGTAGCAGTAATTGCAGTAAGCCGGGTATTGTTCGTATTCGACGAGTTGACGGTGCTCCCGCCCCTTGGGCATCTTGATGCTGAAGTGATCCACTAACGGGTTACTTACATCCATTTCCACCAAAACTCGTGTGCGACTCGGTCGAGCTAGTGTATCGGTAGTTATGTCCAATTGGAGGGACGAACCCAGGCAAGATGCAAACATAAAGATAGACGACTTCGTGAAAAGTTGGATGGGGAGATCCAGAAGGGAAACCCACGCCGGGGCAAGCGGGGAGTCGAGATGAGGTAAAAACTTCGGCGTCCATTTGAAGACCCGCATGGGGACGTTAGCCACAAACCATAAGCTCTTCGATCGGAGCCTAAGGTAGTCGACTTCGAGACGGGGGCGGATTAGCACGTGCCTGGAATCGATGAGACCCACGGACACTGGACCTGCAAACTTTAAACCAGATAACGCCCGTCAGATGAGCTCCATCGAGGGACGCGACTGGAGCAGCTTACCGACGAAGGCAAGGTGCAGAGGGGCGGAGAGGCTGGCTTCGTCCTCCTCGTCGAAATAGAACACATGAGTTCCCTCGACAACAGAGAGCTGCCTAGGACGAAGCGTCGGCTCCATCGCGACTGGCGGATACGTCGCCGCCGCACCAAAGCTACTAGTCGCTTGCAGAAAAGAACTCCCAGGAACAACACGTGATGTGAGGAGAGCCCCGGAACCGGGACCCGCAGCCACAAGAAGCCTAACCGATGGTGAGGCCAAGGCCGTATCAGCAGCGAGAAAGGGAGCCACCGGCGGTGCCAAGGCCACCGAGGGACCCAAGGGAAGCGGGGACGCAATCATTAAAGGAGGGGAGGGGAAAATGGGGATGGCGGTAAGCTGTTGACTGGAAGGACGAGAGCCACGAAGATCGAGGGGGAGGCAGGGGGAGATGGAGGAGTGAAGGGAGGAGAGATGCGAGAGAAAAGTGGTCTTCTCCACGGGAGGAGCAAGGAAGGAAGGGGCATAGGAGGCGGGAGGAGATTCCTTAGCCTCAGGGGAGGCCAGGGAGGCACAGGGCCTGGCCAACGTCGACCAAAAAGGGAGGAACGGGAAGAGCTCCAGCCACCATATATATATATATATATATATATATATATATATATATATATATATATATACATGAGTCATAGGCTCATATTCCTACATAAGCCATGCACATGTGGACCAATAGGAATGGAGTGTACTAGTGCACATGGGGTATATGAGTCCATTCCTATTGGTCCACATGTGCATTGACTCATGTAGAAATATGAGCTTATGGCTCATATATATATATATATATATATATATATATATATATATATATATATATATATAGTACACTCCATTCCTATTGATCCACATGTGCATGACTTATGTAGGAATATGAGCCTATGGCTCATATATATATATATATATATATATATATATATATATATATATGACGAGATATTGCACCAATATTGTACCAAACAATCTTGTTGAGTTATGTGTTAAGTTGAGTATAATCCCACAACGGGTAGACTAATAGGGAGAGGGGTGAGCCTCTCCAATATAATATACTCCCCTCTCCTCTTAATGAATTAATCTATTATTCATATTCAACATGGTATCAGAGCCATAACTCATCTACCTCTCTCACTCTACCCCAAATCCTAGCCGCCAACCCCAACCCCCCCCATCAGTCCCCTTCCCCCACCTCCCCCCTGCCGCCACCCCACCCCCCTCCCTGCCACCAACCCTAACCCTCAGCCCCCCGCCCCCCTTGCCCGCTTCCCTGACACCCCCCTCCCTGCCGCCATCCCCCCCTACCGCCAGCGCCCCCCCCCCCCCCCGCCTCCATGCCACCAACCCTCAGTCGTCGCCCCTCCTTCCTGTCTAAATCCTAATTTCCAAAAAAAAAAGTCGTATATCCAGGAGTTAACAAAGAGTAGACAAGTTGCTTGTTTATGTGGATATTTGTTCCCGTCCTACTCCGATATCCACATCAGGATCTACACAGAGAGTGACCTGGGTTACCTCTGTGACCTGACTTGTGTGATCCCCATACGATCTCTACTTTCCATGCGCGTACCGGTTCTGGCCACGTTGATAGCGCATCGGTAAAGTTGATGTGATTATTGGGGTTGGAAAGATCGAGCGACAGTCGAATCGAGTGCAGGATGACTAACACTGATGCAACTAGCAGTGTTACTACTACCGGTGTCGGGAACGCATTGGCGGGACCAACGGGCACTAGCACGACGATTTCTTCGATTCGACTCGTCGATCGGCGGTTGGACGGATCAGATGGCTACTCAACATGGTAGAAGAAGGTTGAGAAAACACTTCGGGGAATGCGGTTGTCCAAGCATCTGACTGATAACCCTCCGAAGACGACTGATCCCACATTTGAGCAGTAGGAGAGAGATGATAGTCGACTATGTACACAGTTGATGAACTCAATGGAACCATCAGTGGAGGACATGGTTTAGAACACGGTAAAAGAGTTATGGAAGGTCCTATCGACGACGTTTGATGGAAAACGTGACTTGTCTCGTATCTACGACTCGGTCGTCGGTGTCTACCGGACGAAACAGGACGACAAGTCTCATAAGGATCACTTCCGGACCTTTAAGGCTATGGTCGATGAAGTTGACCGTGTATTACCTCTGACGACGGATATCAATGAAGCAAGGGCTCAATGGGAGCAGCTTCATGTCATGACATATCTTGCCTCTCTCCGTCCTGATGTAGACTCAGCTCGCTCTCAGATCATTATTGTAGCTGAGGTTCCATCTCTAATGGAAGATCATTTTCGTGTCCTACGGGCAGCAAAGGTCGTCGAGACATCTCCAAGTGATGCTCCCGTTGATCGATCTGCTCTGGGAGCTGCTCGTCTGGATTTCGTGGTGGTCGTGGTGGACGACGTGGTGGCCGAAATATTGGCCGTGATGGTGGACGAGGCATTGGCGGTCATGATGAAGGTCGACTGCACACCTGCTTCAACTGTGGTCTACAGGATCATTTTCAGTGGCAGTGTACTAAAACTCCTGCCGCCAATGTCACCTCAGATATTCCTGATCTTGGCGGTCGATTCATACAAATAACTGATGAAGTATATGCAGACTTTGTTGAGTTTCAAGCTCAACATCGAGGTGAAGCTTCTACTTCTGGGTCCACCGCAGGGTACTCAGCGGTATGTGTGGTACAGTCGAAGCAGTGGATCCTTGATTCTGGTGCGTCTGCTCACTTGACAAGCAACACAGATATGATACGAAATTATATACCGGTTGGTCGTATGTCTAATATTACATGTGTCAACGGTGGCTCGCTGACAGTCTGTAGAAAAGAATTTGTCCGTCTTTCTTTCGGACTGTCACTACATTTTATATTACATACACTTGGAAACACATTCAGCTTACTCTCAATTAGTCGGATTACTCGTTATATACATTGCTCGGTAACATTCTTTCCTGATGGTTGTGTTTTTCAGGACCTAAAGACTGGAAAGACTATCGGTAAGGGACATGTGGCTGGAGGCTTGACCTGTTTGACGAACCTTCCTTTGTTGTCTGTGCTGGTGTGAAACTTGATCTTTTTGAGTTACACTGTCGGTTAGGACATCCTTCTGTCCAAGCACTCCAGAAAATATACCCATCTTTAGATGCTTCATGTTCTTTTCATTGTGAGTCATGTAGTTTGGCTAAGCATCATCGGATTTTCTATCTGGTCAGTCAAAATAAAGTTGCTTCCGCTCCTTTCGAGTTGGTGCATTCCGATATATGGAAACCTTGTCCGGTTGAATCTGTGATGGAATTCAAGTACTTTATTACCTTTGTTGATGACTACTCGCGTGTCACTTTTGTTTATCTCATGAAAAATCGCTCCGAATTATTTAACATTTGGTGCAATTTTATGCCAAAATCAAAACACAATTTGATGTTCTGATTAAATGCGTTCGCAGTGACAATAGTCGTGAGTATATGTCTCGTGAGTTTGTTTCACATCTGTCTCGGAATGACATCATCCACTAAACATTATGTCCTTACACACCACAACAGAATGGTGTGGCTGAATGCAAGAATCGTCACCTCTTAGAAACAACGCATGCTCTTATGTTCCAAGCACGTACTCCAAAAAAATTTTGGTCGGATGTCGTTCTCACAGCTTGATATCTAATTAATCGCATCTCGTCGTCTGTTCTCAATGGCGATACTCACTTCTCTCGGTTATATCCCAAACGAGAGATGTTTCATGTATCTCTCTGAATCTTTGGTTGCTTGTGTTATATTAGGGATACCCGACCAACTCTTTCTAAACTAGATCCAAAGGCTATCCAATGTATTTTTCTTGGGTATCCTAAGGATCAGATAGGGTATCTGTATTTTTTCTAGCCTTGAAGCGGTATTTTTTCTCTCGAGATATTACATTTGTTGAAACTGAGTTTCCTCCACTTCCACAAACTACTAATCCGGCTCCACAAGTTTACCTAGAAGATGATTTCTTGTTATTTTCTGTTCAAACACAACAGTACCCCGTAAGGGTGCCCTCCCCTACCGAGCCAGTCTCCCGGTCCGATGGTCCACACACACCAGCTCTGTCGGTACCAGCATCGCCGGAACGAGTTTCGCCTTCATTCTTCTCTAACTCCACTGATTTAATTTTGCCTGATCCGCCAGCTGGACCTCGTCGTACATGTCGTGATCATCCATTGTACGTTCACAATTACGAAGGACTTGCGAGCCACACACAATCATTGGTGGCGACTATTGATGGGATTCATATTCCCAATTCTGCAGAGGAGGGTCTTAAATATTCCGGTTGGCGTGCTGCTTTGGAAGAGGAAATGAAAGCACTTCGGGAGAACCATACATGGAACTTGGTTGATTTACCTCATGGTAAGAAGGCAGTGAATTACAAATGGGTGTTCAATATTAAGGTAAAACCGGATGACACTCTTGATCGCCTGAAGGCTCGTCTGGTGGCAAAAGGTTATTCTCAGACCTATGGTGAGGATTATTTTGAGATATTCTTCCTAGTTCCTCGAATGACCTCTGTGCGCGTCATCTTGGCCTTAGTTGTTCGCTATGACTGGCCGTTGCTACAGTTGGATATCAAGAATGTATTTCTTCATGGAGATCTTGACGAAGAAGTATATGTGATGCAACCTCCCGGGTTTGTTGCAAGGGAGGGTAAAGTGTGTCATCTACGGAAGGCCCTTTATGGTCTCAAACAATACCCTCGTGCATGGTTTGGTCATTTCACAAATGTGGTTACTCAGTTTGGCATGTGCCAATCAAAGAAGGAACATTCAATATTTTACCGTCAGACATTAGCTGGGAGGATACTACTCGGTGTCTATGTGGACGATATTGTGATTACAGGAGACGATAGTCAGACCATTGCAGAGCTAAAGAAGTTTCTAGGAGAACAATTTCAAACCAAGGATTTTGGATCGTTGAGCTATTTTTTGGACATAGAAGTCACACGGGGTAAGCAGGACATTGTAATGTCTTAGAGAAAATATGTGCTCGACATCCTAAATGATGCAGGAATAATGCAAGTTAAGGGAGCAACCTCGCTCATGGACCCAGGGATAAAGTTACTTTCCGACGAGGGGACACTGATGACCAATCCGGATCAGTATTATCGAGTAGTTGAAAAACCCAACTACTTTGCAGTTATGACTCGTCCAGATATTTTATTTGCTATCAGTGTTGCAAGTAGATTCATGTCTTCACCACGAGTTCCTCATTGGGAGGCAGTTCTCAGAATTATGCGCTATCTAGTTCAGAATCCGAGAAAGAAATTCGGATGGAGAATAAGGGGCATACTTATGTTGAGTGCTTTACTGACGCTGACTGGGGTGCCAGTCTTACGGATAGACGGTCTACATCTGGTTACTCGGTCTTCATTGGCAGAAACTTGGTATCATGGAAGAGCAAGAAGCAGAGTGTGATCGCACGATCAAGCTCGGAAGCGAAATATCGGACAATTGCTCATGCAGCATCTTCTACAGGAACTGGGAGAAGAAGCAGAATATAAAGTAGCAGATATGTGGTGCGATAACAAGTCTGCTATTCATATTGCTACTAATCATGTATTTTATGAAAGGACAAAGCACATTGAAATCGACATTCACTTTGTCCGTGATGAGTATCAGAAAGGGATGATAAAGTTTCACCATGTGAGGACCGACGATCAGATAGCTGATATATTTACAAAATCTCTTCTAGGTCCTCGGGTTCAATTTCTCTATAACAAGCTGGGCATGATTGACATCTATGCTCCAGCTTGAGTGACATCTATGCTCCAGCTTGAGGGATGGTGTTGAGTTATGTGTTAAGTTGAGTTTAGTCCCACATCGGATAGACTAATAGGGAGAGGGGTTAGTCTCTCCTATATAATGTACTACCCTCTCATCTTAATGAATTAATCTATTATTCACATTCTACAAATTTCAACCACACATTTTTTGTATCATGTTGTTATAAAGCATCCCCTAAAATTGTTGTCACGTCAGCATACTTTATAACCACATGATTCAAAAAAATATGTAATTGAGATTGTTTGGTACAATAATGATGCAATAAGCCTTGATGCAATATCCCGTATATATATATATATATATATATATATATATATATATATATATATACACCCCAGTATGAATGAGGGGGAACTAATCTTTGGGTTAATACGAGTTATGTGTAAAATCCTTAGAAGCCAGAAGCGGGAGCGGAGACGGAAGCGGGGGCAGGGAAGCGCAACTACTTAAAAGATTCTAAATTTGGGAGCGTGATGGGAGCGTGCGCTAATAAATTTTAATGTTTATTAATTATTGTTATCAAAACTTATAAATATCTTAAATTTTATTACAATTTATAAAGTTCAGTTCAAAGTTACAGAGAGATCTTTCGCATTTTAATTTTTTATGACGTCAAAGTAAGAAATCTTTAGTTTCTTGGTACTTTGATAAATGTGTATTGAAAATATTCTAATTTCTCTCACAAAACTTATGTCATCTTCTAAAATTATGGTCATATTATGGGAAGCGATCATGTCGTCGGAGAAACGAGCTTCCGTCCCCGGAGAAACGAAGTACCCGTCATCG